>OY804258.1:141645925-142245925 GCA_963680825.1 Meiosimyza decipiens
ATACACAACACTCTCTACCACTTTAACATAACATGAAACAGAAGACCAACCTAGCAACATGCACACCGTTCCTTACTTCTAACCATATATCAACTTTTGATATCGTATAAGTACAATGCAATGACAAAAAAGTAATGTCGAATCATAAAACATTGCAATACATGAAATAAAAAAATACATAAAGTCCTTCTTTTTTGCCTTCTGTTATGAAGCCTTATAGCACAGCTGCTGTGAGAAGGTCTTATAGTAGTACTGCTGTGGAAAGGCATAATAGCACGCCTGCTGTGGTAAGGCATAATAGCATTTCATGAGTATAAACTCAATGGAGTGTAACTGTTCTGCTAATTAAAATTTCACTACTTATAAAATTTACTTATTGTTAATATTGACAGATTGTAAATAAAAAGAAAAAACATGATAAAAAAAATTTTTTTATTTGCATAAAAATTTAGTTTTGAGAAGGCCTCTTACAATCTGAGCTGTGCTAGCAGGCTTTCTCCGGGGAAGGCCTTGTTCAATTGCCTGCTGGGTTCTTGCCCACTTTCGCACTTTTCTGTGCAAATTCACTTAAATGTCTGTTCGTGCATTTGTGTGCAACTACGCCCAGCTTTTGCGCAGCTTTTCCCGCTTAAGTCAATTTTAATTAGTTTAAACTCAAATCCACCAAATATTGTTCATTTTTCGCATTATCCGCATTGAGCTCCAAGATCTTTTTGAAACTTAAAAAAAAAAAACATAAACTTACTTAGATGCAATTAAATTTCCCTCATTCATATGTTGTTCGCAAGTTGTTGGTGCAATGCCAAAAAGTGTCAACTACAAGAACAACAACAACAACAATTTTAACATTTTTGCTGCACGTTTAATTGACGGGATTTTCCGGTGAGTACAGATGCAGATGCAGGAGCAATGCGAAAATCCCAACATATCCAACACATGACGCTGTAGAAAATTTTGAATATTTGCAAATTTGGAATTTAATGTATTTTTTTAGAAATTGTTTTTCTATTAGGTACTTCACTTTGAATTTTACGAACCAATTAAAATTTGCATGTTTCTAAATGCGTAATATCCATTTTACTGCATAAAATGACATAAAAATGTTATAAAAATAAGTCAACTTAAATTTGTTAATATAAAGTGCATTTTAATGGCACACAAGAAGCGGCGGCGGCGGTGTAAAATTAAAGACGCAACACTAATTCCCAGCGAAGCCAAATTGACAGCCATCACTGTGTTAACTTTAACGCATAATTTTAGTGATGCGACAATTTAAATAAACAACCTGGACATAAATGAATTATTAACGCTACATAAAATTTCCATCAGGCTGCATTGCGTTTTTGCAACCAATAAATTTGTTCATAAAAAGAGAGAAAATAAAAAAAATATAAAGTTTCCAGCTAAACTTTAACAGCAAATGTTGCTGATTTTCATTTTAGTGCTTAAAGTAGGAAAGTAGTGTAAAAGTACTATTTTAATTTGTGTAAAATTACAGAAGACACTTGCAAATGTGGTAAATTCCTACTTGCAAAATAGCAGTTTGCTTCAGCAACAGCAACACTGAAAAACTTTTTTCATGCTCTACGTAATGTAACGCCGATCGCGTCATTCAACATCGCATTGATTTATGTTTTGATTTTGCTTTTAGAAAAAGTCGTTTCCTTAAGGCGTAAACTGGTGGTTATTGGCTTTGTCGATCCTCAAAATTGAGCCAACAACCAGTTTAAAGACGCTCGTGTGCAGAACCGCGCTATGTTGCGACTTGCAACAGCAGGACTAATGGCCTATACGTAACCGGTTGTCACTTAAGCACTTGTGTCTGCTACCTTTTTTGCTGAATATGTGACTTAAGAATCTAACAGGTTTGTTTTTTCTTAGTGCGAACCATATGAAATTAATTTAAATTTTTTTATGAACCGCTATCAACTTAAGTCTGCGCATAATCTGGCTTTATCAAGAGCATAGAAATTGTTATCACTGCCACTAGCAGTGATGAAGTTAATTTTGAATTCATGTCTAACATGAAGCTATCACGGATTCTAATCTTAATTGTTTTTATATATCTGGTTTTTTACGCTTTCAGCTTAAATATTGTAACAGTTGTCGGACTTTATAGCGATAAGGTATTAAATATGTCAGAATGTTTCCAGATAAAAAAAAAAACATACATATTACCCACATAAAGTAAATAGAATCAGTTCGCAGACCTCTTTTCGTTCATTTGCTTCAAGTGACTATAAAAACGGAGTCATCTTGTTAAATTTTCAAAGTGCAAAGTAATTTAACATTTACAATTTTAAGCACGAGAAAGTGCCACGCTCTGTCTTTTAATGATTTTGATACGCAGTTTTGAAACATTTGGCGTTAAATTTCAAATGCAACACTTTTAATTAACAAATTTATATCAATAACTAAGATAATAACAACAACTTATAAGTATGAAACAACATTTCATAATAGCATGCCTGAGTAATTATTGTTGTAGGAATTGATTTTTGTCGTCAAAAATACTTTCTCTTTGATCACATAAGACGGAAAATGATAAAAAAGAGTTTTACAGTCTTTTATTATTTTGAAATAAGCTATTGAATGCACAAAAAGCAGTATTTTAATAAGTTTTACCGAACTGTAATTAAACTCTAATGAAAAAAAAAAAATTAATCAATAAAAGTTAAAATGTTGGTCTTACTGAAAACCGATCGCATAGCCTTTAGTCAGTAAATGCAGGGCTAAGCCATAGCTGTGCAGTTGTAAGCTGCAACAAAATGTACGACTCTTAAAGTGTAAATTCACTGAGACTTCTTAGGATGTAGATACTTTTACTCTCATGCCATCACAAAGCAAACAAATATGCTACGTCATAAATCTGAAATTGGCGACAATCAAATGAATTGATGTGGGTGACATTAATGCGTACAATATCCGCGCATGAATTGCTGCAGCTCAATACGTTGTCACGTCAAATGACTTTGCGACACGACATGGCGCGACTCAAAGTCGATTGGTTTATTTTATCAAGATCTGACGGATTTCGTTGACAATAAATTTACTTTTGCACAAAAAGTTGCTATGTTATCGATAAATTGCATGCAACTGGTGGGCGTTTTAACGTCTGTAATCACAATAATGCGAAAACTGATCATTGCTTTTGCTAAGTTATATATTTGGTAAATATCTTTTTATGTATGTAAAAAAAAAAATAATATTATCTTAAATAAAATAAAATTACACAACTCTATATCAATGAAAACAGAATGATCTCAAAATAAAAAGAAAACGATAAAATTCGCATGCAATACTGGCATCAGTTGAGGAGCACAAAATGTGTTGCCCCTCACAACATGTGTCGTTAAAAAATCAGCTCTTTGTCAGTTTTTCTTGGCAAGTGAGGTTGTTTATCTTTTAGTGCATCTTTTTAATAGTTTTTTTTTTTAATTTTTATCGCAAGATCTGGATGAATCTGCAGATGTAGCAGCTTCAGTTGCTTTTGAGTTTCTGATATTTTTTGTTCTTTTTTTTTTTTGTTGCTTATAGATTTACTTTTTTTTAAATAAATGCTATTTTAAGTTGCATTCACGTGGTTTTAGTTCATTCATTTAATTTTGCTCTGAAGAAGACACTTTTCTGCCGCAATTTTAGTTTTATTGTAACAACGACGAGTTGTCATAAGTTTTGTGATTTCAGTTTAATGATAAAACTCTTGCCTCTTTCAAATGGTTGAGTTAGGGTTGTGAAAATTTCACTTGCGCTCATTAAATTCCACTCGCAATTAAATTTAAAACTTAAGCAAAATATTTACTAAGGCATGGAAAGAAATTGACGCTGAATGTTTTTGTTTTGCCCAATTAAATATGCAGTCGTTTAATATTTTTCTTTTTTTTAATGATTTTCAATACCTATTTTAAGAATTTCCACTTAACTTGGGTCTGCACGAAACTTTCTCTGGTTTTCAAAATATATTGCAATGTTTGAAATTCTGGAAGGATCAGTTACGTCCTATATATTTAGAAAAAAAAGTGCTTTGTGAACTGCAAATTTCGCTTTCAGAAATTTAAAATTATTACCTGTGTATAAGCACCGTAGTTTAAGGATATGAACAGTAGTTTCTTTCTAATATCCCAATTTAACATATACTTATATGAAAAAGTATACAATTTTCTTAACAATTTCAATAACTAAAAACTCAAATCTGCTGAGATCAAAGGATAAATAACTTTCTAGATTTTTACTGATGTATAGTAACTCCGTGTGCGATATTATCTCATTTTTGTATTCGTAACTTGTAAACGCATTAACGTCAAATGCGCATAGTTGAAAGAATACTTACAACACGTGTTATATCTTCATTTAATGATCTGCAAATTGTGTTGCAGTTGTCAATCTTCCCCTGTCATACAGAAGCAGCTGATAATTAGTATGTAATTCAACATGACAGCACTTGTGTATTGCTTTGAAGTTGTGAAAATATTTTTGTGCTTCAATAGAAAAAAATTATTTTTACATGACATTCATTGTGTTGAAAAGTCATATTTTTTATTAGAGAGTTACTGAATAAAATTTGTTGCTGTTCCTATCACACTTATATTTATCACAAATTCCTGCGGCTAATGCACAGGAGTTAAAAATAATTAAATAAAAAATAAAAAATTCGTATGTCCACTTTTCTCATAGAATAAAATATAACTCAAAAAAACTCGTTAGAACTGTCAAAATTTAATCAGATACATCATCGCTTAATTTTATTCCTCATCATCAATCTTGTGATAAAGTTGTAGCGTGGCACAACGAAAACAAACTATCGGCAATGTACGAAAAATAAGTTTAGAAACCACTGTATGGTTTGCTTGAGCTTCTTGACATGATAGATATTTGACGCTGTACCAGGGTTGTGCAGTTTTTCAGACATTAGCCAAATTCATTAATTATCCAAATTAATCGCCAAAGTGTGTGGTTTGCTTCCTACCCTATTGAATGAAAATCTCATACACCTTCTGTTTTGTGTTTGCTAGAAAATTTCAAATTTCAAAATTATTACAAAATAAATACACTACCTACCACAGTCAAATGTACTTGTATAGCTTTTCTACCACGTAGCCATTCTGGGTTAAAACACCAGTCTAATTATATGATCTGCAAGATACTTTCCAAAATTATGACGGGAATTTCGATTTAAAAGCAGATCAAAAAAAAGTAAAAGTAAGAAGATGTTATTATTATTATTATTACTTATTGACCATATACCACAAAGCTCTCAAGACACTTGCAACTTAGGCTATCGGTCCGATGGACGACTTAATCTTAGTTAAATTAAAGTAATTTCCTAATTTAGAAACAATTAAATTTGGTACAAAAGTTGATTTTGAAGAAAGAAATTATAAATATCTAAAACATTTTTTATACTGAATTCCTTATGGGACTTAGTTGCAATTAAATTTTTAATTATATATATCCTAAAGTTGGAAAATTTTGAGCAAGTATTAACAGATGTGGTATTACAATTATAAAACTGACTATATATGCAGCAATAAATGTTCGTGTGTAATTTTTGTATGCCCTAAGCCAAGTCTTGTAAATATTTTTATTTGGTTGATCGTGGCTGATGTTGGAATTATCGTTGCGTTTTATATGGGTTGGTCCTGCTGTAGGGATGTTCGTAAGAACTCCAAATTGTTGTTTCTCGTTGCTTAGAAAGATTGTTCATGGAACAGAAAATATTTTTTTTTTTTCATAGATGAAGATCGAGAAGCTTCCTTAGCAGCAGAATCAGCAAACTCGTTACCAATTATACCACAGTGGCCTGGAATCCGCATTAATTTGATTTTAATTGGGTGTTGTATTAGATAATCTCGGATTTTGGAAACAATTCGATCGGTGTTGTACGTATTTTGAACTGCTGTGATAGAAAACTTACTAACAAGATGTTATTTCGAAGATATTTCAAGAAAAATTTCTCAAATAAAAAAATTAATATTTAAAACATTTTCTTTTCTCATAGACAGTAAGACAGTTGTCTATTTTTTTACATAAATTTTATTAATATTTTTTTTGTGAACACGATACACTTAAATTGAGTATATTCGAAATTGTTATTGCTGCAGCGATCGTTTCACTAATTTGAGTTCATATGTTGTTCACTTAAATATCAAAATGAATAATCTGCAAATTGCGTTTAAATAACAACAAATAAATATTTGCTAAACGATTTTGTCAGGATTTTAATGATGTTTATTATAATTTCTTTTTACTTATTTAACAAATTCAACAAACATTAAGCCAAGTTAGCATGTGATAATGAATAAATGAAATGTTTTCAATAAAATAAATACTCAATGCAATCATTTGTATATGCAAAAACGATCGGCATACATCACGTTTATAATTGGTACAAAAAGATAATACATCTATCTGTAACATTTTTTAGTGGTAATGATAATTGGCAATATACATTTTCTAAAAACGTATCGAAATGAAAAAAGTCGTTGTACTCTTTGATGTCAAAAATTTTCAAAATATATTATGTGTATCGTCAATCCTACCCTACAAGTCCTCTTAGTTCCACATACTATATATAACTGACTTAAGCGTGGTATAAAAATTAGTCTCATTTAAAAAAAAAAAAAAACAGTAGAACATTTTCTGCTCATATATTAAGTGAATAATTTCTTCAACAGACCGACATGACATAGAACTACAACAATAATATACTTGTAAAACACTTTTTATATTGTTGTTGTTGTTAGAAAGTTTACTAAGTCACTCCAGACATTTTTTAAGTGAAACGAAAAGTTTCGAACACAACCTTCTCCAAATTTTTTGAATTTTCGATACATTTCTTATGTTTCAATATCGTTCAAATGGTTTCTCTAGAATACGTATGTTATATGTAATTGTGAATTTTGCGAATTTTTAAAAATAATTCATTAACCTAACGAAATGCCGTAATATTTCAACTAAATTGCAGAAGGTCATTGCTAAAAATTCTTTAAATATTGTTGCAATAAAATTAAAATATTGTAGAAAAAAGTTCCGCATACTTGGCGATAGATTATTTATCAATATAAAATTATTGTCAATTAAAGTATTTGATGTTTTTTATTGAAATAAAACTGGTCATGCAATATATAATTATACTTTTTCATTATAAAATCGTATTTATATAAAGATGACACTCAACTCAAATGCATTTATACAGAGTTTTTATAACGTCAACTCACGTTTCTACTTCAAAGGATCAAAAAGAATGAATTGGATTTTCGCATGCTATGGAATACTATTGTGCTGTTTTTGTAATGCTGCTGCCAATGTACGTAACTATTTAAGCAACTTTTAAATTCTCTTTAGAAGATTTCTGTTACAAATCAAGTACGTTTAGGAAATAAAACCATTAAAAGGATCAAACTATTTGCTAACATTCAACCATGAAGAAATTTTTGAAAAATGTGATTCACATCCTGATAACTTTATATCAAAAGCATTTGATGTCTCGGATCTAAAATATGAATACTTAGCAGATGACACAATACAAGTAAAGGGTACAGTAAAATTCGTCTTGGACTTGCCACCAAATCATAAAGTTGTGGTAAGAAAATTAAAAATAAATAAAAAATGTATGTACATTTAATAAAACATAAATTATTATTATTTTTTTGTTGGTTTTTTTTAAATTTTCTAAAATATATTTTTAGGCAGAGGCTGAAGTCCTTAAAAAATCTCGAGGACAATGGGTTGGCACAATGTACAATATGCGCAAACTGGACACGTGTTTTTCTCTTTTTAATCCAACGGAAATTTGGCATCCATATGCAAAATTGATTGCTGCTGACATGAGTACTTGTCCACCAAAACAAGGCGTAAGTAAAAATATAACGTAGACAAAATTGCAAGAAAAAGAATGTATAAAATGATGCACTTAAATATTTTTTTGCAAATTTGCATTTAAATTCAAGGCTCCAAATTTATAGTGCTTTTTTTGGAAAAAGTTGTTTTGTTTCAATTTTTAAAAAAGATCCTAAGTAAGATAAGATTTTGAACTTATCTTATTTCCATGCAACTGATTTTTTTTTATTAATTTTATGCTTGTTTTACACTAAAGTTTGAGAAAAAAGTGTTTTTTTAGCTAGTGAGCAATTTCGTTAAAATACTTTGAGCAATTTTTCCTTTAGATAAATGTATAATATACATAAGTACATAGAAGAAATGCATATATATATATATATATTTTTATTTAATTTTTCAATAGACAACCTTCAATGTGAATGTAGTTGCTAATCCGGTAGTAAGAGGACTTCAGGATCGCCATGCAGAGGGTGAATACAAGTTGGAGTGTAAAATGATTTATGGACCAAAACCAGATGAGTTTATATGTTTCGAAATGAATTTTAATGCTGAAAGACAGTGAATGAAATTGTCTTTAAGAAATTGATATTTTACAATACAATATAAGAGAGTACATATATCACACAGATTTTTGCTTTATTATTTGACAACAGAGCAAGTGTGTACTTAGCCTTTATATGCTAAAGTTTTAATTCATAGTTCTATGGGCAATAAATATTATTAGTCATTGAAGAACCCACGAAGGAATATCGTCATTCGAATGCCTTGGAGTTATCACTCGAATCCGTTTTCGAATCCATTTTACTTAGTACTGTAGGTAATAAAATAAGTCAGTAAATGCATTTAGTATAATGTTTGCCAAATTCTTATTGGGGTTGGCTGTAGGCCACTTCAAAAATTCTGTATATAAGCAGTGTTGCGACAACTGAACTATTTACTGACATTGTATATAATGAGGCCTATTTTAGAAGTTACAAGTTTTTAATGTTTCAATGAGCAACTAATGTTATTTACAAGGCTGAAGTATTTTTATAAAATTGAATAAAAATTAACAGCCTAAGATTTCTCCAACAAATGTTAACTTCATGTTAAGGAATATGTTTATCAGACAGATTTTTACTTCATTATTTGACCATAGTGCTGTGTATGTTACATTAGAGGAAAATTTTCCTACAAATATTCAGGACATGTTAAGGAAGCGTAAGCGCTCAACATTTTCCAGAAGTTTCAGTGTTGACATAATGCCTAAAAGCTTTTATTAAAGCTCTTAGCAAATTATAGCAAATAGATTTGGAAGCAAGGATTGAAGCATTTTCTGACTTTAGTTTTTGTATGGTGAAAGCTTGGACTTAAACCTTTTTAGTACTTTCTTTGAAACATAAAGGATAACGTTTAAGGTTTTTGGTTGTGTATGGCAAGGTTGGAGTTTTGAAACAGCAATTAATGATTTGTTATTCGTGAATGTACAATATTATTTTGAAGCCGAGAATTTTCTCAAAACAATTACTGCGAAATTTCTCATAACCGGAAAAATTGCCTTTTATTGAATTTGTTCAACAAGTTTACACGCTAAAAACATTTTACACATGTTAACATACTAATTTGGTTGAAAAATTCTAGTGAGAGTGAATAGCTGTGCTGGGTTTAAAAATGTGTTCTTACATTATTGATGTGATGTTTCAAACGGACAACTTGCTTCAATGCCTTATCATATGAAGTAATTGGGTCAGCAATTTCATCATTCGTCTTCGGACTCGCTTACCTATGGAGTGTCGCTTTGATTTTCAAATTGTACTTCAATATTGTTGTCTTCAGTTAATAAGTGAGTGCCGTCGAAATGTGTCCGATTATGGGAGCTATCCGTTATGGGGAATTACACTATAAGTTAATATTTTTTTTGAAATTTTAGTTCCTAATGGTTGTAGTACTTAAATAAATTAAATTTTTTTAAAATTTCTGTTGATTTTTAGCACATTTCATAGCTAGAAAATGAACTTTGACGAAAGAACGTCTGAACGTTGCTATTGAAAGCTAAGCAAGTTGGCAAAGGTTAAAAGATTTTATCAATCTAAATGTACAATCTTACCTAACGATCTATTTATTTGAGTTTTTTTGTACTGGCTTCGATAAATGTGAGCATAAGCAAAGATACAAACCTGTGATCAATATGAAACATATGCAATGTATAAATTTAGGTGGATATACGTTACAAAGGAAAATTCACTAGAAATTAATCTCTTTTACCGCTCCAAGGTATGTTGTTAAAATCATTTCGAAACATCGCAAAATGGGTAAAATTAAGGTGGTTATTTCAACTTTAAAAATCCAAGATTATTGACGGTACAAAAAAAAAAAGAAATAATGAAGCATCACTCTTCACAACTATAACTCTGAACGTATAGGTTCTTCCTTACAAAACAACGTCGCTACTTGCGCTTCGAAAGAAACAAATGAGAACTTCTCGGAATCATTTCTTACAATTTCGCACTGTTTTTTTTTTTCTCCATTTCTTTTTTCTTTATAATTTTTCAAAAATATTTACACTGCATTTGTCGATAACTTCATTTAGTTTATGGAGTGACAATTCAAGGCAACTACAATAACAACAACAATATGCGTTCCATAAAATAAACACATGTGAGAAATGCGATTTGCAGCAACATTTGACAGTAATTATGACAGTTCATGCGTAACGCGCTCCTCGCTTTTCACTGAAGGCAACTTCATTGATTTTAAGGTTTTTTTTTTGCACTCCAAATGCTTGCACCCGCGCTGACATGATGCAGCTACTATGTTAATTATCCAAAGAGTTATAACAGCGGCAAGAAAATGGAGAATGGCGAGAAGAAGATGTTACCAGCAAAAACACTTTGATGTCCACTCACCCTAAAGTTGCACAAGTTCGCATGAATGAACGCCTGTGTTTATAAAAACAAATCCGCGAAGGTACATGAAGGGCAAGAAAAAGTAAAAGTGTTGCCAATACACAGAACGATGTTGTCAAAAGTTCACATCCATAAATTGAATTTCATTAAGCCAATTATTGGTAAGAGATGCAAAACGTGAAACGCAATTTTCATGTTCACCTTAAAATTGCACTGATTTATTTTGTCGATAAATAAACATTTCGTAATAATGACAGTATGGCAGGCAACACAAGGTGCTAGTGTTGCCAGATCAAATTTCGATTTAATGTTGATCTTTTATTTAAAACTGTGTGCAAACTTATGAGATATATTACTCACAAGAAATATAACCAATATTCAAAAGGGACTTATTTCCAAAAAAAAAATAATAACCTCACACATTCTAAGGCAATTGACTTTTCAAAATTTTGTTAGATTTTTATTTTTTGTCGAAAATACTTTGGAAAACTTTGCAACACCCAAACTTTTATAGCATTTTTGTTTCTATAAGGGTATTGTTGTTTCATCTTTATTTCCATAGAAAATATGGCAAACTATTTGGAAAGTATTAGAGCCGGTAATCCAAAAATAATAAATATTTCAAGACTTCAAAAATGCACAATTTCGAACAGAATAACCCACAACATAACTGCGCCACAGCAAAAAAAAAACAAAATTAAACCACTACATTTACTGCAACGTTAAGGAGAACCACCCAATAGACAAGGGCAGGAGATAGCACCGCTTCTAGAAGATCTAGATCTTTTCAATATAATTCTTCATTCAAGCTTTGCAGTTTCATATCTTTTTTGTGACATCCTTACTGACTATGTTTTGGTCTGTTTTGCTGTCTCTGACGAAACCCCTATGGAATTGAGATCTGGTAACACTGATTCTCCAAGCCGAAAACAACAGCGGAGAGCTATGCACACATACACACACAACAAGTCAATGGCACTCGGTTCGATTATGTTTTTTACGCGCTTCAGAATAATGAAGAACAGGTTTGCAATCAAGCGTCACGATCGCATGTAGCGCATTGAAATCAAAGAAACAGCAGAAGAATGATAACGTTTCAGAATACAGGCAATCTAAAGGTTTGTACTCGTGTGTGTGTCCAGGCTTTACAGTCGTTCAAGTCTTACAATTTAATGCAGTTTTATTATTTTTCTTTCGCCTCATTCTGGAATTCAATACAAATCAACAATCGAAAAGTCACAAGCAGACAGTTCAATGGGCAAAAAATCACTGGCATACCAGTGAGACCCTACAATTACTTTTGGTTTAATTATGCCTCACGGTGAAAAATTTAAGTAAATACAATCGGGACGTAAAACTCGCGCATTGTAATAAAACAGAGATAGCGAAAATACCTGGGAAAAGTGAGATTTTCTTTTGTGGAATCTTTCTCGAGACTGAGCTTTGCCTGCCAATTGAAATCGTCAATGTCGGAGAGCATCTTTTGTTGTGTGCATCATGGTAATGAAGTTGATAAAGGCATAGTATACAGATATTTATGTTTTTATAACAAAAACTTTGAAAAGACTTTTGTTTCTTATCTATGTCTCAATTTAAATTTTACGTTTAGTTTCTCGATTTTAGGCTGAGATAAATTAGTGATGATTTTGCGACCTCTTTTTTTATAAAATAAAACTTTTTTAGCAGGCTCTAGGTCCAATTTAATGGAAAACAGTTTTTTTGTTTATCATATTAAATTTTATTACCAATATTTCGACTACCTTTGAGTAGACTGAGATAAATTTTTATCAGACTAGTAGCTGATTGGTATCAGGCAGATATAAAATTCTAGAAAACATGACTGCAAATATGTACATCAGACTTGTCAGTTTTATTTGATTATTCTTTTAAAGCAGCGATGGGCAAATACAGGCACTTTCCGCATTTATAGCCCGGACAGTTTTACGATATCCCAAGCTTTTACTGTTGAAGTGAAGTTTTAAAAACCTAAGTTTTAAAAACTAATTTTTCCTACGCCAAACAAGTTCATCCGAAGTGTATTAGAATTCATTGTACTATGTTCAACACGAGCTTCACTTACACAGCAGTGTTGGATATACTACAGTGAACCGCGACTGAAGGCCACCGCGAAGCCGATGCTGGACATATCAGAAGATGTAAACCTTGAGTTGCGGCCTAAGGCTGCCCACTTATCTTAACAGTCTAAATTTTCCTAGGCTAAACTGGTCTATCCTAACACGCTTCAGATGAACGAACTACTTCGTTTGCCAAAGGAAAAACTAGTCTATCCTAAAGACTAGTTTGGCCGTTAGAATATTCATTTTGTTCTTATTCAATTTCAAATGATATTTTTTTTACACTGAATCAAAAAAAAAGAAATTATTTAAATCACAATAAGCCTACAATAAAGTAAAGAAATTTATTAAATCCATCAAGTGGCGAACTTTTTTTTTCCTCTAAGCTGATCATTTAAGCGCTCAGTGATTAACGCCATGAGTTTGCTCGCACATAGCAGCTCAGGCATGAAGAAAAACACGTGAAAAAGGCTACAACTTTGAAGTTCAATGAAACTGCAACAACGTTGCGAGCGATGGGAGGGATGAGCTGTAGTAAAAATCGAAAAAAAAAACAATCGCCGACGACAGTAAATTACTTAGTGCAGTCAGGCGTTAAATATTTTGAGTGCTCTCTCACGTTGTGGAAAACGTTTGAGAATGACATGACACCGTAACACGGAATTTTGACGTATACCAAGAGTACGTACGTTGCATGACTATCATGTGGTGGGCGATAACAACCCTTTTTTTCGGTTGCTTAGGGAACAACAACAAGAAATGAAATTTAGTTTTATCAGCTTGGACAATCCCACCAACATTCAATAGTGGTGGTGGTGGTAGTTACAATGGTACTCGTACGATATTTCCTTTGACCACCACACACACGCACACACATTTATCCACTCATTCAGCCAGTCAATCCCAAATTGTAATTGGTAAGCGTACAGGTGTTAAATTGATGTAAAATTCTCACGAAAGTTTAATCCGTTTTTGTTGATTTCTGACAGTTGAATCCCATAGTTGAGTCGATTAAAGTTCGGCAACAGTACGTGCAGGGGTATCATGATGGCTTAAAAAGTGGACTTTACCCAAAAATAAACATACTTGGGCATATGAAAACATTAGATCTGTGTGAGTGACAATGAGTTGTTGGTAATTCGGCATAGCCACTGACAGGATTAGCCGAACTAACATGATACTGACATGACAATGAATGCAAATACGGTTGGGTGATTAGTGATTACCTTTAGGAAAACAAGTTGGCACATAATGAGACTTGTCAAGTTGGTTGCATTTAATTTAAGTCCTTTAGAAGTTAGGATAATCGTAAGTTTTTACTTTTTTTTAGTTGAATTTAGTGCTTAGAAAATCATCGAAAATGTGAAAAATGCAAAGTCATATGAGGAAACAAAATTATAATAAGACTTTTAGGAAATACGGATAGAAAAATCGTCACAGTTTGTGTCTTTTGCTGCGAAATATTGCTAAATTGATGACAGAAAAATAAGTTTCCGCAGCTAAGTCAATGGATCAATTGAGTTGAAAAAATTGATTCATATTGAAAAGGTTGAAAAATATAAAGATAATTAAATAATAGTGAAAAATTTTAAACAATGTAAGGCACAAGCGTAACGTTAGCATGAGCATAAGCATTATATTCCCAAAAAATCACTCCTGTATAGCTTTTCTTTCATTCCACCGTCAGTAGAGTTGTTCACTCATAAAAAACTCTCCTTAAATTTTAGCAACAAGCTCACGAAGTTTAAAGTTATAAAATTAGAGCTTGCTTATTGCTGTATTCCATTTGACCTTTATCTCTAAAGCATTATTTTAGCTCGTTCTCGTTCAACATCACGAACCTACTGCAGAATTATTTCTATATCCGCTCAATATATTGCAGCTGATGTAATTTTACAATCTGACAATGAAAAGTTATGTTTATGTAGATAATGATCAGGAAATGGATTTTAAGCTTACAGTCTTCAACAAGCATTGGTTTAGATTTGCATTGATGCAAAGGTAGACATACACTTATGTACATATGTACATACGTACATACGCACACGTGCATTGATCGTCTACTTGCTAGTCTCGTGGAATTCCCTTAACGCACATATATTGTCGATACGACATGCGTAAATTATACCCCTCCAACAGTTAAAGCGGTGGTAGGGTATTGCTACAAACACTTGGCCACATAAAAGTCAAAAGTGTCTTTCTGTCTGCCTTGTGGTCTGTCTGTCTGCCTGTCTTTGTCTCTATCTAGCTCAGACGAAATACAGCAACGGCTGGCCCCTTGTAAATCTGTTCTGCTTATTGTATATATTTTGTGCATAGTTGCTTCCCATATTCTTGACTGATATATGGCTAGCAATAAAACATTCCGGCAGGACATTAATGTTATTCCTGCAACATTGATATTACCAGTATTGATTTTATGTTGCAACAGCAACACAGGAGTTGGAAATTCAGGTGACACTTTCACTTGAGTTAATGACATTCGTGTTTATGTAATTAAATAAATATTCCAAAACTCTCTTACCAAATAGAGCAAAGTTACATGAAAAGTGTTAATATTGGAATGATATCATTTGAAATTTTACTGAACCATGTTCTGGTCGTGATTCTTGACATTTTGAAAGAAAGCTAAGATTTTGTTGTACTTTTGATTTAATTTCTAAATTGATGCGGGGAACAGCTAAAAAATTTCTCCCTACAACAACCATGATAATTTAGTGATATTCAAGTTGAAAGATGACTCCTCTTTAAATTTTTTCCAATCAAAATCATTAATATTTTGTCTCTTTATGGATATTAAATACCTTTAGCATAGACACACGCATTAAATTGCTTAAATTATTACTTACACTATGCAGCAAAATCAAAAGAACTAAATCTCAGTTCAAGATGCCACTAAATTTTTCTTATCGTTTTAGAACCGCTGAACACGAAAATCTCAAAAAAATATATGTTTAGGTTATTGAGATATAAATTTTTTGAATTTTGTTCCACTTATTTCAAAGTTAGAATTCAATATCTGAGCATACATCAAGTCAGAATATATCTATGTGCCTTAAATAATTAAATAAAAATTGAATTTCTTTCGATTGCGCCAAAACTATCACGCCGATTTACTCCTTTATCAAAAACGTTTCAAGATCAAGAATCAAGATCAAGATCATTTACATATATATCTGTGATTTGACATTCAAACATGGATTATTTATTTTAGCTCAAAATAAATTCATATATAATTTTTGATAAATTGGTGAATAAAACACAAAAATTTGTGTCTCAAAAACGTACCCATATAAAATTTTCCAATGCGATTTTTGAATTTACCATGCCAATATCAGTTAGGGAGAGACTAGCAGCATCTCGAACAAAAAAATCTGTGTCGCATAGTGTTACTAAACATAATATGATTAAACGAATAGTGGGCGCTGCTTGATGATGCTGACAAGTTGACCCTTTGGCTACCTGTCGTTCTACTATCTCTCTCTCTCTCTACTGCTTATCACCACCGCTATATTGTTAACAGAGTCATTAACATTCTATTTGTTTTGATATGCAACCAACGGCGACATAAAACAAACAACACTAAATGAGTTGCCATTGCTGCACGTTGAGGTGCAACACTCGTATGTTGACTTGTCCGAGCCGTAGTGGAATTTATTTAAATTGGGCTCCTACATGCGACACCAATGTATATCGATGATGAGACATTTTTTTATGAATATGCAAAACAGTTGATGACACAGCGGCAAATGTCATCAAGTGTTTTCAATTTTTCTACCATTTTCTTTCTTAATTTGAAAACTTAATTGAATATTGAAATTTTTAATAAATGACTCATGTTGTTAGTACCCTCGTTATTGATTTTAAGTCAGTGCAACCTGACGCCATGTGATATGTCAAGTTGCCACGCGTTACACGCACCACAATGTCGCATGCACCTCATCAACACATCACACTTTATGTTTGTGATTATCGTCGCAGTACATCACAGAATCAAATTTCAGTAGATTATGGAGGAACAGAGTTACCAGAGTAGATCAATTGAAATAAAAAATTTTTAAATAAATTTTTGTTTAAATTAATAGAGTTCGATAGTTATTTTGCAGAGACATTTAATTTGTACAAGAAATATCACATCAAAATAATCTCGAAATTGGGACTTATTCCGAATAAAATTACAAGCATTATGCTGATCAGTGAGCTTTCCTTTAAAAATCGGAATAGAGCCATTCGACTAGGTGTAAAATTATTTACACTATTACTGTGGGTAACAGAGGCTGATATCATACAGAAAACTGATTATCGAAAACTCCAGGTATCTTCCCCATGGCTATGTTAGAAGTACCATATTTGCCACTAAGTTTCAAAACTCTGTACAAATGGCAACTCTATGAAAAAATTGTAGTCTCACAAAATAATGCAAAGTAGTGATGAAAAAACAAAACAACAACAACCACATGGAAAAGTGATTAAAATCTCTATTTCACAGACGAACGATTACTGCTGCTGTTGTTGTTAATGCTGCTCTGTGTTTGTTGCAATTTTTTAAATTTTTTTTTTCTTTTTGTTTTGTTTTGCTCTTAGGTGACATGTGACGCCTTTGATGCCACCACCACAACAACCAACAATAGCAACAGTAACAGTAACATCAACCAAACCAACACCCAACTTAACATCCGTCTGCCCGTTGTGGTGATTGATGACATTCCCAATGAGTGATGATCGATGCCAGTCGCAATTTCTTATACCAACACGCAGTATGTGTTGTTTGTTGCATAAATTTTTCGGTTGGGTTTTTGAGTTTATTATGAGCTTACGTTTGGCAGCACTATACAGCGGCTGTTCAAATGCTTCATGTTGTGTGATAATTTGAGCGATAAGTTGCAATACATCAATGGCGCGTGGATTATGTGAAATTGGTTTTGTGTGATTTCCAAAAAAAAAAAATTTTTATAAATTCTTGAATCAAAAATCTAGCGAAAATCAATATTGACAGATTTAAGATGAGATATATGTAAATATAGTTGTCCTTATATATCTGCTCTATCTTTCCGGCCAGCAAAAATATTCACACATCAAAAATTAAAGTTAAGATGTCAAAAAATTCACTTTTTATGAAAATCTTATGGCGTCGAAGTTCCCACTACTTAGGTTATAACCACAATCAAAAAAATTAATTTAAAAACTGGAAAAACTTGCTCTGTTACCATTTCCTACTTATTTTTCCTATATCACCTTGAGCATTACTGAAATCTGAAATCTGGTACCAAGCAACTTTCAAAGTTTGACCGAAATAAGGCTTGGCAGCTCTCATCCAAAAAACTAACACTGAATGCGCTATATTTTGTTATATAAAGCAACGATAGTATATGGAGTAAATTGTCTGTTCTAAGCAACAATACAAGAACGTTTGCGGTTTCGGGCGACGGAAATATTACAGCTAATTTACTGCATATCTTTCATGATGTAGTTATTAATATCAGTCATAAGATCCCAACCTAATAACACAACGTCCTTGTGCCACTTAAGAAATCGTTACATGTGCTCAATAAATCAAGCGAAATAATTATGAAAACCAAAGTTTGCATGCTTTGCAAGCAATCAATCGTAAAATTCCAAAACCACAGAGACAATAAAGAAGACGCGTCTGACTACAACTCAACCGCTTAAGATGGTTAGTGAATCCTTAAGATATGTATATGGTGGGTGTGTCAATTAAAACAACAAAATTATAAGGGTGTTTTTTATGAATTAATTGCTTTCGAAAAGACTTAACATTTTACATAAACTCAAATGTTGCGAGTTGTTAATTTTTGTTGGTGTCGCAACTGATTGTCGATTTATAAAAGCAGGCAGGCACATGTCGAAAGAACTTCATCACAAAAAATCGTCTGTAATTTAATAAAATTTTCACTATCCCTAAGCTAACAACACAAAACCAATTAAAATGTTGAAAGCTGATAAATGGCTCACAAAGCAAAGCCCACTTACTAGAACTACTGCAATGCAATTCAGCAGCAGCAAAAGGATGCGGTGGTGGAACAAAAAAATTCGGGACACTTCATCAGAGTTGAAACGTTTTAGTGAATAATTTGATTTAAGATTTAATATCTCTGTCATTAGAAACTTTATCTTCATATTTTACTCAGCTTGTTAATACGCAGTTCAAGTAATTAGTAAAGGCTTTTCCTTCAAAAAATTTTATTACCAGTGGAGTTCAAAGCCAAACCCACTCTTTATGTACTTCGATATTTCAGGAACGGAATTGTTGTCCAACTATTCTGAAAATCCAAAGGCCTTTCGATGTATTGCTTCATTTATCGACTATTTCGATGTTTTTCGAAATTATTCTATACTTTTGGACTTTTGACTCTTTCGATGTTGCGAAGCTGTTAAAACTGCATACGTATATGAAACCACAAAGCCTTTTGTAATGTAGAAATAGTTATGGTTCTTAGACCCCTCAATACATAAAACAACCTATGTTCCGATAAGTTTTAAAAAGCCAACCAATGAATTCATGAAATATCCCCTAATAATTGTATCAAAACTATCGAATTTGTATTGTTCACATAAAGTTGGCATAGAAAATATTGCTGCAGTAGTAGCAGCACAAGATTTATCACAGCCCACTAAAAACTGAACACAATGTCACAACTACTGGCAACATAACTCGATTTGCACTAAAAACACAAAAACTTTTTAACTTAATTTCATATATTGACTGCTAAAAGCATTTCATTGTAACGAGAGCGTGCCGCGCGCGTCCACTGTTGGGCAGCAGCAACGACAACAGCAACTGCGGCCATATGAGCCTCCATTTATCACACGCAACACTTGCCGGAAATTCCGGTTAAAAAAACAGTGCAAAAGAAGGACATGGCGCATACGAAACATGATGACGCACTTTGAATTTGGAATTTTTTTGTATTTACGTTTTTGATTTCAATTTTTGCAGTTTAAGCTCCTCACGATCACTTAAGCTTGAGTTGATTTTAGTTGCAGCTGCAGTAGGTGCTTGCTCTGGGTTGAACGGAATGATGTTCTTTGCAATGGACATGAACTGCTGGAGACTTTTGTAATAAATAAAGTTTCATCAAACTGTGTTGTGTCCGTAGATAATTTAATTTATTTTCACTGTGCTGGGTATTGAAGTTTCTAGGGTTGCTGTGTTTTGTTTTTTTCAAGTTTCAATTAAATTAGCTTAATTTTAGATTTCATTGAAGGAATTTCTTGACTCTGCGCTTGTAAAATTGTGTAATTTTTTTAAAAAAAAAAAACTTTATTCAACTGGCTTAGTCGAACTCATTCATTAATACATAGTACTTTGTAGTCACTTAAGTCGACTAAGGAATTATATAAAGTTCCAATTATGGAATATTTTGTAATTGAAAAACTGTCTCAAATTCAAATTTTCCAACCGTCTGGGAACCAGTTTACCAGCACTTTAGCACTCCCTGAAAACTCTTTGCAAAACTCTCTCTTACTTGAGGCTCTCAACTTCTTATCTTGCAAAAATTAATTGCATCATAGCGTCCTGTTTAATACAAATATAATATTCCATAATTAGGAATCTTTTTCAGTTGGTATTTCTTGACACTTTTGTTGATTTTGGATAACTAGTGCTTGATGAATTTAGCCACTTTTATGTTGCAATTTTTGTTTGAACAACATTCCATATTTAGAAGGTTTGTTCAGAAAAAAAAATGTCTCCGACATGTTCTACAACATAAAACATTAACTCCTGAATTTTTTCAGATTTTTTAAAGCAGTTTATCAACTCTCTCCAAGCAAAAATAAGAATTTACTTTTTAAAAAGAACACTTAAATTATAAAATGCAGCTAAAAAATAACAAATAAAAATTAAAATTAACTTAAAATACATAATTACCTTTAGTTTTTAATTATCTAATATAATATTTGAAGGTAGGCGAAAAAGAATTTTTTATCTTACTTATATGATGAAAAACGTAGGAAAATATGAAAATTTAGCCTTTTTTTTTACCAAACAAATGCATGGTGTTCCTTACCAAATTAAGATTTTTTAGTTTAAAAAGTCTCATTTGATAGATTTTGCCAAGAGCTATAAAACCTGTGTTATTTTTTATTTACTAATTTTTTTTATTTTTCGTGGAATTCCTTGAAAAAATATAAAAGTTACTTTTTTAAAATTATCATAACTCTGAAATTAATTGATAAAATTAATTTTAAAAACACAGGTTATGTAGCTCTTGGCAAAACCTATCAAATAAGCATTTGTTTGGTAAAAAAGGCTAAATTTTCATATTTTCCTACGTTTTTCGACATATAAGTAAGATAAAATATTTTTTTTCGCCTACCTACAAATATTATCTTTAGAGATAATTAAAAACTAAAGATAATTTTGTATTTTAAGTTAATTTTAAGTTTTATTTGTTATTTTTTAGCTGCATTTTATAATTTAAGTGTTTTTTTTAAAAGTAAATTCTTATTTTTGCTTTGAGATAAACTGCTTTAAGAAATCTGAAAAAATTCAGGAGTTATTGTTTTATGTGACCAGCAAAATCGGAGACATTTTTTTTTCTTCTGAACAACCCTAATATTTGGGTATTTTCTCATGCTGGCTTGTTTTGGCAATATTATGACTTATAAAAAAGTTTTTAAATTTTATTTCGCTTTGGTTATTGTGACATTCACATAAAATGTTCTATGAAGATGATGACTTGAAACTTTCTTTCAATAAACATTATATATATGTATATATAAATAAAACATACCTACGTGGTGTAAATTTTATCTATGCCATTTAAGTATTGCACAATGAATAAATTTGAATAACCACAAGTTTAAAATAAATTTGCTGGTTTTCTGTCGAGACATTTGCACACCTCCCTACGGTAACCTCAAATCCTTTACAGACCGCAATTCAGAATTCCACAAGCAAACGAACGAACATTCAATAACCTTTTGCAGTTTGCAACAACAATCAGTTAGCAGGCCAATGAAGGATATTTTTATAGCTGACAAGGACATGACATATTTTAACTGGAACAAATGTAAGCACATACAAATAAGTTGTTGTGTTACCCAATAGGAAACTTCATATGTGATGATGTGTTTCCTACTCAACAAATAAATTACAATATCTTTACTTATTCGCTTGGGTAATGTTCCTATTAGAGAAACTACTACTACATATATAGAACTGTTTGAAATTATAGCGCATGCAAGTAAAGTAAGAGGATTTTGTCATTTGCTATGAGTTGAAAAAAAATAAGATGAAGCGTAGCTGTCAACGGTACAAAAAGTTATTGGAAAAGTTTTGAACTCTTCGTCAGCGTTATGTATTGCAATGAGGAAGTGTTAAAATACACATGTTTATATATATGTGTACGATCTCATAGTAGTGATGAGTATGACTTATGTAGCAGCGATATATAAAATTATAACATATCTTACTCTGCACTCTTCTTGATTTTTGATATTAATAAAAAAAAGGATGAAAATCCTCGGAACTTAAATGAATTGCCTAATCACGGTCTCATTTGCAGGGCTGATTATACTCTTCAGTAAGATTGATTGATATCAAGTTTAAATAATAAGGCTTCTTGAGTTTTCATCTGCTATTACAATTTAAGTTGTTATATTCCTCCCCAATAACGATATTCATTGCTTAAAACTTATGACCATTTTTTTTTCGCTATCACCATATCGGCGTTCTATATATTTTTGCTTGAATAAATACATGCAGTTGACCAACATTGGGATTTTTCCGCGTTAATTTTCAAAGCAAAAGAAAAATATAGGTCGTGTTTAGAATTTGCGAAAAGCATCGAAAGCACCCTGAAAGAAGTCTTGTTTTTATTAATTTCTTTGGCTATTTTTTGCGTTATATCTTTAATTTTGTAGAAAGCTTCGTTTCAATTTTGAGCAACTTTTCGTATCTACTTAGGGTCTATGTATGCTGTCGGCGACTTCTGAGAAAAATTTTCTTTTTTGTCAATTTTGTCAAAAAATCATCATATCGCTAACTCAAAGTTTTGTAAGAAATCTTATGCTATGTAGCCATGTGCATGTGTCAAAATATGAAGTATTCTTATTGCTATCCCTTGGCTTGTCTTTAAGAAGTGGGTATTATTTAGGTTTTAATTTTGAGGTAGGTGAAGATGGGTCAAATATGCAGCATGGCAATGTAGTTTCGTTTAAAAAAAAAGTTTTGTTAAAATCATAAGAAAGCAGTTTGGTATTTATTAAACTAAATAAATGAAAAGAGTGGACACCAATGCAGAGATGTCAGTCTCATAATTCCACCATTTGTATATTGAAAAATCAAAAATTGATTTGGAAAAAACTAGAAACAAAGTAAGAACTTTCAAGTATCATGTGAGCTAATTTTGTTCGTTTTGAGAAGAACTTGTTGTTTTCCTGTTTTGTGTCTCTTACTTAGAGTTAAGTAAATTAATATCAGAAACAATTGACGAAATGGGGCCGAATTTTTAGTAAAAGCCCGAAGCATTATAGATAAAAGAAAAATTGCAATAGTATGATAAACTTTTCAAAAGCTGATTTAAAGTTATTTTTATGAGGACTGTATCAATGAAAGCTTGTTGAAGAATTTTATTAATTTATTGACTAATTTCGAAGTTTAGTAAAGAGTTCTTGTCTATCCGTTTCACAGATGAAGAATCCTTTCACAATGCATCATCAACTTCACCATTAGGTAATGTCAAATGCAACTGCAATAATTAGTTCATAAGCGGTCAAAATCACACAAGCACAAGCAAAAGCTTTTGATTAAACATTAAACGTAAAATGTTGCATATGCACGCACACTTAGGCAAACAAGTTAATTAGTTTGTTTGTATTGAATATACATTAACTATTCTTGTTGTTGGTGTGGTTAATAGCGTAGCAACACCACTATGAAGTTGGATATGCCAAAAGCAAACAACAAGTAGCTTCTAACAAGAACATCACATCAACATCTTCATTGTGATTATCACTAGTTATGCCATCATCGTTGAAGTGGCGTCGTTTTGTATTCCAAATCAAATTCCTTTTAGCCAACGTATGAATGAAGTAGGGTCATTGATTTGGTTGGCTTTTGCAATCGCAGCTCAACCGTTGATAATTGACTCGATAGTCCACTGATTAGTCCAGGGTTATAATTAATGAAGCGCATGCAAATGCATTTTGTGGCACCGCAAATGCATTTATGTTGCTAGATATTTGTTGTTGCTGTTGCTGTTGCTGTAAATAATATTGTTTGTTGAAATAGCGTTCCTTGTTGTTATTATTGTTGTTGCACTTACCAACTGCCAATATCAAATTACGGAATCAACATTAGGTACTTAACGTAGAACTCACAGGATGTGCAGCAATGCGTTAATCAGTGCATTCTGTAATTTAAATTTGAGCACAAGGACATTTTGAATTTTAATTGTTGTTTGTAAGGATTGTCGACGGGTTAATCTCAAGATATCTTACTTATAATTGAAACTGATGTATTGCAAGAGTTTTATTAACAACAACAAATGATTTGGCTGAGATATCATCATCTTGAGTTAGTTTTGGACATTGGACTAATTCCATTGTAAATAATTGCAGAAAAAGAGAATTTCGCGAACAATTCGGACCGAAGCAAAAATAATGTAAATAAATATATCTCAAAATCAAATGTTACAAAAATAGCGAAAGATGAGGTCGTGCTAAGCAAACAAAAATCCTTTGAGTCCATGCAGTCTGACGACTCTGACAATTTGCCGTTCATCTGAAACTTTCTACACCATAACTTCTCACGACAAATTCTTAGATTTCATCAAGAAATCTACAAAAATTATAATTATATGGCAAAGGTAATTGTTTCCCTGCAAAAAACTAAGGCACGTAAAGAATGTTTTAAAATGTTCTAAAATAAATGATTTAAAAACAAAAACTTTCTGAAAATAATGCAAATAAAAACATAAGAAAAAAAAAAGAAACATATAAAGGACATTCATGAGAATTGTTGGAAGTCTGATTAAAACAGCTGCTGATATTCCCATCATATAGATAGTGATGACTGGCGTCCAACCATGGATGATGCCACAGCATCGGAAATGAAATTGACCACAACGCAGCAGACCAACACACAGTGAAACAGACCAACACAAACCCAGAATTCATTCACATGTGAAATGGAAAAATATAATCCATATCACACACACACCATACACAAAAGCAAATGCAGAATGTTACAAAAGAGAAAGAGATAGCATGAAAATAAATGAAAGAGATAGAAGGAAAAAACTAAAGGCGAATATTTTGAAAAATTCTTTAAATTCAATAAATATTTATGAGTCTATAATAAGTTGGAAGATATTGATGGGATTTGTGCTTGATACCATAACACACACAACTTCACGAATATAGCGAAAAGACATTGATGAAAATATAAATAAAGAAAATACAAAACAAATGCGTTACCAGGCTGCGGTCAATATGTATTCCATAATAAAGGCAAAGCCGTTGAAACCAAAGAAATCAAGAAAACCAAATACTTCGCCAACAGCTAAGAACCCTTGGGAAATTTACAAAAACAAATTAGCACAGCAAAATATAAAGAACAAATCTGCAACAAATGGGTATGGCAATAACAATGTTAACCCATAGGATAACATATAAAATATATAACAAAATCAAACAAAAATCCTATTACGAACTTGGGCCTTTTAACTAAATAGAAATTTCTATATATATTTATACATGTCCAGATCTCTAGTTTAACTCAAAGTTTCTTTTATAAAAGTCCACTCCCGTAGAATAAAAAGCACTTAAATACTTTTTGCGAAATATCCAATTTTTGCCATTTTATGTTCTAACAACAGAAATACACAACTTTTATATATGTACACAAATATAAGAAATTTAAAACAAAAAAAAAATGTCATGAATTCTATAGGATTCTAGCGTTACAATCATTCGACTTATGCCAGAGTGATTTTCGTTAAATAATCAACTATACTACCAATACGTTAAAGGTCTTCATCCTCTCGTTTTGCCACACAATATTCAATGTGTAAATATTTCATGCATGACACGCCCTCTTTTAAGCGCTAGAAATGGATGATCATAGTAACTATGTTCAGTGTCTGAAGTACACAAACTCTATACCCGTTTTCTAATATCTTTGCTGAGCTAATGAGCTCCCCGAGTGCATTAGCCTATTTCAGTTTCAATAGGGTCAACAAACAGTAAAGACAGTGTCATAAGTATAACAGGTTAAAGATATTATAAAAACCAAACTTACTTGTATAGTTTTTGAGGGTTAATTTCAGCAAATTGGTGCTAGATAAATAAACACATGAGCAAAATAAAAAACTTAAATTTATTCATTCAGTAATAAATAATTACATAAAGCACAAACTTTTCCACTTAATTTATGCGCAACGCCTTCTAAAAAATCAAATTTAATGCTTGAGAAAGTCCTCTATGTATCCTTAGTAAAATAAAAACCTAAAGGAGATTTTTGTGCTGCACTCTGTACAGATAATTACATCAATAGTTTTTGGCCAAATATTAAAGCTTTTTGGCAAATTTACAATGCAATCGTTGTATTCGAATGACTTGAAAACGAAAAACATGGAATTACAAAATAAAACCAAGTGAGAAAGCAACAACAACAACAACCGGAAGTGATTATTTTCATTTGGCAAAATGCCATTTTAATCCAATTTAAACATTTTTCTTAAAACCCAGAAAATGAATGTTGAATGCCGACCGAAATATACAACAAAAAAAAAGTTGGTGAAACAAAACTCCATTGTTGCATACAACAACTCGTTGTTGTATCGCTCTTTTGTTTTGTCTCGTTGAAGTAGAATTTGAAATTAAACAAAAATAAAATAGATGCCACACACAGACATAACTCAAGTTGCTTGATCCGCTGTTGCTGTGTATTGGTGGATTTTGTTTGCTTAAGCTTCAGTCATTAGTTGCGCTCCAAAGATTACCACATTGAATCGGTTCCAAATGCAGCACACTACATTGGCTTAGTTTTTTTGTTTAGAATGGTGGGTGCTTAAAATTTGCATTTAATGCAGCAACAATTTGGCTTTAAAAGTTTTTTTTTTAATTTTTTTTGGCTGAGAAACGATTTGTGATGTTTGCCAGTTCGAAAAAAGTTTTTTAAAGGAATAGTGATTATATCAATAACAAGATAGATTAAGACTTACGAAAATATTTTCTAGATAATTTTCCGCTTTTGAGCTGCCTTCAAACTATAAACTGTTTGAATATTGTCTTCGAATCATCACCAAATTATCTTCACATCAAGCGAGGAATCTCCTGAAACACTCGCAGGTTGTATCATTTAAGAAAGGTTAACAATTTTGTCTACTTTCAGGAATATACTGCTGAAGATTCTGAAAATCAGGAGAGAGAAAAATCTTTGGCATATGCCTCATGAAAATATAAGGTAAGTAGGTTGATACACAGTAGATTCCGAGACAGGCTCTAAAATTATTGAAGAATCATATAAAGCGTTCCATCTTCGAAGATTTTTAACGAATGCCTAAAATAAACACTCGTAGCTGCACAAATGAATTTTTTTATGTTGCAATGGTTTGTGAAAAAATTCGAAACAGAATTTATGAAAATTAGTGTTTTATCATCATTGACGTTTTTGAATCAGTTTCTTAAATAATCAATGTGTGGGTAATTGTTTATGTGTTTAGGCTTATTCATTTCAGTCAGAAATGGCTATCTATCAAAAGCACTTCTTTGTGCACATTTATAAAAATAAACATACAATAAAATACTTGAGGCTCACTTTAATATCCTTTTTTTGTTTGAACCCTGTGACTCTGCCTTTAGATTTATCAATGTTATTTTGAAAGCTATAGCACTTTTTGTTGTTGTGGTTATTATTATTACTATATGCTACATAATGTGTAGGTAGACATTGTTAGCACTTACGCGTATCTACCATTTTGTTATATCCAGATAATGATGTCACATAATATTTTTCTTCACCTTTTGTCATAAATCTTTCATTGATGACATTAATGGCGCGTCGCTAACTCAACCTTCTTGCAACTGTTGTTGCTTATTCTACTTATTATTATAAAACAATCCCAGTTGGAAAAATTCATAAAAAAAAAGAATGGAAGAATGGAAGAATGGACATACATATAACGGCACATGTCCATTTTCGGTCGTTTTGAGTTTTTTTTTTGCTAGAATCGTGTCCATTACGCTAACTTTCAAGAAATTTTAATCGCAGAAACTTCAAAAAGCCACTAAAAGTCGTACTTTTCTGATAGCAAAGTGAAGGTTTTCCTCTAATCAGTTCAGAGACATTCACCTTTTTTTTCGATTTCCAAACATTTTTATTAACTGGACATGTGCCCTTCTGTTCGCCCACTCCTCAAATATCGTAGCGTGTAATAACGTCACATGGCAATATTCATAAGGTATCATAACTTTTCCTACTGAGTTCATCTGACATGTATTCATTCGGTTGATATCCAGCACCATCCTTTAAAGTTCTAAGTCTTATCATGATGCTCATACACACACACATACACAGTCTGCTTGGTGATAAATATTCCCAAAGTTTTTGTTATTGTTGTTATTATTGTTGTTATTATTGTTGTTATTATTGTTGTAACTTGATTTTTTCACTTTTTTTTAAAGTATAAGCTACAGCACAGAGATTGTTTTGAATCGATACGATTTTCATTTTTCTTTTGTTAAAGTGTCTTTTGCGACGTGTAACACTTTTGTTGTACTTATTATTATTATTGCTGTAGTTGTTGTTGTTGTTGTTCTGGTGGTTTTTGTAATTTGCATGTCGCGACCTCGTTTGTCAAACTGTCTGTTGTGTAGCTCAGTAACTTTAATATCAAGTCAAGTCAATGTCAGTAGTTGTTATGTCAAGATTCTAAGATCCTTTAATTTAACAAAATTGAAAAGAAATTTCAGTGCAGATAAAGAGATTCAAATGAATCTTAAGAAAATATATTTATCAAAAATATTAAAAACAATATTATTGAAATGTTGATATAGACCATTAGTCCTACTTCTGGAAATAATTTCAAATTTGAACACTTGAATTTTGATACATAAATATTATCTACACAAGCGTTAGAACAAAAAATTACAGAAATATGAGAACATGCCACTGTTGTCTTAAAGGACGCATAAGTTGCTTTATTAGCGATTTTCCTGCAAGAAATTAAAGCATTGGTAGGAATGATGTAATTTTGTCTTATTAAGTTCGTAACGTTGTCAGTGGCAATGCTAGAATGTCTACGTGATATAAAGAATGATTTTAACCCAGCAATTGCCCGTGTTTCCTTGCAGACGCTACATAACCATCAATTGTTCCCATAACATATATCATATTTGAGCAGAACTGTTTGAAGAACCAGCCAAATCTATATAAAAGCATCAAGCCACTTGATGTGAGTTTGGAATTTTTTCTAATGAAATGGAGAACCTTACTGAGCATAATTGACTACAGCCTTGCCAGATATGATGAACGCTTTATCCTTGGAATGATCGATACTCTTAAAAAAATCACATCAATAACTGCGCGGAATTGCAATATGCGCAATAATTTGTACGAAGCGTAAGATGCCGATGTACTTCCTCCATTTATTTTTTTTTTATATGCCAATATTGCGAGAAAATCAACATTAACTGATGTATTGGTATTTTAGCAAAAATGCAGAATGTAAAACAAAGTTCGAAACGCCGTTGGTCGTTCAAACTTTATGCAACGCAAGACTTTTAGACAAAAAATTTATTTATTCCTCCATTCTCTACAAAATTTTACTTCACAGAATACTCCATTTCAGACCTACGTCTTATTTAGTGGTTTCTAAAAGTTGTAAGCAATGTTTTGCTACACAACTCAACCACGTTTATGATGAAACCTCGTTCATTCAATTTGCGGATATGAAGACTACAAAAGTTAAAGTATAAGAAATGTCCCTCTAACCCTTTAACTTGAATACAATTTCAAATTTTCCGCAGTAGGGGCGGTTATTTCAAAAATCTTTCTTTAATGTTTCACTAGATATCCATTTTTTAGAGTAAGGCTTAAGAAAACGAAGGCGTAGTAATTTTGATGAAAGAAATCAATAGAAAGCTTAGTAATACGCTGCAAAATAAGATCGAGAGAGTATTAAAAAAAAGTTTCAATCAACTGTTTTTGAAAGCTCCCACGCCGACTCGCTTTAACTCGTGAATTTATTCAACTTTAGTTCACAATGCAAAGGAAAAGTGAGTTTCGTATTGTACTTTCATTTCACTTTCAATATTATTGTTACTTCCATTTTCACTACCAATTGGAAGCTCATTAATAACACGACTTCTTATCAACATTTTTGGTATTCTGCATTTTCTCTCCATGCGCTTGTCTCTTTCTTTTATATGCATACCTTCCATCATCATGTCTGTGCCTTGACATCCTTCAGCATTTATTTATCCTGCGAAAATCCTCTACTCTACTTTACTTGACATTTTGTCTAATGCTAAAATAATTGCGAAATCGCAATTTTATATCCAAATTGTCGAAATTTGTAAATTTCCGCTTCAGCAGGCAATTGTGTTGGTGGGCCTGGTATTTGTATCCACAATCTTCTTTCTATCTGCCATTTACACTTTTGTATCTCTCGTTGTTTTTGGCGTTCATATCGACATTTTTTTATCAAACAAATTGTGTCATTTTGCCTTTAACATGGTATTAGACCAATTCAGAGATGCTGTGTAAGTAGGTCACTTTAAAATTAGGGTTTCTTGGCTTAGCGTATCGATTTATATTGTAATTTAAGAAAATAATTTTGTTTTTATATTAAAGTTGTGGTCGAATTTTATTTTTCGTTAAATCGTCAATTTATTTATTTCGTATGATGCTAAAATTAAACATCAAATAATTTGATGTCAATAGCGTTGACGCTATTTACCATCAATGATGACACTGTCGCTGCACATTAGAGTGAAACTAATTTGCATAACCTGGGCTCATAGGCAGCTCTGAAGCTGGAATGCAGCACGCAGCAGCCTTTTTTCGTGTTAATTATTGCAAAATTTGCACGTTTTGCATTTTAACGAGCAGTAAATAAACTGAATTTGCATATTGATTTATGAAATGTCAAAACTGCAAAGGAACAACAATAGCAATTAAGTCTACAAACTATCCGAAATTATTTGTAATCTAAAATACAAATAATTAAATTGAATTAAAAATTCAGAATGTTGTGTGTTGCATATAAAACGTAACGTAATTTTTTGAAATCCAAGCCATGATGATGTTTGCATAAAACTCTGATGGAACATTTTAGCCAAATTCATTACAAAATTTAGATGATGCAATATTTTTCACAGCAACATACTATGTGCAACGTAAAGTTTATTCAACATTAGGGTGTCTCTATAATATAGATAATCTGAAACGCCCTATTAACACAGGACTTTAACATGCAACCACCTATTTCTTACATTTTCGGTCGATTTTTTTGGGATACTTAAAATTCTCAATTATTGCGTGCAAGTATTCTCGAAACTGATACGTTTACAAATTGAATTTTTTGGCAATAGTAACCTTCATTTTAATTTATAGTTTTTTGTCAAGTTTTAAGGTTACTAAAATTATTACTTTATAACTTTGATGTTGATTTTTTCAAGAAGTGAATTCCCACAGACACCAACTTTCTGTCCAAGTTAATATTCAATTTAATCTTGAATTACAATCCACCCAAGTAATTTCATGTCTATGTGTAGGTAAGTGCAATACATAGGTACACATTATGCATAAAATTAAGTCATAATAAAATTAGTTGTTATAATTGGAAATTATGTTGTGTGGTCCATCACAGCTATAATATTGGCAAAATGTAGCAAAATACAAATGCACAAAATACACACACTACGCAATCTCATTCCCAGATGTATGAATGTCCAATTCCATGAATGATGTAAGCAAACCATCACATGTAATCAGTACGTCATTATCATTTAAGTGTAGGTTACTCTGTACGCAACTTGGTCTCAGTTAAATAACGTGTGCCTACACTAAGCAGGTGGGTATTTTGACAGTGGTGGCAGCGGTGTTTATGGGTGTTTGCTAATTCATCATCAACACATAATTACAGGAACTATTTACAATAACAACAACATCATTTACATCAACCGAACAATGCTGTTTATAATTAACATTTGATTTTAGCGTTAAAGTCTATCGTAAAGTCATTTGTTGCATGTTAATTACGCTGGCATATGGAATTCTCATTGGTATCAGTGGTTTGCCGAATAGCAGTTGTATGTTTGCCGCAACAAAATATTTTGTATACCTATTTTAAAATTAATATTTTATTTCCAAAAACAAATGTTTCTGCACTTAACTTAATGAGCGTAGTGCCAAAAAAAAACGCTTTTTTGATAGTTTTTAATATATCCAATAACCGAAAATGTCTTAAGACTTATGAGAGGTTGCTTGATATATTAAGTCACCCAAAACTATTGGACAATAAGTTAAATAATTACATTACAATATTTTACCATAATATTTTTACATACTCTAATGGAAGTCACTTAGATTCCGAAATCACGAGAACTAAGAAAAATGTTTTGAAAAATGTTTTAAGCAAAAACTCTAAGGTTCTAGTTAGTCAATTCTCTTGACATTAAAACCAATTTTCTATGTCTATTCGCGGTAAAATGTGAATTTTTAAATAGACGACATAGGCGGGATAGAAAACAAATCTGCAAAAAAGGTATAAGTGACTACATAAACAATCACAGTCGACATCGAATTGACCTTGAAAATTGGTTTCAAGATCAAGGGCAAGGTGAATTATATTTGACTTTCTTGCAACTTTATATCTTATGACTATAACAGTTATCACTATTTTACTTTGTTCTAAAGATATTGGCCGGTGGAAGTTAAAATGGAGCACAGGGCAAATTAAATTTTTCTAGTTTTTATTGTAATTTCTTAGGCATTTTTGCCAAGAACCAATAACTTTCATTATTTTCTAAGTAAAATTTACTCAAATTTTGATAAAATTTATTACAGAATTTTGTTTTTATGCGGTTGTCTTCATTAATTTTTTGGGATACTGCTCTTAAATAACTAAACTTAAATCACAGTTTCGCTTTTAAAATAAAGTCAGCTACTCAAGCCTGCTTGGATTCCACTTATATGCTATAAAACCACATAAATGTATAATTTCCACAAAAGTTAAGATAATTTTTCAGAGATTCTACTCCCATAGCTTATAGCAAACACATCCTACAGTTCATTTTAATTTGTTGTGCGAAGTTTCTCACGACTCAGTATATAAAGTCCTGTCGCGCGAAAAGAGCAATTTTCAACGCAAAATACTAAACTCTGCTCTTTTCTCAATAAATTGGTACTGGTCTAAAGAGCTTTGAATGCAGCATGCATTCTCTCTTTTGAATCTACTTTACTGTTATACGCGAGAAAAAAGATAAATTAAGAATTGGTATAATGCCAAAGAGCATAACTCATACGAATGGTTTGCATCAACGCTATAGCATACTGCAGTCTCTTGGCATTGCGCATATGACGCAGCTGTTGAAGAGCTCAATCTAAAACTGGCCTAAAAAGTAATGAGCGGCGTATTTTTCTATGCTCATTTATCTATTTATTGTCAGAGCGTAGCAGCGCAACACCATTGCCGAAAATTTACTCTTTTTGGGCATATTACGAAAAAAAAATAAAGTGTCATTTAGACCAAAACTTCATAAATTAATCGATTTTTTACAAAAAGTTTCATGTTCAAGGATATACCAAGTGAAAGAATGCAATCAACATTATCTATTCATTTATTATATTTTATGTAGGTACGAGCATTTTGTGTATGCGTAAAGATGTCTATGTATGCGAAAAGCTTTGTCTTATTTTTTATACTTTTTGAATATTTATTTATAGCATGCAAATTAGAAATAATCAAATGGGAGGTATTTACTTGGTCCGGCTTTTGATCAGTTGAAATACTATTTGTTTTTTATTTTGTTCATAATAACACTTGGCCTTTTAAGAAGAAAGGTTTAATATACTACTTTTGGGACTACTCTACTTGTTGACTGCATATATCATGTGAAAGATTATATCTGTGGCAATGTACATTGGACCAATGCAGTTTTTCCTTCTTGCCACAGATGTATTCGCTAAAAAAAATCCTGAACATAGCTGAAAGGATAAAGCAACAATTGCAACAAATTTTACAGAAGTATGCACCTATGTATGAATTCATTATTTAAAATTTCGCGCTTTGCAATATCTTTGATGTGCTCAATGTCACTGAGTCTGTATTCGTTGCATAAAACACAAATTCAGACAATGGAATATGATTCAATGATTGAAAATGAAACTGAATTTACGACAGATGACAACTTTCTTGCAATACATTACACCCATTTATGTTAGGAATATCTGGAAAACCACACGCGCTTTTCGTTTTTCTTCAACAAACACATGAAAACATTTGGCACTAATTGCCTTCGAAAAAGTGCCAATGACAAAAGAGAACAACAAAAGATGGTACCATTTATTGGCATTTTATGTCCTTGCGGTTATTTAGGGGTGTTGTTGAGGGTGATGTAAGGGGCTGTTAAAGAAAAAAAACTGTGAGCGTATTCCTTTTGACGAAATAAAATTATTTGATATTGTTTATTATGTTTTCAAAATTTAATAAATCAGTTTAATATATTTTTTGTTAGCACACCTTTGAAAGCATTTTTAAAACTTTTTTTATGTGAGAAAGTCAGCTCTAACTCAGAGATATTTTAATGAGAACACAATTATGGGCTTAAAAAGAGTTTGCATTATAGTGTGGTAAAGCCCGGTTTGAAATCTTTTTTCAAACTTCCATCCTCGTTTGAAGCAGAGAAACTTTTTCTCAAAAATCGACACAAAATGAGACTTCTAAAGTCTGCTCACTCATTTTCAAACTTCTTCAATAGATTGATGACACGAAATTGCTCTTTCTGTACCGTGTTTCCAAGCCCTGTTGATATCCAAAATCTACTTTTTCGCTTTTCAATGTATTACGGAAAACTATCATTTTTTGAATGTTTTGGTTCAAGATTTCTTCTGGTTATGTCCGAAGTACATTTTCGAACTCATCTCATCAATTTATACAATATACCTAAGTTTTTATATACATGGACACAAAATATGCCATTCCGAGCACCGCAACACTCCTACTGATGGTCACAATACTCATCAAGTTCGACAAAAAAAAGTATTTGAAGTATTCACTCAGAACGGTCAGTTCCTGGTGATATTTAAATATGATTTTCAAACTTTTCCCAAAGAGATTAGTTATTGCAAATGTTTTTTTTTTTTTTTTTTAATGTAAGAAAGAGATGATTTTCGGGTGCACTTGGTGACGTTGAAGATCTATTTTTGAACTTTCTTATCGATTGTTGCAATAACATGTTAATTCAAAATGTTGGTAATTTCCTTGAACTTTTTCTTCCCATAAAAGGTAAAGTATTTATCTTTGGATAATATTATGAAAAAGATTTCCGAATTATTACAAACGTTTTTTTTTTAAACCAACAAGATTATTGGCATAATACTTATATTATAGCAATTAAAATGCTATTCAAAATAGTTGACGAGTTCTATTCAACGGCTGTAAGTCGGCAAGTCTTGCCAATAATAAATAAATCAATGGGCAACATTTGAAACAAATGTGATGAATAGTGTTGCCTTGTGCTTTCAAATTTTGCTTTTGTTTGTAGTAGTATGTCCCTGGTAATTAAATCAAATGACGCCTGTTGTTATTGCGTTTTTGTTGCCATTTTAATTTCTTAAATGACCATAAAATGCAATAATCTATTCGTGTTAAAGGGTGGCGTTAGTTTTCTATTGGACAGTATAAGCAAGTCGAAGACTTATAGTCGGCCATGTGTGACAACAAGATATTAAGTGATTGCTTTCATTTAATTTTTTTCGATTGAATTTACGGGAGGAAAAATTAATTTCTTTAATATTCAAATCTTAGGGAGCTTAACTTAGGAAATAACACACAAAACTTAATATTTATTTCGCAGGAAATGAATGAACACAAGTCATGAATGCTGTTGGGCAGTTAGAGTTCATTTCCGTAGAAATTTTTTGCATCGAATTCGGCCTCAGAATCCACGTCAGTATTTTTTAACACTTGAGGTATAAAAATTTAAAGGTTAGGATTTACAAATGTATTCCGCTTATTTCTAATAAATGCAGCATTTGGTACCATCTCTGCTTTTTAAAATTAACTTACATGTGATTATCTATGGTGCTTCGTCGCAAAATTATAGCCGTTTTAAGGTAACACAAATTTGAGACCATGATTGCCTACAACCTAGCTATCTTAGCCAAGTGGTTGCCCTATGGGATCATAGAAAATATAACGATCAATACCTTATATCCAATTTAATTTGATTTTTTTTTTTTTGAAGAATGTCTGATTTCCATCGATAATTGTTTGCTTTTTTTTGCTAATTATTTAATATGACTTTTGTTATATATGTGGTTTCAGCAGTTTGATTACAAAGTTGATATACCACAACTTAAAATATGTAGGGCATTACAATACGTACGTTTATTTGTACTCCTTTTTTCTTCCATATAAATTTATTGGTGCAGCTGGTGCAATTTTAACACCATTGTCTGTCCATCTAACTGCCACTTTGACTTTTTGTCCGTGCAATCATTTAACTTTTGCATGACATTCATATGCTCGATTTTAAAGCAGCCTTTGAGGCGTGCAAATGTGTTTTTTTTTTTGCAAATGTTTGCGAGTGAAATTCATTAATCATAAGTCAATCGCATTTTGTTGATTTTGTTTATGTGTTGTTGTTACTTGTATGGCTATGTATTATTTTCTGACATTGATTCGGTAAAGTTTGACAACAGCATTTGGATTTGTCATTTAAGATCATTTAGCGTTACACTTTTAGTACAACTATGTATTCGTAATAGTACATGTAATCCTGACTAATTTAGCTTTGAGGAAATTTAGAAAATATTTGTTTTTTAGAAAATCAAATGCTTAAATAAAAATTTTCCTGAGAAAGTAAAACTGCAAATATTTTTTTTTTAAAAAGAGAGTAAAGGTAGGGGACATGTTGCACCTAAGTATTTATTTTGATAAAACAAAAAGTTTAATAAACATATTTTCATCAAAAATTAACTAAAAATAATTAGAATTTTGATCAAAATCAAAAAATGAAAATGTTGTTAATAGGTAATTATGATTTGTGATCAATAAAAAAATATTAAAATTTTTCAAGACGTACTTACTTGGTTATTGAACAAAGTAAGGATTATTGATGATAAGAACTACAAATAAAAAATTTAAAATTAGCTATGTGTTTTAATAAAATTCGAATTATTTATAAAAAAGTACTTATTAGCTTTGATCATAATAAGATTACATATGAGGTGCTGAAAGGAAAATTGGTATAAGTCAGTTTTTTTATATTGAATTAGGGTCATATCTGAACTCTCCATTTTCAAACCTACTTGATGGAGTAGTGGTGAATATCATAGCTCTGTTAACAGCTCCATATATGGTAGCACTGGTTTGATTTGCAAAAAAAATTATAACTTTGGTAGTGGAAAAAGTGAGATCATTGTCGTCTGATCTTGTCATAAGAGTGGAATTGAATATTGGAAAATAGACTGCAAACTTAAACCAACACTAGCTTATTACCAGCGTAACTTGTATGTTTATATTTTAAGATCTCATGAGCTGAAATAAGGGCTTTGAATTACTGTACGGCTGGGATGAATCAATCGCTTCGAGAGGTTCTACAGAAATTATTTCCTGTTTAACAAAACAGGATGCTTTTCAGAAATCAAAAACTCAATCTAAAAATCCTTTCATGAAAAAGTGTTGTAAGCCATGCTCTAAGTCCTACTAAACCAAAATATCTTGTTCAATTCAAAAAAAAACTTTGATGGAAAAGTGGTGTATGTTTGACTTACACCACCTATCCCTTTACAACAACTTGTTCAAATTGAAAAACCTTCGAAGGAAAAGTAGTGTATATTATACAAGTCCCTGAATACCACCATTAAAAAATTGTTTTAATCATCGCAATTCAACACAAGTTAAATGAACTAATTACAATGCTGTTTCTATTAAATATATTGATATATATATATATCACTAATGATATCTGAACAAAAATAAAAAAGTATTGAAATGAAGATGATATTTAGTCAAACAAAAAACAGGAATACTAAAAACGCGTATCCCTTAACCCTTTTAAAATTGAGCAACCACTGAACAAACCAAGTGATTTCTTTAGTCGTGATGGTCAGCCTGCTGATATGTAACCTACAGCTTGAGGGCGCGTACAAAATTTTCAATGACCGTGACGCATCATTACTCGCTTGTTTGTGTTGTCAAATTTTATTAATGAGAGTGTGAGTTTTTGCTGGTATTTGTTGCATATTCACAGCATATGGACGTAACAACTCGATACAACAAACTCGATTCAGCACCAACTATATATATGAAAGAAACAACTACAAAGGTACATTCAGCAGTAGTAATATGGTGAAACGAAAATCAATTAAAGCACATATAGCTACTTTGGTTAGAGACAGAACATTCGCAGCAATTAAATAAAATGCATATTAAATCCTGACAAACAAAGCGTAATTTGATTTCATTTTGTTATCATTTGCTTAATTAAGTGCGCACTTGAATGGCTTTGAATGTTGAAACTGCCAAATAGGGAATGAAGTAATGTTTTTGTTGTTTTTTGTTTGCATTAAATGAGAATAATTATGTTTACAGTCTATCTGACATAAATGGTGTTGAAATATCATGTGAAAAATTATAAGCTGGGAAAAAATTATCAAGGAATAGTTCATTCAATCCAGAAACTAAATGTCTAGGAGTCAAGTTTAAGCCTTGCTCTATAAGCCAAGCATCTGATTGAAAATAACAAGACAAAAATTTAGTCAATCGAGCCTGTATTTAGAAATAAAAAGATTTACATAAAAAGAATTAAATAATTTGGCAGGCTGGTTTGAGGATCGATTGCATAACCCTTAACATCCAACAGATCGTGGTATTTCCACCTTCTTCAGCATAGCATTCCAGAAGATCATTTGCAATTTTGTCAAACCATTTTGAGCTGTTCAACTGCAAATGTTGAAGAAATTCCAGATTAGATCGATGAAGGGTATGATTATGTACCATGATGACAGTAAAAGATAAAAATATTAATGTTTGAGAGTCATTTTCATTAATTTTATTTAAAATTATGAGTGGTTTATTCAAATTAAAAACAACCTAACACTGTTTCTTGCTAAAACAACAGAGGTTGAGTAAATTTTTTCCGGTTTGTAACACATAGTTCAAACTTTGGAGTCCCCGCACTTTAGTCAGACGAATAAAACTTCATAAAAAATATTTTACTTGGGAACGATTCCGTTTCTATTGATTCCTGAAAAATTGTGATTGTGCGGTTTTTTTTTTCGCGGAACTACCTATTCAACTTTAAAAGTCAACTGCTTATAGCCAGAGAGTTTTTTAATTTCTATTTTTAAGAAATTATTTTGCAGAAATATGGAGCAATATTCAGTCTTTAATGTCTAAGGAAAATTACGCGAAAAAATCTAAGAAAAATATCTTGCATTAGAAAAAATAACTCATAAAACATTATTTGTATAGATTTCATACTGGCGAAAACTGATATCTTACCAGCAGCTTTTATTACCAAACATTTCTCGCTAAATAAACGTGAAAGTAAAAATAAATTTCTTGAGAAAATCCACAGCATTAGCTGCTATAATTGTCATTATCGCATATACAACATTTTGCCGAAACCTTTCATAATTTCTGGAAAAATTACATTTCCGTGATATAACGCAGTTGGTTTTAAGTTTCACTTGCTGCGGCTGTTACTCCTGAGGATGACAATACTGACGACGTTGTAGTCTATCGATGTCATAAGCGCAACGATGGCAACCACATCAACAGCAAAAACTAACAATTTGGAACATCGTTTTTCAGCAAACGTTTTGTCGCCGCATAAAATTGACTTTTAACGTTTTATTGCAAAATGTGCGACAGAACAGCGCAGAACGAAAAAAAAGCAACCAACAATTGCGCAGACAGAAAAAGTCATTACCAACATATTGCACCATGTTTGTTGTCAATGATATTGTTATTGTTGTTATTGCAAAGTTAAACACTTGTGGAAAACAAAGGACTACACTTTAAGAACTTAATGTCACAGCAGTAGATTTTTTCTTGACATTCAACATTATTGCCAAAAAGGAAGACTTGACTTCAATATGCAATCTCTGTGAAAAAATGCTGATGATTTCCACTGTGTAGAAGTGCATACTTTCGTATAGTAATGAAATGCATTTTTTTGATATTCTTTTTGAAAAATTTTTCACGGTGTCATATCAACTAAAAATTTTATTCTACAAAAACAAAAACAAAATAATGCATCAAATGTTTTTGCCGAACTCTACATAAAGTTCAAACAAGTGCATGCATATGGCAGCACTGTCAACACCAGCATATTGCTGTTGTATTTCCCGCTATCAGCAATATTTTGTGCAGGGCGACAAAAGCAGCAGCCGCAGACGCTACCAAAATGGCAACGCCATCTAATGGCTTATTATTGTAATGATCGAAACTAAAAAAAGAAATAAAAAAAAAACGAAACTGAAACTTAACTTCGTCAAATTGTGTGGAACTATAACAAACACACATTTATACACACACATACACTCAAGCACATCTCGTAAATAGTTGGAAGAAACGAAAAAATGAATAAAGGAACACAACCAAACTAAGAGCTTAGCATGACATCACTGTCATCAACATCATCATAGAGGATAATGCTCCATCACAACAACAAAAACAACAACAACAACAGCAACAAAAACTATAAGTGCAAATATTATCACTTAAATACAACGACAATGCTGTTATTATCCTTCATATTAGTGCTAAATTGTGGCAAGAGACAAGTGATGGATACCTAATGTAAGGATTAATAAGGAAACTTTTTTTCATTTTATTGTAAATTCAAAGTTTTACTTGGAGCGATTAATGCTTTCAACAGCAACAGCTCGTAGCTAAGAGATATGAGCTATGATAAAATCAATACCACACAAACTCCTAAATAAATACAGGATGATAAATGTCAATCGTATAATCGAAACCTATTCACTTAAAGTTTCCTTTCATTTTCATATTGCTTGAAATGGGGAGTCTTATAAAATCAGATACTGTTCCCTTTTAAAAGCAGTATAACTGAGATAAAGTATTGTAGTTTTTAAGCGTGATGAAAACCAGACATCAAGATTTGCTTAACTCTGATTCAGCAAACACAACAACAACACAATAGTCAAAGTCAGAACAGATATTGTTGAGAACACTTAAAGTGCGAATGACTATCAACTTAAATATTCTATCTATTGGAGGAATATATGAGATTAAAATTATATAGACTTGCTTATTAAATCTGATGTACTACACTACATCTCCTGTAAAGTTGATCCTTTGATATTATAATTCTATATGTGATCTTTAGTAAATGATTATAAACTGAAATCAAATGTAAATATCAATGGAATAAACTACTTTTAAAAATTTGATTTTAATAAATATTTAAATTAAAACTGAAGATTGTGTTTTAATAAAGGATAAACACCACATATATAAGCAAAGCTATTCCTCAAGAAGCAAGCGTATTTTTACTGCGAATAACTTCAATTTTCATCAGCAGGATAAAATCGATCTGGAAATTTTATATTTATGGTCATTTAATGCCTACAGTAAAATATTTTAAAAGTTATTAACACGACAGTTTACATCACCTGCATTTTATTAGAGAATGGGAGCAAAGTTCACTAAGCATTTGCTTGAAGTAATAAAGCAGGTCAATGATGACTAATGTAATATCAGTATTGAAAAAACCTCAGAGGTGTCAAACTTTAGCTCTCAGAACACAAAAATAGCTGACCAAATGTGACCAAATTCATAGCAATTTCATAATGAGGCGATGTGATAAAATTCCACTTTTATAGCCAGGATGGCATTCAAGTCAAAAATTTTTTTAAAAAACCTTGCATAGCATTCAAAACTACGATGTTAATACTGCAGTAAGTTGCCATCAAGGCAATAAATCACTTGAAAAAAATCTTCCACCAATTAATATAGAAGGGAAATTTTCTTAAATAAAATCAACTTAGTGCAGCTATGATACATAAAGCCAATGTTTTCCAAAATTAAAAGGATTAACCATTTATCTAAGCACAAGTGCTAGCGGAAAATAAAGTCATCAAAGAAATGTTGCAGTGACAAAAACCTTTTAAATTAAATCACTTTTAAAATCTAATTTGATCTACAAAAAAAACGCTAACAACATGCTCAACTAATACTTCCAGCACGCCCACTTAGAGAATCAAGGCAAAACACAAAATACCAACAAAAACTACAATGACAGACAACAAGTTATTGCTCTACTTTTAATGACAATTTCATTACAAATTGCTGACAGGCGATACGAATCTTATGGCTTGATGACTGAGAACAACTTGTAGTTGTAGTTATTATGCTTGAAGTTTTTGTTACTGCTGCCTGCCACTGGTAAAATTGCACTGTTGAGTATCATATAACATGCAACATATGCACCGGCGGCAACAACAACAGCAGAAGTAAAACAATTGTACAACTAACAATAAAACAAAAAATTAAAACTAAGATATTATTAGAAAGAGACAAAGCGATTCAATGAAGGGACACAACAACATCGAAATATAAAAGTATGTCAGAAAAGACGATATAACAATGGCAACAACAACGACAAATTGTAATAATAACAATAAGTATGAGCGTACCGGAACAAAAAGCTTGAAAAACACTTTCACAAATTGTTCTGTTAAATTACAACTACAATAGCAATAGATGTAGTAGCAATAAGAACAATTTAATTGCTCAGCAACAGGCAACAATATGCAACAGCAGCAGCAGCAGGACAATAGCAAAAATGAATGTGATTTTTTTGTTTTTGGTTGTTGTTTCCACCCTACTTTTTGATGGGTGATTAGAAGGAATGTGCTGTGAATTAACCCATTTTTTGCCAAATCAATGAGAAGTTTTCCTTGTGATTATCATTGTTTTAAGTTTGGTACTTAGAAGAAGGGAATAGATTTCATAAAATAACACTTCCCGATCATGCCTTTGCCTTAGTACGTTTTTCTACCAAGATTTCCGTGTTTTCAGTATTGCCTCTAACGCTGAAACTAAAAATTTCAGACTCTGTTTTTAAAAATTTATGGGGTTGCTTAAGCCAAATATGTCCTTGATAGTCTGGAGCTTTAATGTTCAAAAACGTCTGCCTTGGATAAATCAATGGCAATGGCAGAGTTTCTTCAAAACATTTATATTACTTAGAACTTCATGACTTTTAATTTCTGACGCACGATAAAACCATATAAAAATTTTGGCCATCGGCTCCCTAACTTTTAGGTAGTTACTCAATTATTTCCAATGTATCAAAAATATTTCAAAAATTTTCATTAATCTTCATATTGCAATTCATTTTACAAAATTTCAGCTGATTATCCTCGATATCTCATGAAATAAAACTCTTAAATTTTGTTCCATGAAAAACTTGAACTAAATTGGCCACGTTCACCTTCGTGCAAGGCAAGCTTTTTATTTTTCTTTCAACTGACTGTGCCAAAGTCCCAAGTTTTTCAAAATAAATGTGGAGGAACAAAACTAAGCTCAATTTGCCTGACTATTTTTAGTTGGAAAATCATTTCTGTAGACAGATTGATACCTATGCTGCTATAAATATCTTTTCTCGAGTTTTTCCTTTCTGACTATTTCTTAATGAATTTCGTATACCAGTATCCATTTTAATGTAAGCAAACTTATCAATGCAGCTTTCTCTCTCCAATTTTGAATAGTTAAGCCTACACCTAAGAAAAAAAACACTCCGAAAAAAATTGCTAATAAACCATTGTCCTTAGATCATCAATAGATCCAAAATGTGTTAAGACAATCAAAGTTATAGCAAAGGCGTGAGCTTGGCTATATGGCTGAAAAAAAAGTCTTAAAGAACTAAACAGTTTTTGATGTGACGTTGCCGTGTAGTGGTGTTGGAATGCATTAACGTTGATTTTCTATTTTCATCCTTTGCATTCGAGGACAAGCGAATGTCCTCGTATTTTATTTTGTTTGTAACTACACTTCCCAGAAACGTTTGGCTTGGCTTTTTATAATACAATTTTGTCAAAGTCATAAAAAAAGGATGCAAGGAACGTGGCTTTTGATGTTGTTGCGAGCAAAGGGGTGAAAGGAGTAAGGTTACTGTTAAAAGGACGACTGCTGGCCTTAAAGGATAATTTTGTTTGCGTTTGCATTGCGTGTTGAATGCTAATTGAGAAACTTAACGTTTTTTTCTCTTTGTATGCGTGCGAACTGAGGGGATACATGCACGCAGTAATACAAATCCTGCCGAAAGGATCACTTACGTTTATTTTTTTTTTTCTTGCAAACACTAACTAATGCTGCTTTTTGCTGTCGTTAATGTTTTTAGTAGGTGTTTTGTTTGCTTTATGCTGTCATTACAGTATTTGTACAGTTTAGTGTATCTAAGTGTGTGTGTCGACATTTTTTTGTGTTTATGTAGAGTGTCCTTTCATTACTATGCAAGAGATATTTATATGCATGGAATGTTAAGTTGTACGACTTTTTCATTTGTCCTCTTTTGCAACGTACATTTGGTGTCTCTGCAATTTGGAGGCTAATTACTTTGGCGCCTTAATTACAAAGCTACCAATAAATATAATTAGTGAAGTTTTGCATTTTACAAGGACTTGTGCAAGGGAAAGTAAAAATAAGAGATTATATATTTTTATGAAATAATTACTAACATTTTCTACTATGAGAAATTAAAAGCAAAATATTTATTTTATTCTGAACATCCCAGTTCAATACTATTCTAGTTATAGTCCTTGTGACTGTGCATTTACGAAAATTTTTCAGAAAACATTCCAGCTCTCATTTATTTATATCTTATTGATTGCTGGTGCTTTTAATTCAATAAGAAGCTGCTATTCTGCAATCTTTGTTCAGTGAAACCAACACCCGTAAAGCCAATTAGACGTTACGTTTTTTTTAATCCAATATGAAAATGATCAAAAGATAAAGTTAATTAACAACGTAAAATATCATGTTCACATACATTCGCAAAAAAAGTTACAAAGGAGCAACAAATATAAAAATGAAAATTATATTTGCAAATATCCTTTGCCTCATGAAGATCATTTTCATTACAAATGAGCAGTATAATACCCAACTGGAACAAGTCATAATTATAGCTACGCTATTGAAATATCTTAAAACTATCTTCAAAAATTATTGTAAGTGCAAAAAAAAGATACTCGAGTCGTTAAGCTTTAAATGTCATGAAATTAAAACTCATGTAGGCTCTGAAAGACATAAAATCTCTTGCCACAAATATCTTACTTTTATCAGAACTTATATGTGTATCATTCTATCAAATAAGATAGTTCCCGATGTCAGAAAAATCGCGTATATTGAAGGAAGATAGATAAAAGAACAAAATATAACATATACAGGGGGAAAAAAGCCATACTTTTAGTTATTGATGAAAGGTTGGCTTAAGTTGTCAAATATAAGAAGAAACCGAAATTTCTGCGAACGCGTGCCAGAGCCCAAGAGCAAAGCAAAGTGAGATGAGCGAGCAAGCAAGAGGTGATGCTCCCTAGTGCATTCATATACTATTCTTCATCAAACTCAAAGCACAAATATTATCCAATAAGAAATCTTTAGATTGAAAATCATGTGTCTCAATATAATACAAGTCAATGTTAATGATTTTCATTTCCAAGATATTTTGCTTGCATGACATTTTTATTGCATAAAATATTTTTAGCATGAGATCTTTATAGCATGCGGGTTTATTATGAAGTTTTTCATATTCCTCATACTATACTATGGTATTTTTTCGGCACTTTTTTTTACTTTAAAGCTCAATACAGCGTCAATACTACACATTAGTCCAGCAATCTATAATTTAGAGTTCATTTCGATTAGCAAACGAAGGTACATATACAAGCTCCGGCGTGGTTATGAAGCGTTGAAGCTATGGTGGTTGTTTCGGCTTTAGTTAAATTTACAAAACATGAAGTTCTATACAGCTTCGGATCTTACAGGAAATAAAAATTGACTAAAATATCCGATAATTGTTTTTTTCCCGGACCATTTCCTAATTCTTAAAGAAATAACATTTCCTACTGAGTCTTAATGCATATATTTCGATAGCTAAGTATTAACATACCCAGCGCACGAGTTGGCGGTAAAAAAAAAATCAACCCACGAAATAAAATATACGCAAAATTAAAGGAAAAAATAGAGTATCCTGCAGAAATGAGAAAGATTTCATAAAGAAAATAAAACCATTGAACTTACAAATGCATGAATGATGTATGTAAATGTTTGGTTTGGGAAATGTGGGTGAGTGGGTTCGTGGGTTTGTGTATATGTGAGCTATACGCCAGCTATTTGTATTTGTATTGTCTGTCTGTCTGTTTGAAGTGATGAACGCACAGCAAATAAAATAAGATTATGCGTAATGAACTGCATTGCGTCTGTGTTGGTGTATGTTAATCTTTGTATGTATGTATATGTGTTTGTGTGCGTATGGCAGCCGCTATAATTTGATTTGTTTTAATTTGATTTTTATTTTCTTTTTTCTTTTGTAAAATTAAAATTGTATTTTTCATTGAAAATTTTTAGACAAATTTTATACGGCCTTCAATTTAAAGCAGCGCGAATGAGATTTTTTCAGCTTTAAGCCAACAGCTTTGGATTTCACAGCTTAAAGTTACAGCACTTGCCTTGGCTGAGCTTATTTAAAACTTTTTTTCCTTAAATTTTTGAAAAAAAGTAATTTGTTCTTCAGCCATACCAAAGAGACTTCACCGAATAAACGAAAAAATACACCTTTATATATTCCATTCAACTTAAAATTAAAGTTTTATTATTCAATGCAAATAAAGTGTTATATATAAAAAAAGAATATAAAATAAAAGCATAAAAGTACTAGTACGAACATAAATAAATAAATGAAATAATAAGTTGAAGAAACATTTGGAATACAAAGGAAAGGTACAAAAGGAAAATAATACGCACTTAAAAATGCCAAAGAGCAACACTGGCAGTTGCCGACACTGATGTTGCTCTGACGAGGATGATGATTTCACAGCATCAGCAGCAGTAACAGTGGCAGAAGTAGCAGCAACATTAAATATTAACACGCAATCAGAAAATTTGTTCCGCAAGTTGCATGCGAGCGCGATAAAAACAAGAATACTCGCGCTTACCTAAGTACATGCGAACACTCTAAGAAAGCAGCAGCAGAACATTAGCAAAGTACTCAAGGGGAGTTGGCGTTCAAAATTTCCATCAGCGTAAATTTTAGAAAATTATGAAAAATCCTTCCAGCTAAAACCTCTACACTTTAATTAATGAAGTGCAAGACCCAAAACCTAACCTGACCGTTGTCTGTGCCTTGTCGTGATTGCTAATGGGAATTTTTAGTAAAAGGCGCGTCTTTTGTGAAAATTGCAAAAAATAAGAAATCCTTTTACAGCAGCGATGCCAAAAATAAAATGACAAGCAATTAAACAGAAAACACTTTAGAAAGAGAAAAATGAAGAAAATTTTAATGTACAAAGCACAACTTGAAGGGCGTTTAGGGGTGCTCAAGGTTGCTGCTCATATATTTATGAATTCGAGCACCTCAACCTCTAAGGCCAGATGCTTTGGTCTTGCCAAACATTAAGCATTAAGCTCTTGTTTGTTGCATTAACCTCTTTTAGTTAACCCTTGGAAGACGTGGCTGGAAGTGAGAGCATGCGAAAAAAAAATAGAAATGGATATGAGAAAAAATTGGGTGAAATAATTTTAACACTCATTCATATTGTCGTCGTCTTCGTCCTGATTGTGGTCGTGTTGCTAGCAGCCTTTAATTTTTTGTTGTTGCATAAGTGCTTAAGTGTCTCAGTAGGAATGGCATTAGAATCGGCAATTTTTTTCTAATTTTTCGTATACTCCTTCGACAGTTGTATTTGTTTCATTACGAATTCGGAATAAGCAAAATGACTCAAAAATAAAAAATGAGATCAGTCGACCCAAACAGTTCCGTGCGAACTTTATTTCGAAAAATTTTTGAAAAAGTTATGGCATATGCACAATAGTGATATTAAAAGTTTTGTCTCTACTTTATATGAAAAAGTTAGGTCCAAGCTGGTTCAAGTCGCCCAAAAAAATTTTCTTGTAGCTTTTATATGAGAGTAACCGCTAGCGAAGGTAGAAAAAATTTAGGGCTGCTTTTGTCATGACACTTGAAATGAAATAATTAAGGTAAATACTTCGTTTCACAACTCTGCACTGCGGCTGTAGTACTTGGAAAATAACAAAAATAATAGCCAGGCAGTTATATGTAGGTCCTCGTAAATCGATGTCTTCAGAAATTATTTCGAGGTTTTTTCGCACTTGACATCGAACAAAAGGCTACTCCATAGTTCTAAAATCAAAAGAAAAAAATTAAAGCCTTGGATTGGAGACCTTTAGTTAGCAGCGATCATTTTCTTGACAGGCCTCATCGGACTCTCCGTTCGGTCAACAGAGAAAAAAAAAAGAAACCAATAGTTTTCTGTAAATCTTAAACTATTTTCATCTCAACATTCTTTTCGTAAAACGTACTTTTTTAGCGCAGTAACCATTTTCAAAATTTCCAACCAAGGATATCATACTCAATGTGTGTTTAAATGTTTGCGCAAAATTCCTTTCGCTGTGTGCGTGTTATCGCACTGGGTCAGTGATTTATTATGTTGCCATAGCTTTGCTTTCCACTGTTTCTTCCTTCTTTTCTTTTTTCAATTCGTTTTCTTTCTACTTAGAGAAAAATATAAATTCACAGTCATGAACTTGTCTTTTGTTGTCAGCTGAACGTGTCGTGCACGGGTTGCTGCATGCGCGCACCAACCATTCATTTTTTTTTCAGCCAGTAATCGACTTCACTACATACCACAGCCATGGCAGCTTCAACATATTTTGTTTGTAAGAAACTGCTGCAGTAGGTGGCACACCTTTGAGTTGACACCTCATGGCATGTTGGCAATTTTTCAGTTTAGCTTGCGGTCACACGTTTGAATTTTCTTAAGACGACCTTTTTCTACATTTACTCTCCTTTTAGATCCTTGCAGTGGGTGTTACGTCAGCATGTGAGATTTTCTCTCTTTGTGTTTGAACTCATTTTATTTTTTCTTTATTTTTTTGCTGTTCCATAATTTATAATCCTTTAAATGCTGCTGACATGCTTGACCTGTATTAACATGGTTTATCAAAAATCAGTTAGCTCAAATTTGAGGTTCACGTAGGAGTATTCTGAATTTTTTATAACGCCTTCACGTGTTTAGTTACTCAGAAGACATACAATTACTTGCTAAGTTATTTTAAGCATTTTTTTAAAAGGAAAAACATAAAATACCAATGCTTTTGTAATATAATTTCTTTCCAAACGTTCTGTTTTACGGCAGTTGAATTGGCAACGACAGTTGTATTACTGGCACGCTATTATTGTCGTCAGTCAGGCCAATATTATTTTCGAACTTCCGTTTGCTGGTAATCGATTATGCGGTGCTGTGGTTTCTTCGTCCAACTAGCCAAGACCTTTGTTTAGTTGGCAGCAATTTTTTTTTATTGAAATGTATGTTATTTAATGAACGATTTAAGCATTGCATGCGTTTAAAACTAAATTAGTATAATAATTTGAACACTTAATTTTAAAACAGCCGAGCGGTGTTCGTATTCAAGATAAAAAGAAGCGACTTAAAAATGTCCGATCAAAGGTCTTTGATTATACTCTACTATAAGTTTATCTAATCGGTAGCAACTTCAAGAGAGAAATGTTCTATGGTAGATATACAATCCTTGATATAAACTCGATCTGACGAGAATGTTCTTTACTTTCAACTTTAACTGTAACTTTACTTTCACTTACTTTTAACAATAAAATATTCTGGAAGAGATAAACTTCGTCTTATAAAAGAAGTAAGATGTTTGTTCGTGACAGAAAAATATCTTGGATGTAAGTTTTTTGTATTTGGTATCAAATATACTCTGGAAGGTAACGTTAAAGCACAAGGAAAAATTTATAATTCCTTAATGTGAAATATGCAAGCAAAAATATATCTTGAAGAAATATTTGGCGAAAATATCTTAACAAACCCTGCCGAAGCAGCCAGAACTAAATTGCAAAGGAGAATATCAGAGAAAACCCTAAACTAATCGAACAAAGACGCAAAGTTAAAGTCTAAAGTGAAATCCCCTGAATCCGTCGAATTAAAGCCTCCCTGTGATGCGATATAGAGAACTCTACGATCAGAGGACTATGATATGAAATGAAACTAAAAATAATTTTGATCAGCGCATTGTTGCAACTCGCAGTTTGATAAAAGCAGAGGAAGACTCAGATCATTGTGGCACCAAATGATTAAAAATGATATGACAAAATTAGATACAAATTGGTACAGCATAATAAAAACGAGCCAGGGATCGAAGTAGATACAGAAATTTTACTCAAACCCTACGTACCTATCTAATTTAGAACATAATTGTAGTAGTAATATAATTTTATATATAAATACTTAATGCATTTATGTATGTGTATGTCAATTAATAATAACAATTGCTTCCCAATGATAAATGTTTTATCTTAGAAAAAAAAAAAAACTACAAATCTCACAAAATAATTCAGTTACAATGATAAATTACATGGCACCCACAAAACAGCAGCAACAATTGTTCCAACAAGAGCAATACTAGTAGCAGCAACAGCAACACTAACAACAACATGAGCAATATGTTAATTTTGTGGTCAATGAAAATCATTAATTAGCGCCGGAAATAACAAAGGATAATTTGGTGGTTTTGCTAATGCACTGCTCTAGAGCTGCAATTGTGTGTGTGTATGTACGAATAGGTGTAAATGAGCTTACGTAAGTAGGGTTTTTGTTTTAAGTGTACATGTGAGTGTGCGGTCACATTGATTTCAGCAAATATATTGCATACTTATGTAGATATGTGAATACATTTGCGTAATAATTGGCCACCACTATCATTATTGTAGTCCGTCCATATTCTGGTTTAAGCATTAAAAAAAGCGTTAATTTTGTAAGATTTGCTCAATTAAAATTAATGAAAGAAAATCACAAATACTACAAAAAAACTTAGCGCAAATTATGCATATATTTTCCGCCAAAGATTTTTCTTTAAATGTTTGATAATTTTATGAAGCACAAAAAAGTCTATTGAATTTATATATTGAAGAAACTGTTTTCCATTTTCTCTACGTATGCCCTTTGTTAGCGTGATGACGATTTTAGGCTTTTTGCAGTTATTTCCTCGACTTTCTAGATGAACTTGCATCAAAATATCTTAAATATTCATTCATAAAAATATGGAAATGGTTCATTTAAGTGGAATGACTATGGCGGTCTTATTGATATCGCTACGGTTTTTGGAGTGTTAATAAAAAGTTCAACAATGGCTGTTTATTTTGGCTTGCATATCGGAAGATATCTGCAGCAGAACAAGATTATCGGCATAACCTAGTTCTTACAAAAGATCTTAAAATTCACATTGTATACCATGAAACCCAGTAAGAGTGTGGCTTAGCACATAATTTGGCACGATGAAACTAACAGAGGAAACATCAGGCAATCCTGTGGCACTATGTCTCAATAATGTTTGTTAGGGATATTAATTGAAACCACAGCGACAAACTGACTCCTACTATATGATATCGAAGGTAGTTGTCAAGTCAACGAAGCCGGCAAGTGATATTTTGTTTTAACAAGACGCTTTCATATCCTTGACCTGTGATCCTTTGCTTAGTTTACTTTTTTTTCCGCGAGACTTAAAAGTTAATTAATAGTTTCTTTCTTGCAAGTTCATTTGCATAGTTCTAGAACTACCATGCAACTGCTGCTGCAAAACGTGCACAAAGAGGAGTAGTGCACCTTTCTACTAATAATGAAGTTCAACAAAAATGGAGCGAAAAAAAAGGGTTTTTTTTCGAAAAGTTGTTAAACTTCAAAACAACAGTTGTTGTCGATAATTAAGTTCCTTTTCGCATTATCCTTATAATTGCAATCTCTGAAAATTGTCCCTTTGTGGCGCATTTTAAATTTAATTCTATTTTTTGTTTTTTGTGTTCTGTTTTTCTGTTTTTCCAACTTTTATTTGCTGTCATTTTTGCTTCGCGCCACACAGCTGCTGTTGAAGCGTTGGTGTTAGTGTTACATTGTTACAGCCGCTGGCAATTTTCGTTACATTTTCACACAAACACCTTCGACGAACACACAAACTTTGCACCAAAAATACGAATACGAATTTCACAAAACGTTAAGGATTTTCGCACCCGCTGTATGCAATAGTCCTTGCAGTACTCTTTCATGATGGTGCGAAGTATGCAACGCCATGTTTGTGTGAATGCAGCTAAAGTTAAGCATTTTTTCGCGCTTTACTTAATCTCTCTTGTTTCTTCACTTGTATTTGTTGCCACTATATCCGGTGTGGTGTGAAGTTTACTTTTGTTTTCATGCACCATGGGTTATTTTGCTGACATCGAAAAAACTGTAGGATAAAAATAAAATTTCAAAAGACAAATTTTGTAAAGCAAAACTTGAAATATTTTAAATTTGGCGAATCCGTAGACAAAATCAGCCTCTGTCCAAATTTTAACTTATTTCATTTGAAAGAATTGAAAGAACGAACCTTGCGAATCTTTTAAAATACAATTACATGGCCAAACTTTTGTCCACTGTAAGGACCAGCAACCAACAGCATCGTATTTATTACTTCCAACGTCCACAACGTATTCATTTTATTTTGTGTCTTTTTTAAGTACAAATAGAGAAGACTCCGAAAATTTAGTTTGACAGCATAAATTATCATTTTAATTAAGGATGTGCTCTATGTAGTCCCGAAAACAAACTCGGACCAAGCAAGCAAGTAACAACTTGCAATGAAGGACAAATAAGCGAATAAGTGAATGAAGCAACACCAACAGCAACAGTCAGCCATACAGCCCGCGTGCAGCAGTGGTTGTTTGGAATCCTGACTGAACAGTAATTTCGGAACATTTAATGCAGTTACATAAAATAACACTTCTTTCCACCTTACCGCCTGACACTCAAGTAGTCTATTTTTTCTATGCTGTCCTGCCACTCCTTTGACTCTTTTATTTTTTTTTTTTTTCAGCTCCAATGTGGGGTGTGGATGTCATGGGAGTAAGCGAAACGACTGCTGTTGATATGTAGATGGATGGATTAATGTCTCACTGTCCAAGCAGCAAGTTGCTGTCTATCTTGATGTCTATTTGGCGGTGCTGCTGTTGCTGTTTTTGATGTTGCTCCTCTTATCGAAGACAATGAGCAGCATTTTTTTTTTTGTTTTTTTTGTTGCTGAAGTTGACTCTTATCCTGTATCGGTCATACACTTTTTATGTTTGTACGTTCATTATATATATATAGTATAATGTGCCATAATCTACTTTGTTGCCAGTTGATAGGGTTCTAAAAAGCTAACATTTTCTATATTAGAAAATAGCTGAAAATAACAAAATACAGGGCAAGGAACTCGAAGAAGGTGGAAAAGAGATAGAAAGTTTTAAAAAAAAAATGTGTATTTTATAGACTGTTTCAATAATTTAATCACCAATCATTTTTTTTAGCAAGATTTTTAGATCTGACCGTAGAACAATAGCTTATTTGAACCAAAATAAAAAAGCACCGTGGTGGAAATGTGAAGTGGACCTAGTGCCAGTGAATACCATTGACAGTTCTGGATTCATATTTTCTATGCCACAAAGTGTTGCTCAAATATTAAAATATCTACAAAAAATTGACAGAAAAGCAATCCCACTTATTTACCGAAGGATTCATAATTTTGCTAATCCATTTTTAAACTTTGTTGATTTAAAAACATTTTCCTAAAAACACATAAAGATTGTTTCCGGAACATTTAATATTTAAATAGAAAATTTAAAATGATGTTTTAATTAATTAGAGCTAAAGAATATATAGCCTCTAGACCAAATCAACCATCCACAGCTGAAGAAAATTGAAAAAATATGTTAGTTTTTCTCATATCTTTCTGAGCTTAAGCTTGCATGCCCTGTATCTTATCGTCCCCCGCACCAACTCTTGGTGCAATCCACCACTACAGTCACCATTTCCATTCATGAACGGACAACCGCTGCAGTAAAGCAGCCAATGTTGCCATTTATCTACAGAAAAAACCTCTGCAAGTAATCAACAAAATTGAATTTTCATCGTGTGGTCATCCTCTGATGGTATTCTGCTCCATATCTCTCTTTCTCTCCATCTATCCCCAACCGCTGCGCTATCTGTTGCCTTTAGCTGTATGTTAGTGTATCTGTATATGAGTACATATCTATGTGTGTGTAAAAACGCAAAGCTTTTCGTAGCAAAATTACCACGATAAAAATTGGATTACTTTATATTTCCTTCCCTAACGATTTTTAAAAAAAAAAAGACTTTTCTTTTTTCTCTTCAACTTTTTTGAAGTGTTGCATGCAACAACAGTGGAATGATAAATGAGCTGCGATGGATGACGTTAAATCAAGCTAAGTGCATTAATGTTGCGGTTTTACAATATAAGCGGCAACGACGACGACGCAATTTTACAAGCTGCATATACCATAGTTTTATGCTCTGTCAGTGAGTACACTTTTACAGTCCTTCTTTTAGTCCTTTCGGATGGATCAGTTGCTGTATGTTGGCAGCAATACTGACACCTTGTATTAAATTTTCATTGATTTTAATGAGCACAGCACTTTTATGTGAGAAATTAATGCAATATTGTGCTTTGTAATTAAGTAGACTTTGAGAAAAAATAAAAATGGTAGTTACCCATTACCTGCGGTTGGCTGATAAGGATATTCTTTGTGTTGGTATTGGAAATAATGAAAGCATTATAAATTTTTATGTTTATATTAAAACAAAAAGACATTTTAAAACAAAGTCAATAGAAAATTTTTCATATCAAAAAAAAAGTAAATTACTGAGCGAAAATTTATCGAAAAATATCGATCAAATACTATACGATGTATGTATATTTGCAATGTAATCTTAAGTTTTCATCAGTTTTGATTATAAAGGGTGTTTTTTTTAGAGGTTTGTTTTTCGAATAGAGATAAAACTGGCATTTTATGGTCAAATCAGGTAACTCTAATGTCATTTATGTTCAGTTTGGTTTGCCATTTCATCATGAACAGGTTGACAAAAGAAAAACGCTTGCAAATTGTGCAAATTTATTTCGAAAATAATGGTTCAGTTCGCGAAGTTTACCGCAAGCTCAGTCCATTTTATGGTCGACATAATCGTCCATCAGAGCAATTAATTCGGTTAACCATGGATCGTTTTCGCACTACGTTTACTCTATGTGATAATACGCATCCGCAGAGACGTCGAACAGTGCGCACCGAAGAAACAATTGCCGCTGTAGAGCAAAATGTTGAAGAGGACCCGAATGAATCGATTCGCCACCGTGCACAGCAATTGGAGCTTTGTCCATCAACTTTATGGAAGATTTTGCGCAAAGATCTTGGCTTGCGACCTTACAAGATCCAGCTTGTGCAAGAATTAAAGCCGCGAGGCCATGCAATGCGTCGTGATTTTGGTGTATGGGCCGAAAATGAGATTGATCTCGATGCTGATTTTCATCGCAAAATTTTGTTCAGTGATGAGGCTCATTTTTGGTTAAATGGCTGCGTCAACAAGCAAAATTGCCGCATTTGGAGTGAAGAGAATCCACATGAGACCCTTGAGACGCCATTACATCCACAAAAACTGACTGTTTGGTGTGCTCTATGGGCTGGTGGAGTCATTGGGCCATACTTCTTCCGAAATAATGCTGGAGAGTCAGTTACCGTTAATGGAGACCGGTATAGAGCCATGATAACCGACTATTTTGTTCCCGAATTGGATGGCATGAATGTGGATGAGTTGTGATTCCAACAAGACGGCGCTACATGCCACACAGCGCATGTACCTGTCAATTGGCCACCAAGATCGTGTGATTTGACACCATTGGATTATTTTCTTTGGGGATTATTTTCTTTGTGAAGTCGCTCGTCTACGCCAACAAACCAGAAACGTTAGGGGACTTGGAAGCCAACATTCGTGGCGTTATTGCCGACATACGGCCCCATATGCTCGAAAAAGTGGTTCAAAATTGAACCTGTAGAATTGGCTTTATTCGAGCCAGCCGCGGCGGCCACATGCCCGAAATCATATTTAAACATTAATGGCATAAAATTATCCTTCCAATAAAGCCAAATTGATGGACATTAAAACGATTTTCTTGTGTTTTATTTCAATTCGAAGCTCTATACCTCTAAAAAAACACCCTTTATGTAAGACATGTATTAATTGCTATACTCTCGATGATGTCCTCAAAAGACTTCCAATAGTGGCGGCCAAGCCTTATTGATGTTTCTGGTTTTGATTCTATAATTAAACGAAATTTTTTAATTTTTGGTTTTGTTTTTAACAACTTAACGAAAACTATGTCAAAATAAGTCTAATGTCATCAATAGAAGTATTTCTTAAATCAAAAGTAATTCAGCGCTTATGAACGAGGTTGGCGATGTAGTCAGGAACGATTACACATATTGTTAATAATTTACAAAAAACATAAAATTTTGTTGGAAATCTTTAATTTGCATTTGCATTGCACCTGCACTAAGTTTTCTTAACTTTTAAATCTCTACATCAATTCAGAAAACTTTTATGATCCTTCAACTCTACAACTCGAAAGTATAGTACACCAATAAAAATTTTTTTTTAATTCATTTACATTCTATTAGTAAAGCCTTGCCTTTAGTAATCCTGTTCTTTAATTTGCTTAATTTCTTATTGTTTCCCACACATATAAAATCAATTCTATATGTTCTACATACCTTCCCCAGCCATAATGTTTATTCTGCAGCGAATTGTCTATACGCGGCATATTCATATTCTTTGTAGCCTCTGGGGAAATTTGAGAATTTCCTTTTTTTGTGTTTATTTTTGCTTAAATTTTTATTGTTGTTATTTATAAGTACATACATTAAAAAGCAAATAAAATATAAAGTAAAATAAATAAATGACAGCTAAAAAAAAATAGCGGAATGCAGTCTCCTTACTACTGCAATATGCCGCTTTATCCTATCGCGCTTTTCTCTAAGCATTCATAAAATATTTCTCAAACATATTTTAAATAACTGAGCTCGCTCGTTGACTCTGCAGTTAGACACACACATATACCCATACACATCCTCAAACACACTGACATGAGCACTTATAACCAAAGAGACACAACGACCACGTGTAAAGGGCAGCATAGCGTAGAGAAGCATCCCAGTAAGAATATAAAACGACGGAACTTCTTCGACGATTTCAGTGTCTAATGAGCAAGAAGTGAAAGAATAACATTTTCACAAAAAGGATTAATAGCTTTTGAGCAATATTTCATTTTGAAAAATTCACTCAAGATATTTTATATGTTTTAAAATGAACATGCAGTGAAGTATTTTGAAAACTTTATATTTTACTCAAATTTTTATTTCATTTCTTTAAAATGATGTCTGTAATATCATTCTGTCGTTATTTGAACAGCATTTCTAGCTGTTTAAAAGCATAGTCTTGCGTATGTCAAGTCATATTTTTTTTATTTCTTTTCAATCAATAGTAAATTATTTAATGCTGATTTGATGCCACGAAGAAACTCTGCATATAACTTAGATAATAATTAATTTACAGATATTGCACAGTCCTACAGCTAGTTTCCTTTTCAAAGTTCGAGTAGTGTTGCTATTAGACTTTTGTCTGCTAAATCCAAACCCGGCTCAGAAACGCTCTTTCACATAGAGTTTTTGAGGTATTTGAGTACAAAAACAAGTCTTCTTCTTGAGTTTGCTTAAATACCTTTTTTTCGCCGAGATATCGAATTTTGATATTTTCATGTCTGTGGTTTTTCCCATACCTGAAAACTCATTAAGAATACCTATGAGTATATCAAAAGATTTCAGATTTCAGAAAACTCAACGGCATTGAACGGCATAGAAAAAACTTTTAAAGGAAAATGCCAACTGTATTCGTGTAATTAATTTCACCACAATATCTTGCACAGTTAACGAGCTATGACGTTACTAAAGTTAAGACTTAGGGCTGTGCTACACCCCTTTAAGCCTTTGCGAATTCAAAATCTGGACTTATCTTAATTTTGTTTTCATCTTCACCAAATTACCAAGTTTCATCAAAGTCGCAGCACTTTTTTTCAAAATGTGCAGGGGTATATTTACATAGAGTATGGGCAGTAGGCGTGGTTGTGAACCAATTTTGCTTATTTTTAAATTCTAGCAGCTTACAAGAAGGTGTGCCGAATTTCATTGAATTAGCTTGCTTAGTTTTCCTGTAAACCCAATTTCCACATACAGACAGACAGACGGACATTGCTATATCGCCTCATGTGGTGACGCTGATCAAGAATATATACACTTTTCCATAGCTACCGCGCCCCCTTCTATGCGTTAAAAACGGAATAACAAAGTGAATAGACCTACGGTGTAGGGTATAAAGATTCTATGCTACATGACCTCAAATATATCAAAAAACAGTTTTTTTTTTGCACTTTTAGGTTAGAATATCTCAAAAATCTAACGGTTTTTTTTATTTATTTATTTTTTATTTATTTTTTTATTTATTTATTTATTTATTTATTTATTTAAGTAATTATTTATTTATTTATTTATATATATATTTATTTATTTATTTACAAATTTACTTATTTAATTTTTTTTTTTCAACCTATTTCTTATTGATCTATACAGTATTCACTCACATATTTATTACTATATAATATTTAAAACTATTCACTTTCATTTAAAAGCCTTTTTCTGCAAGGGTATGTTTCAGGTCGCACTGGGTAAAAAAAGTAACAATAACGAGCAAAGTATGGCAGCTGTAGAAGACAAACGAAAATTGCTAAACAAATTTGAAATTTCTTAAATACCAAAACCCAGAAAAAAAGAAGTTCTGCTTGCGTTCGTTGATGCCACCTGTAGGCAAATAAACGAACGAATGAACCAACCCACCAGCCAACCAACAGAAACCATTAAAAGTACAACAACAATAATGACGACAACGACAAGAACAAGTATTTCTATGTAACGGGATTTTTATTATCCTTAAAGGAGCTGCTTTAGCTGCCGTTTAAAATTCAGTTAAGAAGAAAAGAACAAAACAAAAAATAAAATGAAAAGAAGAGAAGAGAAAGTTCTTTCAAAGGCAAAAGTTTTGAAAACTTTTTCAGAATTAGAGGTTGGGTAGGCAGATTGAACCAGAAAGAAGATGACTGAAGTGGGGGTACCCAACGTATGTGCGCCAAAATTGCTGTGATTACAAAGCATCAACAACAACAACAACAACTAAGAATACAATGAAACGCTTTTGACATGTGTCAGTTTGAGGGTTCCCGCAATGATTTGCTCCATGTTGTATTTTCAGTGCTGTTGTTGTTGCATTTACGGTCGAAATCATCATTTGTAAGGTAAAAGGTACATGAGGTTTGATATTTTTTTAATGTTTTAAGCTCCAGCGAAATGTCAAAACAACAACATCAAAAAATGACAAAAGTAAAATAATCATTTGTGATTTTGTAAATATTACTGTTGTTTGTACTGTAGTTGCTCCTTATTTAAAAAAAAATAGAAGCAAATGAAAACACAACAAAAATAAATACCCTGCAGCTTATTAGAATTAATGTTTTTGTTTTACTGTTTTATTTTTTTTTTATTCTTTGAAACTTGCGGTTGCGGTGGGCAGTTTGCTCATAAGACAAACGAAAAAAGTCGAAGTTGGCAACACTTTTGTGGAAATAAATTGAATTCGACGTTTTGGCCAAAAGGCATTAAATGCCGCATCACCAAAACTGAAGTTGTCATAAAGTTAAATAGAAGTTTTTGAAGTTGATCTAAGATTTGATTTATTTTAATTTGAGTGCTCGTAGTTGTGTAGTTGCTTGGAATGCTGGAAATTAGCCCATAAGTTTTCTATTCTTTTCTTTTTTTGCTGAAAATGCTTAAGGGCATATTTTGTCATCTTAAGTGGAAAAATGCTATGCAGTATGATGTTTTTTATCAACATCACCAAAAGGTAAAACAGTGCCAGCCGAATTTAAAGAGCTCATGAAAACTTTTTTATATTGAGTTACATACCATCAACACAAAAAAGTTTATAGTTTTCTGCATTTAAGTCTATAATATGAAATTTTTTGTCGGTCCATAGTTAATTTTTCGAAAACATGTCCAAGATTGATTGCTTCAAATATCAATTAGATATTATGTTAACTCTAAGCTTTGCATACTTAGGAACGCATTTTGGGTTGTTTCTAAATAAATACCTCTGGGTATGTATGTAAGATAACGCTTTACCAATTTTCGCTTCCATAAAACCCCAGACTTAAGCCGCCCTCAAAGCAGTTTATTGTACCAAAGTAGCTTTAAATCTAATTTCCATCAAACTCCTAAGGCAAATACAAACATTTTTGTATCAATGAATGAAACATCTTCATCAGCACATAACTTCAACCAGCAAATCACTTCATATACCAACAACAAAACAAAACCAACAACTTCAGTTCTTTTAAAGATTTGCAATTTGAATACTCGTAACATCGTTATCATAGGTAGGGTTGCCTAGGTTGCCACGTGTCAAGGCTTAAATGACAATTTAACGCTGCTTAATCCTTGTGTGAGTGCACAACATTTTTCTGTGGTGTTGCTCAACTTGCTGTTGTTGTTGTTGTTGTTGTTGTTGTTGATTGTTTTCAAACGCCACTTTCTTACCTTTTCATGTTGTTACCAACCAACCATATTCTTTGTTAGACTTTCAGAGTACTCGCATGTGGTTCAGTTCTGTTGCTCTTTGATCTTTAGCAACATGATGGTAGAGCACATCGTTGCCACGAAGGGTTGTTTGTGGCCTTTTTTTTTTTTGGGTGTATAAAGACTTACCCTTAAGCTGTGCTCTTCTTTTGCTGGAGGTAAAGATTTTTCTATACAAATTTCATATGTTAAGATCTTAAGCAACGCTTCGTCGATTCCAAAGTGTGTTAAGTGATAAGCGCTGCTTTTGATTTGATAGCAGCATTTTTATTTGATGAGGTTTTTAAGCTCTTGTTATCTTTTAGGTCTCAAGAAGAAATATTTATTTTGAAAAATGTTTCTTTTAAGTTGATTTATTAAAACTGTGGAGAATAATTTTAAGTTATAGATGAAATAACAATTTTAGCACCTAATTTTATCATATTAATATTTATGCTTCTGAAGGAAATTGCTTTCAACTTTTAATTAACCAAATGATTTCGCATGTCACAAACAAATCAATTGTCCATCAAAGCAAAATGTCAAAACTTTGGCATAAAATGATTGATTTATTGATCTTAGCTACAAAAAATGTGTTAACCCATTAATTACAAGAGCAAAGTTCAAAGAACGTTTTTCAGACACAGACTTCAATCATTTTTCCGCAGCAATAACAACTGCAACGAACTGCCAAATTGTCACTTGTTGTGAATTGATGTGTCAAAAAACGAACGACAAAAATTAGCAAATTTCTGTAGGAATCAATTAGAACTGTAGTACTCGTAGGTACTGTTTTCAATGTTACCATTGCTACGGTCAGACAGTCTTATAGCACCGACTAGGGAACTGCCCAAATTGACAAAATGTGTTTCGTGCTTCTGAAGTGTCATTTATAATTGTCAGTATCGTTATGACAGCATCGGCTACGACTACAGGAAAAACAACGTAACGAACCGATTGAATGCGTCACAAAAAAAAATGTTCAAATCAAACGTTAAACGCGTCACTTGAAAATTTCTACTTCAACGAACGGTTGACACGGAGTAGCAAAAACATTGGAAGTTCCACTGAAAACAATTTCTAGCAGGACAAAAAGTATATTCTTTTTGGAGCAATGCCCATAGAAATAATTAACGAAAAATTGTCGTTATTTTACTGAGCTTACAGTTCAGTACAGTATGTGGACCACATCAACATAAAAATTAAAAACAAAAACAACAAAAAACGGCTAAGTCATACAAGTTACATCCCTTACCATGCCGATGCAATTAAGAATTTCTTACCCAGATATATCTCTTCCACATAGATTTATTTAGACCCCAAGCAAAAACTAAATTAAAGTAAATCCAAAATTTTTATTCCGTTGTGTGTCTTTGTTTTTGTAACTCATTTCATATTACACTTTTCTTGCAGGGGCTTCGGTCTAGGCGTGTCAAATATAACGAAAAAGTTTATCTATCGTGATATTATAATTGATGTATTGCAATAAAAAGCATAGTTTCTGTTAATAAAATAACTGATTTATTTATAATATGCATTGATTCACAAGTCTTAGTAAAGCTTAGCTCTTGTTGCTAGTTCCAACTCGTTTTCTTGCAAAGCAGCTTCTTAAAAAGTTCATATTATCTGTAACTGTCCCCTTATAGCCGTACTTCTTTTATAAAAAATAATAATGAGAAATGTATATTTAATTTGTCACTCAATGTCTCAAACATATGACAAGGAATGATTTTTTTTTTTTCAAATATCAAAGAAGTTTGAGTTTTATCGATGTATGCGAAGTCGTAAAATCTCCAGGTATATCTTCTATCGAAACCTAACTTAAAGATTTTTTATTCAGCGCTCTCAGGAAAGCTTAAGCCATTCAGTTATACTTTTGGGGACTTTATTTCATTTGTCTCAAACATTAAATTTTATTTTATATCAGACAGACTCTTTTAAAGCTCTAAATGAGCTAAATTTGGGAGTTTTTGACCTTTTTGCAATGTATTGTCACCAAATTTGCCTGAAATGACATTTCTAGCCAGCTGAATGCATTTGTGTATGGTACGATGGTCGTGTGGTACGATTGCCTCAATTGTTTAAACTTGAAAATGTTTGAGATGAGATATGTTTAGATTAAGAATGGTTTGATTGTTAAAAGGCTTACTTGACTGAAGAGTATTTTTAAGATGGAAACAAATGTATGGTAAATATCTTAGAGAGATGTTGCGTTCTACACTTTCAATGCAAATATGGCGAATAGGTCTCTTGATTTGCTCAGTGCTTTAATGTTTTGTTAGGAATTCAAATTAGGAGCTATTATTAGTTTTAATTTAAAATTAATTGTTAAGTTTTTTCCAATCAATTATTTTAGTGAAAATTGTTCAAACACGGTATCCCCAAACACACTTAGTATCCTCCTCAGGGTGTAAGAATTGCCTAAACACTATAGGAACTTCACTTTTAATCTATCTGAACCATTCGTTACATAAGACGAATATATTTTAAAAATTAATATTTGAACTTGTCCCAATACTTAATGCAATAAAAGTATTTAATTTTTAAATGATAGAAAGTGTGCCACGCTTACATTGCTTCCAAAGTATGAATTCCACAGTATCAACTAGAAGCCTTTGCTATAAGATATGCGGTCGAAGCATTGCAATTATCAAAATAAATAAGATGTTCTGGATACAATCTCCAGAGATATAGAAACATAGCTCTTGAAATCACAATATATGAAAAAGCGCTAAATGCTGCGGCTTGCGAAATACTAGGGAGCACGAAAAAGTCTACATAAAATAAATATTTAAAAAAATGCGTTTCGAAATAAACAACGCAGTGGATCGTTTTCTTTTTTATGAATAAATAACTGAATTACTTTATTTATTTAATAAGTTTTGTAATAAAATTTTTACAGTGTAAGTTAAAAAAGAAGTTCTTGGTTCCAGTAACAGTTTGTGCTTCTTTTTTTTTTGAATTTTGGAAACTTGTGTGAATACACTGAATATTTCAATTAAATTTTTCACCTTGTTCTGTTTACTTTCACAGAACCTGTGGGACCAATGCCATTTCGATCCGGTTCACTTGTTCATTTGTCAACGGTACGTAAAAGTTCAAACAAACAATTTTTGTTTGCCTTAAATTTGTTTTGCAATTTTTACACTTTTTGCCATATTGTGAGTACCTAAATTTTTTTATTTTTACTCTTGTTGGCAGTATATGGAACAGCAAACATTTGTTTAATAAAATTGTGTTAACGATTCTTATGATATTGGGCTTAAGCGTGTAATGCGAGTATGATATCTAAAATACATATTAAATGCATTTCAAAATTAAACATTAAATTAAAACAAAAAATTTCCCATTTACAAAATTAATAGAAAAATTGCCAAAGTTCAATGTTAACAGGATTTAGTTGATGAGCCTTAGAGTTTCATTTATTTTATCCAGCCGATATAAGTCAAGCCATTTTAAGACCGAATCTGTTGCTGGAAGACTTTCTTATGCAGGAGTTAAGACACCATTTATAGAATGCTTCTGTACAATTTTCCTCACGGTTAATAAATATCTTTTTTTTTCCATTTGCAGACAAAAACAAATTATTTTTCAAGCGACTGAAATTGAAATGTTAACATAAAATGGAAAATAAATTGAAAAATCGCAAAATATGCAGTTTTTCTAAGGAAAATATAAACATACCGACAAAAAATTTAACAATAAAATGCTTAAGGAAAACAAACGGCAACAGCAACAAAACTGCGAGTAAAATCATTTCGCAGGAAATAACCAAGAAAAAAAACAACAACGACAAAACGATAAACGAAGCCGCGTGCAATATAACAAAATTCAAACACAAACATACAATTTCATTTCCGTTACCACTTCCGGTTTGAAATAAGCTTTCAAAGAGGGCTCTGTGTGCTACATACATAAACACGCACACCCGCACGATAATCGTACCAACACACCATTGCTCACAGAGCTGACAAAAACTTGTAGTTGCAGCGACTGTTGCTGCAATGCGATTTGCAATTTAATTTGCAAAAACGGAAAACAGTGCTGCAATGTCGAAAAGCCAAAAACAAAAACAACGTCGACTGCTGCAAAAAACAACAAATTAGGAGTTTCTTTGCCAATACTTGGCGTTGAAGGAACTAATCCGTATGTTGAAAAGCATCCTTTTTTTATGCTAAATTTGCAAGAGCTTGTAAGTATAGGTTGGGTAACTCCAGCTTAAGCCGACAGCACATTCAGTATCATCATTTTTAAAGGGATTTATTGGTTGGAAGAGCTACCCTGTAGGAAAAAGATCTCTAAAGACTACGAGCTGCCATCATTTATAGGAAATATTTTCACACATCAAAGTCTGCCTGATCCAGAATATCCAATCGGGCGATAGAAATAAAAAAGAAAAAAAAGGATACTTTCCTATTGTCTACGCCTTTACAGTATGTTTTATTTGTGTCCTTTAAATGATGCAACAATCGTAACATTACGACATGTTGAGACAATACTTCAATTGCTGATATTACTGCTGTTGTTGTTGTGCATAAAACGGATATATTTGTTACAATCGACAACGTCATTGTCGTTGCTAGTTTTTTTTTTTTGTTTTTGTTGTTATTGTTGTCACTGTCATTGTCATTGTTGTCGTATTGCACATGTGACAGTTTGTAACCCCCTAATGGGAAATTAATTGCTCCACATGGTTTGCAACATTGGTTATGTCTACAGTAACATCAGCAGTAGCAGCACCAACAGCAACATTAAAACCAACACCTACACCACAGCTATAACAACAACAACAACAAAAAGAACAACAATGAAACAACATCGTTAATTTCATTCGATTATTTATTTATTGTTGAAGCTTTTTCCACAACAACGAGAACTTCGTATTGTTGTCAGTTGTTGCTTGTGGTGTTGTTGCATATTTACCAATTTCCCAGGCTGTATAACACTCTTTCCATTCAATTCGATTGCAATGTTGTGTTTACATCCTTTGTCTCTTCCCATGTGTAAATTACTGCCATAGTTTTGACCCCCCTTGAATTTTCGTTTAACTGACGCCATCTTTAAAATGTGCACGTATCCTGAGTCGGTGCAAATAAAGGAAAAAGGGATACTACATGAGCAAATGAATTGTGGGAGTATTTGATTGCGAGCACAAGTCACTTGACTTATCTAATGAAATATTCGTGACAACTTCAAATTTATTGAGGATTACTTAAAACGAATTGAAGTTTATGGCATGCAAATAAAATATTCAAGGGATTTGTCGAAGGAGCGATAAAACTAAAGATTTTTTCTTTAAATAAAAATAAGGATTTGTTTCATATGAATGAGTAGATCAATAAAAAATATGTTGAGTTTAGCAATGGTGCGATTAATCGCACTTTAAAAAATATATCCTGAAATCATTCAAAATAAGAAAATGAAAATACTTTCACTGAACACACTTTCAATTCTATGTACCAAACAAGAGTATCTTTACAAACTGAAGTCCATGCTTTTGGTAAAACATACCATTGATGTTGCCAAACAAAAGTAGCAACATTCACGGGAGTGTTTGACAAACTCTTTCTAAACTTTTGCATGTCAAACATAGAGGCATAAGCAGAATACAAAGCGAAGGTGATGATGACGCTGACAAAATGTCATGAAGCTACTCGAAAGGATATTCCCAAGCATTTTCTTTACCGAAAATATTGTCAAACATAATTGCGAAAAGCCAATTTTCTGAGCTCAATTGAACGCCTTGGTATACAAACTTGCATGAATATAGTATATAAATTTTCGCATTTGAGGGCAAAAAAAAACAAATTTTGGGGTAGTGTAATTTCCATCTTCCATTTCCTAAAAAACTGTCGACTTTTTAATTCAGGAACCTCATTAAATTAAGGAATAACTTGGCATGATGTTGTTCTCTAACCTCTCAGTTAAAGTACTACTACACCCGACCATATCAGATTTTTGTTTCTATTCAACTCGTTTACTTTTCCATATTCATTTTCATTTCCCACATTTCATTTTGCCGCAACAATTTTCCGCTATTAGTTAACACAATATTCTACGACAGCTGACACGTGTTTCCATTACCAATGCCGACCATGATGACAACGACGTGGTAACCGGTAACCCAAAATGACCTCAGCTGCAGTTAAAAAATATCCTATGCTTCTAGCATGGCAAAAGAAAAGGACTTTTATGTATTTCTTCTATGTCCTGAAATTTGATGCACTTTATTAGCAATGACAAAACACAATTCAGAGTGGCGACCAGTGTTGCTGTTGCTATGACACAGAGATTTTCTTAGTTTTCCTTGTAAATTTTTTGGTTTCTTTTTCCAATTTCAGTATTTTTTTTGTTGCTGTTTGTGTCTAAGCGACATCCAGTTTTTTTTTTTGTTACGTTCTTGTGTTCGTCCTATTTCGAACGTACCGACCGACCGTTCACATTGTGTACGTGTCAATTTGCTGCTCATAAAAAAGGAACTCTATAAAAATATGACCTCGCTAAAGTAACCAACTTTAAGATTCTGACTCAGGTTCAGTTCTACGATTGACAGTAGTTCCAGCTAGTCCAGAGATCAAAATATATAAAATCGCTTTGAGATATCTGATCGAACCTAAAACTCTACATTAAATCACTAATAATGCTGTGTTAAAAATTGTTACGAAAAACTACAGCGTTTATCAAAAATTTGTTGTACACGCTCTTGTCTTAAACAAAAAAATGGCATAATAGTGTGTGAACAATTTTGTAAAGACTTGCGTATTATTGTGAACAGTGGCTAAAGCAGATATTTAGGAAAATTAAAAAGTCTGTTATACATTGACCGAAGTCTCAAAACAGTAAGGACGTTATTTTAATCTTTAAAGCTTTGTGTTATGAAAAATTTGTACACATAATTTTTGTCTACTTCCATAATCAAATTGCCGCACTGTGCAATATTTTCGTTCGTTTTTTGCCACTGCTGCTTTAGCTTTTGCCGTGATTTCCAATTTCAAAATTTTATTACGTCGGTTGGTACGGTCGCCCGTTCGCTTTGTTTGTCTGTAAAACGCGTTCATGCCCTGTATAGAGTTGCGTGAACTGCTATGCGGGGAGGGCATCAAACCATGCCGTTGCTATTAGTGGGCAGACATGATATGGGTTAAGGGTTGCCTTAAAACATGTCCATTGAAATGAGCTGTTAAGGGTCGATGTGTGCAATATTGCAGTCAGTTATCGCAGTTTATCGCACTAAAAAATATGGAATTTACTTCTTTTTTATTGACATTCTCGTATATATTGGTTTCTGGGTAGTATTTTTATAATTTTTTTTTTTTGATTTTGTTTTGCGTGGCTGTTACTTTCTAAAGGTACTTTAAATTTATCACCCTATAAAATATGATAACCCTTAGTAATCACCAAGCAACAAGCAATGAAAAGCCAAGGACTCTCTCGGGGAGCAGTCCAACGATGGCAGACTGTAGTGTTTCTTATGTTGTACGTTTGAAAAATGCAGTTATTTCGTTATTCGTTACATAAGACTCTAAACTCCTCGCCTGTTTTCAAGCTCAAGTTTTTTTGAATGTTTCCATTTTGATATTTGCACTGAAGAAAGAGCAAAAGATTACTTTCTTAGAGAATTTTTTTTTGTTTTTTTTTAGGTTTTGGATCCTTATTTTGAGAGAAATTACTATAGCTTTTGTATGGCAGCACTCATCTAAGAATAAATTTTCAAATTCAACATGAAGGGCTAAAGCCTGCGTGCTTTTTGAAAACAAAAACCGTAGTAATTGGTTTTCGTCAATGTGGTTCCAAAACGATCAAAAAATTTTTAACAAAATTTGCTGTAACCTCATTCATAACCGCTGCATATACAAATTTGATTTGGGAATAGCTGCCAAAATACCAGTAAGTACCAGCAAACATTTAATAAAAGTTAATAAAAAAGTTTATTTTTTTTTTTCAATTTACTCAAGCATTTTACACAAACGGCAATGTCAACCGATGAACGTTGTGGTGTATTTACCAAGTTACGGGAAGCAAAATTTCACACTGTTGACTAAGTTAATACATTATTGAAGCCATAAGTTTGCTATAGAGATCGCGGTGTTATTTTCATAAGCTTAAAATATATAGATTGTTTATAACTAAGTGACACAATTTTTCATGTGATGTCAAGAACCGACAGTTTTAACTGGAGATGACTAAAGTAGCAAACTTATAGCATGAGGATTGAGATCTATAGCTATCACCTGAAAGGGGCGATTATTGATGTATCAAAATAGTGAAGTATCATTCAACACACAGACTTAGTGCTTCACCGAGAACCGATAAATTCCGATATCAAAAAAAATATTTCTCGTACGACCGAGGGCGAGAACGAGAAGTGTCCATCCGATATCTCGTTCTCGGCGATAATGTAATGTTTATCGTGCGATAGACACTAAATTATTGCCGAGAACGAAGTTCAGCCAGAACTTCTATAATACAAAAACACTTAAAGCGCATGGCACCAATGGTAGCAGGCGTTTTGAAATCGGCGCTAGGTTGTATACATATTGTCTATGTTAAGTACCTCACGAAATCTGAACGAGATAAGACAAACAGGCGTGCCACTTTTATAGAACAAAATTACTTAAAATGCCATATCTTGACATCTATCGCAGCTACACTTGTGAAACCTGATACGTAAATGAAAATTGTTTGTGTTAAACACAAATAAGGTTGGCTAATGGGTCATAGCTTCTCCCACTCAACAAAAACGCTTGCGTTACTATTCTTGGAACTTATTCCAAGTAGTAAAATTTTGTAAAATGTGGTTGTGCAGCGGGCAGTATATAAACATGTGAACGAGAATAAGAGAGTAATATCGGCGATACGATAAGCTTGGCGCCACTACGAGGAGATAGGGCAATTTTTAAACTATCCTATCGTTCTCGTATGGTGAAGCACTAAGTAGGCTATATATTATGTTCTACAGATGCAAGAACAATCCAAATTTGCTTACCTTCACCATATAATTGCGGAGAAAGTGCTGTTTGATACATCAAAGCCATAGGCTATATATTCAGTTTATGTAAAGCAGAGTTTAAGTCTCTTCAGAGAGAAATTGTTAGATCTAATTCATCCTAAAGTGCGGTGAAGAATCGAAGGTTGGTTATATAATTTTAGAAATGACAATGAAATTCAAATCGAGAGCATGCACAGGTTTTCGTAGAATCCAAGGTATCCGATTCATGATATGCGATGCTATATGAAAGGACAATCCAAATGATCAAAATCTTTGTTTGAAATATTATAAATTTTTAAAAGAGTTGCCATATCAAGTTGATAAATTTTTCTAAAAGATAGTGGCTTTGCTCGATACTTGGCACTCTTTAAAGGAAATGAGCTAAGGGTCAGCTTCTCGGTAATATGATCTAAGGAATCCCTCTAATATCGCAACTGTTTTGTTGCGAAAAAAATTGTTTTGGACTTGGCAGCCATTATAAATGAAGTCACTTTTATTCCGCTTGAAGTGAATATATCAGACTACTAAAAGGGTCTGTTAAAAATTTATTATTTCAGAAAAATCGGTCTCCCTAATGCGTTAGTACAACGGTGCATGATTATAAGAGTATTTAGGAAGATTATGATCTTTTAGCTCTCTGCTCTGATTTTGAAGTTGCTTAGTTTCTAAAAAAAAATACGTAGATAAGCTCATACATATGTTTATATGTACGATATGAACAGTGTAAAAAAGCCCACGCACAACTCTGTTACCTTTGTGCGATTCGAATATAGATCCTTATGGGGTTTTCCGCAACAAATATGGAAAAACCTAAAAATAATAAAATTAAATTGCATTCTCCTATGATATTTCTTTCTCATCGTTTTTGTCATGTATTTTTTATGTTATCATTTTTTTATTATTTGCTTGGCTTTTTTCTTTTATTTTCTCATTTATTTTTTCAATTTTTAATAAAAACTTTTTATTGCTTCAATACGTTTGAAATATAGAAATATACACAAGTTTATACAAAAGCAACAATCACAACGACAACAACTATTTGCTTTTTTTGTTATTATTGAAAGGGGCCAACAACAACTACAACAAATTTGATAGCAATACCAACCCGCGCAATCTGTGCGAATGAATAAGAGATATGATTGAATTTTGATGTGGTTATCATGGCAGGCAACAGTACAGCGTTAAATAAAAATTGAGCTGCAACAACAGCAACAAATGATTGTGTGTTTTAGTTTTTTTTTTTGGTAAAAAGTATATTTTTTCCCAAAATAATTTTGACAGCAAATTGCAAAGACCTAAACCAAACGGGCATACACAATACAGACAAACAGCAACAATTCACAAGGACTCGCACAGCATTCGCAGCTGTTGAATAAATCATGGCCAAATTCGTTTTAAGCCAAATTATGAACAACTACTACGTAGCTTGGAAATCAAAGAACTCTTCTACAGCGGCGGTACTGGTGCGGAATTAGTTGTCCTAATTGTTATTTATTATACATATGAAATGTAATCAATCAATTCATTCATTCGTGTAGTATGTTGAGAGTGATATTTTATGTAGTTTTTATTTTGAATGGGTTTTAATTAAAATACTTTTTTAAAACAAAATGCTTTGATAGAAAAATACTTCTATGCACATGGTTAAGCAAAATTAGGAAAATTTTTCAAAAGTCGCAAAGAGAGCATTACTTTTAGAAATAAACCTTTTTGCAAAAATAAATTCCCGAAGCTCAATTTAAGAAACAAAAATTATTTTTTGTATTTACAAAGAAGTCCGCATATCACGAAAACTATCAAACCTATCTCAAACCTTTTTGCAACATAACCAAAGCTAATTCCATTACTCTCTTTCAACAATCATATTTTTGAAAAAAATAATGATGGTCTGAAGCTTACTTTCAGAAATACCATGCACGAAATTCTGTATATTATATCCCAAACATTGGTACCATTCTTAACTTCTGATTCTTCTTATTTAAGTACTAAATGGCACGTCAAAATATGGGTTTTTTTGGGATAACGAATATATTTCTATCTCATTTGCAGATTTCTTAGGTTACTACTAAAAACAACTCGTAATAAAACTGTGAAATAGCATGAGGAGATGCATAACTTTCGTTTGCATTAGAGGTATCTTATGAAAGTGAACTTTAAGAAAATTTACAAAACATTTTACAAATAATTACCATCTACTTTTTTAATATCATTTTCCTCTACTCATCGCTATCAGAAAATGGCTAATAACCCTTTTCCGCAGCTCTGTTTAATTAGCTAGAGAGCACTCCTTAAAAACGCCCTTAAGTGTGACCACAACAGTATGCTGTCAAAATCACGAACGCGCATTTCGCACGTCAACACCTGCTTTACCAGCGTAAGACCTCAATTATACTCCCCCACCGTCATATGACAGACGTCAAAAACTTGTGTTCAGCTTTGAACAAAAGCTACTTAAATTCAGTTCATTTACATAAACGAGTATTTTTCAGCAAAAAAAAGGAGGTTACTCAAACTACCTACGTTTAACAAGTTTTTCTCAAACCAGCCAAAAATAAATATACTATGCTTCAGACATTTGGTCCTTCAAAACGGAAGTATTTTATTGTCTTTAAATTGCAATTCAAAAAGCTATTTATGGCTTTTGTTCTTGTTGTTGTCGCTACTGCTGCTGCTGTTGTCTGTTTGACAAGTAAATATTTTCATAAAACAGCAAAAAAAATAGAATTCCCGTGCTTCTTATGTCAACAACAGCCGCAGCTTCTTGTTGATGCTTAAAGGATTTCTTCGCTTGCCCACTGTGCAATCACGTGCCGCGACAGTAGGAAGCGCGTACGCAACCATTCCGCTAATCCTGCCATTATGTGAATTTTGTGCGCGATTTAGAGTGGCATAATAGTTGTTGTTTTTTTGTTGTTGCTGCCGTTGTTGTTGCCCAAAATTATTTGTCGAAATTGAACGAAGGAACAATCACCAAGGGATTCGAAATCAAATTTAAATTTTTTTCTTTATTCGCTTTTCAATCGGAGTTGAAATCAGTTTTTCGCTCTTTGTTTGTTTAGTAGTGACAGACACAGCGGGTGACAATGACGGCGGCCGCGTATCAGTGTGATTGTGCAGAACAGACCGATTGAAGACTTTGCAAGTATTTTGTACTTGAAGATTCTTTGAAAATTTGATAAAAGAAATTTAAATGTTTTGACAGTTTAAGCCACTTTAAAAATTGCTAACTTTCAAGTAATAGAAATATTTAGTTAGCGCTCCAAAACATTTCAATTTGGAAAATATTGTAATGTGCTAATATATTTAAATTTTTAACTATGTACATGGCTTTGGAAGGTGACTTTGTGCGCTGGGTGTTTCTTTAACTTTTTCTCACCAGTAGCGTACCATGAGCATTTGCCGCCAGGAGCGATGAATCTGTCGCCCCTTGTCTTAGAAAAAGTTATAAGTTGAAGGTATTTCAGGCTATCCTTACACATGTTTCATCGAATATTGAAAAGTGTATCATCACATTGAAATTTACTAAAAAGGTTAAAAAAAGAAAAGGTCTTTCCGATTAAATTGCATAAAATTTCTAATCAATACTAATATTAGATATTGTTTGCAAGTCTGACTGAGTACGAGAACTATTTTATCACCCCTTAAGTTTTTACCGCCCTGGAGTATAGTCTCCCCTATACGCCACTGAGTCTTATACCATATTAGTATTCCTTTCTAACTCCAACTACATAAGATTAACTAACATTCAAAGGGGGCACATAACATCTCCACTTATGATGTAAGTCTCCAGATTTTAGAAAAAACTCATAGAGTTTTTAAAATTATTTGTTTCATTGTTTAATGGTTAAGGCACACCAAATAGTTCACACTCTTAGTTGAGGCACGGCTTTGATGAACCCAGATTAAAACCACAACATTTGTGCAAATCAAAGACTTTAGTATCAGTCGATGCTGGTTTTTACAAAACTCTCAAAACTCTTGTATAATCTACAAATTAACCAAATTTTCTATTAGAGGATAATGATTTCATTAAATATTGCGTCTACCAGTGTTTCGCTTTATTTTTTACAATCCGTAGATTTTTAGCTCTTATGTTAGCATTCGATGCTTGTCTACCCCAAGTACTTTTATGTCACTCTATCTTTAGCACCTCTGGATATGTTTGTATTCATTCCAGTTAGTGTTTTCTATTCATCTGTGAAGATGTGCTTGTTATGTCCGCTACCTTTTGTTTTTATTGATATTTTGCATTGTATTTTTTGTTACGTGGACTGAATTTTCTCTTGTAAAACTGATTATTAGCTGCAAATTTGACAATATATTTCATGCTTTAGAAATTCTATCACATCATAGTGTGTTCATTTCCATCCATACATATCTGAAAGATTTGTGACTGAGTGAGTAAACCATTTCGTCACCTGCGCGGAGAGCAGAGAGAGCAGCTTTAAGCTTAGTCACCATTAAAATTTAATATGAACTTCATCTTTTTTTTTAATATAAATCATTGGAAAAAACTTTTTACGGTAACTTAGTTTAATGCTGTTCATTTTACTAAGTACCCAGAACAGTGACGTAAAAGCTCACATATTTATTTATAATTCCTACATAAATTTCATAAAAAATATGAAGGCATCAGGAGTTAGATGATGCCACATTAATATCGCTGCTTCACCGCAATTAAACTTAAGTCAGTTTTACTTTGACTTGTGCAGCTTTCTTAATATCATTAGACTTCTTATGGTGAAACTTCAACGAGTAACTCTTTAAAATTGAAACATTGACATTTTAGTAACTTCATTCTCTTTGATCTTAGTGAACTTGCATAAGAGTTATTTTTTAAGCTCAAATGATAATGGGTCTACATACATATATCACTCAATGCTAGAAGCCATGGCGTAAAAATGCTGAAGATTAGGAACATTGAAGGACATATTTGCATTTTTCTACTTTCATAAGCTTAAAAAGCATTCTGCTAAACAGACTTGTGTTTTCTCTCTTTTTGAATGCGGCTTCTATAAGCAAGAACATCACAATCATGTCCTAATTTGCTTACACTTCCTTCGATCTTGTTGTAAATTAAGCATTCAAGGATTTTAATATTGGTGCTTAAGAGCAAAATCTTTTAGATTTGTCAGCAGATGTTCCTGACTGAAAGATGCCAGGAATAACTTTGTCTTTTTGAGTTTAATTGATAAATTTTCTGATTACAACAACTCATTATAAAAACGTAGTCTTTTTTTATATTTTGAATGAAAATTCTGTATTTATGAAATATGAAACATCCCTTAAAAATTTGTATTTAAAAAAATCTGCTTTAGAATTTCTAAAAATAAATCTAATTAAATATCAAAGTCTGTTCTGAGTATCGAGTAATCCATTTTTTGTGCCTATTAGTGAAAAAAGGAATCTTTCCGTATTTCGTGTTTTCAGGACAGACGTTGTTGTAGGAGCTGATTACCGTTCAGTCAATTAAAAAAAAGTTGTTACGTAAAGGGTGTTTTTTTGAGAGGTTTGTTTTTCGAATAGAGATAAAACTGGCATTTTATGTTCAAATCTGGCAACTCTAATGTCATTTATGTTCAGTTTGGTTTGCCATTTCATCATGAACAGGTTGACAAAAGAACAACGCTTGCAAATTGTGCAAATTTATATCGAAAATAATGGTTCAGTTCGCGAAGTTTACCGCAAGCTCCGTCCATTTTATGGTCGACATAATCGTCCATCAGAGCAATTAATTCGGTTAACTATGGATCGTTTTCGCACTACGTTTACTCTATGTGATAATACGCATCCGCAGAGACGTCGAACAGTGCGCACCGAAGAAACAATTGCCGCTGTAGAGCAAAATGTTGAAGAGGACCCGAATGAATCGATTCGCCACCGTGCTCAGCGTCGTGATTTTGGTGTATGGGCCGAAAATGAAATTGATCTCGATGCTGATTTTCATCGCAAAATTTTGTTCAGTGATGAGGCTCATTTTTGGTTGAATGGCTACGTCAACAAGCAAAATTGCCGCATTTGGAGTGAAGAGAATCCACATGAGACCCTTGAGACGCCATTACATCCACAAAAACTGACTGTTTGGTGTGCTCTATGGGCTGGTGGAGTCATTGGGCCATACTTCTTCCGAAATAATGCTGGAGAGTCAGTTACCGTTAATGGAGACCGGTATAGAGCCATGATAACCGACTATTTTGTTCCCGAATTGGATGGCATGAATGTGGATGAGTTGTGGTTCCAACAAGACGGCGCTACTTGCCACACAGCGCACGTCACAATCGATTTATTGAAGGAAACATTCGATGAGCGCATAATTTCGCGGAATGGACCTGTCAATTGGCCACCAAGATCGTGTGATTTGACACCATTGGATTATTTTCTTTGGGGATATGTGAAGTCGCTCGTCTACGCCAACAAACCAGAAACGTTAGGCGACTTGGAAGCCAACATTCGTGGCGTTATTGCCGACATACGGCCCCATATGCTCGAAAAAGTGGTTCAAAATTGGACCTGTAGAATTGGCTTTATTCGAGCCAGCCGCGGCGGCCACATGCCCGAAATCATATTTAAACATTAATGGCATAAAATTATCCTTCCAATAAAGCCAAATTGATGGACATTGAAACGATTTTCTTGTGTTTTATTTCAATTCGAAGCTCTATACCTCTAAAAAAAACACCCTTTATAAGATAAAGAGCAAAACTAAAATAGGAAATGAAAAAATATTAAAAGTTTAAGATAAATTTTTTAACGTTATGTCATCATATCCAGTAGTAACTGATACTAATCTAATTAAGCTCAATGATTACCATCCCAAAATAGTTAATTAAATGCAAATAATCAAAAGTTACCCAACAAGCAACAATAACAAGATCAACCATTATGTTAATTCCAATGTCTAGGAATTTCTCCGAAGCTTCTTTTATGCTCGGCTCCATGAGTAGCTGAGCATAAAGCTTTAAGGCAACTAGCCATGTTTTTTAATACTTTTTATAGAAATTTTTTCATTGGCGAACACATGGCAATTTTTCATCGTTTATTTAACATAAAATCTTTTCATTCCCGTTTCTATTCTTTGCAAACAGTTCAGACAAAATCGCACGCGAAGGACGGCTGCCAGTAGAAACGCCATGGCAATGGGTTCTTGTACACGTTAAATGTCCTTTAAAAAGACATTAGAACATTTTTGTTATGGCATTTAAAGGATTACGCTTAATGTGATAAAATGTCAACGTGACCTGAATATTTAAATACCAATAAGAAGCAGCGACACCCAAAGAAAGTTGCAGCGGGTGAAGATGGTGGCAAAGTACAGAAATAGTTGCGCCCTCTCTTCAAGGCCAAAAACAAGAACAATAACTGTATAGTATGGTATGGCCAATAAATGTTAAACCAATACATTTAAACGAAAGTATTTATTGAGGCAAAGCATGTTAACGACACGTTAAGTTGTGTCAGGTTGGGTTGAGTGGTGGCGCTGTACAAGAACTTTAAATAGGATCTATATGCAAAATATTTGCAGCACGTGTTGGGTGTGCTATGAGGAGAGAATGCTCAAGTCTGTCTGACGTTGTTGTTGATAGGTTTATCTGTAATCTCTGTTGAAGAGAAAAAAATAAAAATTTTTAAAATAACCAAGGTGCTTATGTCAAGAAGTTGTCAGAAATGTTTTGTAAGAAAATAAAAATAAATAAACTTAACGCATCTTATGTGGGAAAATGTTTAGCGAAGAAAATTTTCATATTATGAAAAATGATATCCTTGTGCGTTGTAGCTTATCAGTCGTCAAAGTCAAACACGCATTCACTTTTAACAACATGACATAGTTTGGAGCGCAACACTAAGTGTCGTTTATCATAATGAAGTGGTTGACATTTTGAAGTTTTTTCAAAAATGAAGCTTATGTGCATTAATAGATTTAGTTGAAATTTTTATTTAAATTAAGAAAATTTTTATTTGAAATAATCTGCACCTATTAAATTAAAAAAAATTCTATCTAGCATTTGTGTAAAATTATGTCGCATTTCCCTATGTAATCTTTTCAGAATAGCATTTGAAAGTCTTTTAGTTGGAAAATTTTTTAAAAGTTTAATTTTTCGCACGTTTTCTTCTTCGATTTTGTCTTATGAACTTGGAGCCCATATATTTGAGTTAAGGTTTTACTTGAAAGGTTGAAAAATTTGTTATGTGCGGATTATTACAGAGAGTTTGTGTATAGTGAAAAAAAAATGTCCAGCTATTAAAGAGACTAGGCTCACTTCTGCGATACGAAAGTAATGCGATACGCAATTGAATAAATTGAATCCTAAAAAGCATTAAATAGAATTGGCTATCGCATTGGTTTAAAGAGCAGGTCCTTGCTTTTTAATATGCTCGCATTATGTCTTGACTCGTGTGTCTCATATATATAAGTAATTTTAATGATCAATCTCTAGCAAGTTTATTCTGAGCACTTATTACTCTAAGAATCAATTAAATTTAACTTTTAAATTTCAGCTCCCCCGTGTTGTCCAAGTAATAAATTCCAAATTTGCAAGAATACAACCTTGAAAACCTTTCCTGGACGCTTATTGTACCTTGCGCATTCTTCCATTCGAATGGGTGCAATGAAACTGATCTTAACATAGAATGTGTACACCTGCACAAATGCACAATGAGTTGCAAGTGTTGGCCATTCCCGTGCACATACTCGTATATAAAATTTCACTGACCATTAAAAAATTTATATAATTGGCAACTTTTTCACACTAAATTAAATATTTCTGTATTTAAGGAAAATAATGGCAGCAATAAAAAAATGACGTTGCATTTCAAATAAAGGACAAAGGATGAAAAAACTATTGCGGCGGAAATAACGCAGACAGTGACAGTGGACATTTGTGTCAACACACCACTGTGTTCACCACTGTGTTCACGGAAATAAACGTGCTGTTTTGCTATTGAGTTAAAAATCTGTTTTAAGGTAAATATTTTTTACAACATTTTTTTTATAAGTGGACCAACTCTATGAGAAGTGATCCAAAGAATTTCAAGCAATGCCGCCAATTTTGATCAAATTCTTGTATGTATTCTCTTAAATGTTGTAAAAGAAGTCCAATTACATGATTTTTGAAAAATTCAAGAATATTCGAAGACATTGCATTTTAAAAACTTTGAACTTTTTAAAAAAAAAATAATGAAAAAAAAAAAGTACATTCAGAAAAAAAAATGTAAAACCTTTTTTTAGAAATAGTAGTAGTTTTTGTTGTAATTGTTGTGTAGTTGTTGTTTTTATTATCTCTTAATTCGAAACTTTCAGCAAAACATATTCAACTTTTTTTTTTATACAATGACAATTTTTTTAAAGGGACTAAATTAAGCTTTTTAATATGTTAACAAATTTAAAAGTTAACAACACAAAGATTTCCGACATAAAACGATTTGTAGCAAAGCTATATTCGCAAATTTCGTCTCCGAAACTAGATTCGAGCGATATCAAAAGCATTTCCTGTAAAATATGAGCTTGGTCACTTTATGATAACACGGGCCTCATGGTATCACTTATATTTCTATTTCAATAATTTAAGCCACTGTGCAGCGGTAATAGTGGCAGCAGGCAATAAAGCCGTTTTTTTTTTGCAACAGAAAGGCACAGAAAAAAATGGGCGTGCAACTTAAAACATACAAATTGCCATGGCAAATGAAATGAATAAAAAATTCAACAGCGTCGCGCACACACATATACACATAATAGCGTAGTGATTTAAGGGGAGATGGCAATCGGGTGGTAGTAAAAGCAGCACAAGGGGTAAAAAAATCTAACAAACGAAAAAATTACTTTTGCAAAATAGCAAAAAAAAAAGAAAATTGCTAGTAGGCAAGCAGCGTCACAAAGTACGCAGTGTAATGCACACGGAGTAAGAATAGTGACAGAGGCAAAGCATGAGAAGGAGTGAAATGGAGCGCGCAGATAGCGTTAGTAATGCACGGAAGGATATTCGACATTAGGGATCCACATCCTATGCGCGCTCCTTAAAAGTTCATTTCCCCACACATTCATACAAGCAACACATATGACCCAGTTGGAACTTTAAATTTTCGGTGATCAAAGTATTGAAAAAAAAAACCTAAATGTAGTTGCCCTGGATAAATTTTTTATATGAGTATCCAACACACAGAGGAGATTTATTTTGTTGTTGCTTTTGTAGCATTAAAATGTTCTATAGAACGGAAAAGTATTATAAAAACTTATCATACAGTGTTATATATGGGTCATTCCATCTATAATGGGCCCATCATTACCCTCATGTTTTTTAAATAGGCTGAATTTTTTTTCAGTGATTGGTCTATCATGTAGAAGATCTAAAAAAAATCGATAAAATTTTTTTGAACAATACTATTGCTTAAAAAAAAAGTTTTAAATTGTGATCAAAAAAGCTCGTAAGTAAACGAAAAAATTTATTGATGAATGTAAACATACCAAAACAATTCATATTAGCTGTTTAGGTAGTTGTGTAGTAGTAGATGACAAAAAAACTGCAAATCTGAATAAATGAAGGCCTGAACGGTTTCTATGTGGTAAAAGATAAAAAAATTTACTTTTCAAGAAAACATCAATTTCCCAAATACTCCATCACAGATTTCAGCTTTTATAGGCTCAAAATTTTAAGAACATACAGGAGTACCATCTCTGAAAATGTTATCCATCTTTTATTGCCCTATTGGATTTTACAAGCAATTAAAGCTAAGATTTATGATTTGCAATGTAAATTGAAACATTGAGAATGAGACCGAGAGAATAAAATTTGAACTGATTTCAGCCCTTCTAATCTCAAAATTTTCAGAACATTCAGGAGTACCATTTCTAAAAATTTCATTCATTTTTGTTCACCTTATTTAATTTTACAAGTTTTTTGTGTGTTTTCATAAATTATTCACTCAAAAAAAGTCGCCAAATAAATCACGAAACATTGGGAAAAAGTAAATTTAGAAAAAGAAATGCCAAATTCTTCAAAAATAAATTGAAGTAAAATCTCTCACAAAACTATAAGAAATTATTTAAAATTGAAACTTCATTTCCAACTGGGTTCATTGCTGAATATCAAAACAAATCAAAGAAAAAAATATTAAGGCAAATAAAAGTAAAACTTCAGGCAATTTCTTAAGAAAAGTACAAGTAATAAAAAAGGCAGTCAGCCAAAAGGTGCCGAAGTGCGCTTCAAAGCAATGGCCAGAATATTGAAAAAAAAAAAGAAAAATCCACTAAACTGACGCAGTAAAAATGTGTTGAAAGGAAAATTACCTTGAATGGTGGATAATGGAAAAGAAATGCCAAAGTAAAATACGCGCATCAAATTTTCATTAGGGGTTGATTTCAAAAAGGAGTTGGTGAAAAATCATTCATTGCCAGTGGAAACAATTTGTTGGTGTTTGATTTTCCTCAAAAGCCGACCGACCGGCTGATGCCGCGCTATGCAAAAAGAAATTTATCACAATTTGTTTCAGCATCGGTGAAGCTAATTTTAATGTGTGCGTCTGTCCAGAATCCTTAGATACGCAGCTTGCTTTGTCTGTGGCAACCTTGCGTTGAACACAATGCTCTGAAACTCAATGCGTTTGGGTTGCACTAATGAAGGCGCACCAAGTGAAATATTGCCATGACAGGATATTAACTTACATTGGAGATTGTGTCTTAGAGAAAAAAAAAATGTATTTTTATATTTCACTCTTGAAAAAACTTGATTTTTGCTATTTACATTTATAATTAGTTCTTGTAAATTGAGTAGGTTATTTCGAAAACATATTTCATTTTTAGATTGTGGTGGAAAAACTTTTAATTAGTGAACATTATGAGTGCTGTAAGCTTGAAGGATTAGCAAAAGTTGTCGAACTTAAAAATTTATGAAGGTGTTTTTAAAGAAATACTTAAAGCTTTCATTCTTCAAAAGAGGAGACTAAAAATAAATGTATTGCTGTTACAAGATCTCCGCATTTTTAAGTGATATACAAATGATTATTTTTCAAGAAAAATATGCATAAAATATAAAACGTTTTGGAACACTTAGAAAGTTTGAAAAAAAAATGATATCAGTCTTTATCGAAATCGCATAAAAATCTCGAGAACTCATCGAAAAAATTAACAAATTTTTATCATACATTTAGTCACACCGGAAATTGCGCTTATAAATAAATTTATAAGAATTTAACACCTCACGGTCAATAACACAATAAATTAATGTGTATGTCCATTTGGTATGATAATAAATGACCCGAAACGTACGGGCATTCATATACAAAAAAGAAGGAAAAAAATTAACATTCACAAAAATAAATCAAACCTTTTTTTTAGAAAAAAAACCTTAGCAGTCAAATGAAAAAAATATGTAAAATCTGCACAAGTGAAGCCTCGTTTCACATGAGCATCAGTATGAATTTATTAAAACACAAAAACAAAATGTAAGCGTTTGCCATACTTCTCGTAAAAAGGACATTTTTACAAGCCACAAAGAATTTTCCAGCAACAATAGCGACATAGTAACATGAGAGCTTTGACAGTAACAAATTTAAGAAAAAAAATTAAGAATTTGCGGAAAATGTGTGTGCGTTAAAAACCGCAGACAACATCAACAGCAGATACAAAATTTGCCAATACAAGAACGTCTGATCAGCCCAAATATTACATTGCATACAGCCATGGGAAAAAATTGAAAAATTTACTTTATTCAAAACTCTATGCTATTGGAAGCGATATTGCAGTCGATGTAGGTTACATGTTTCGATAGCTGCAATTTATATGTGTTCCTTAAGAAGATGAGGGGTATTAATTTGATCAATATACGAACTTACAGCTGGGGCTGTGGCTGGCTGAACTGGACTTCTAAGCATGAATGAATCTATCATGTACCATGCTGTCTAACTAATGTTTATATGAAAGAAAGATTTTTGACAAAATACACTTCCTTCTCTTAAGATATGAATATTTAGTCGACAAATGATAATACTAAAAATGATACAAATGGTAATTTTTTATTATACACGTAAAATATATATGTAATTTTTATTTTTTTGCAGCTGTAATTAGAACTCTTTTAGCACTTTCTAACGAGGCTTTCACACTGTCATCAAAAACAGCATGTTTTTCCCTGATCCCGTTTTTGATCCAAAAACAAATCAAAAAACGGCTAACTATTCATAAAAATCACGCAACAATATATGGACGCCTTTTTGTACAAAGAGTGGTGATTTTGTAAATAAATTTTCAGAGATGTTTAATTTTGCGTACTTTTCTCAAAAAATTTATATTCCAACTGTTACAACAAAAACAATTAAAAGAAAACAAATGGACAAAGTAATCATTAGAAAATGGAACTTTGAAGCAATGTCAGTATATTTTGTTAAAAAGTCGTTGTATTTAATTAAATAAGTCCCGTAAAATACAGATAAAAGAACATATCTCCAAAATACGACAATCTAATTGGCAATTCTTTATAATTCAGCTGATGTCAAACAAGGTTAGGTTAGGTAGGATTGGCAGTCAGTTACGAAAAACTGACTCACTTATACCAAATGTGATCCATTGTGATACCACAGGGTGTTTGACTATACCCTCTCGTTGAACCAACCAGATTTCGTTATGAAACTAAATAGCTGACTTATACTGACATTTCTAAGGTCATCCAGGTCATCAAATAAAAACGACCCAAGTTCTTTGTGGCGTTTTCTAGCAAGTGCGGGACAGGAGCAGAGAAGATGTTTAATATTTTCCTCTTCCTCCACATCTCCACAACTTCTACAGAAGTCAAAGGACCTAACACCTAATCTCTCCGCATGTCTGCCGATGAGGCAGTGGCCAGTTATGACTGCGACAACTGACGAGACACTATGTATAGTGCGAGAAATTAGTTCAGACGAACGCTTAGCATCCCATTCCGGCCAGATTTGCCTAGTTATATTACAAGTTGACCCTTCAGTCCATCTTTTATTAGCATTTTTAATCATTTCTACTTTAAGCAGAAACTTGCAGGTAGCAAGTGGCATGCCAACACCTTCCTTGTCCTGAGGAATTTGTGCAGTAGTCCCCTGCCTAGCAAGTTTATCCGCTTTGCAATTGCCGTCAATGATCTTATGCCCAGACACCTAGATGAGGTGAATGTTAAAATGTTGAGCCATCTCGTTTAGAGACGAGCGACATTGTTGGGCCACTAGTGAGTTTAGGAAGACTGATTCTAGAGATTTGATAGCTGCCTGACTATCTGAGAAAATGTTTATATCCTTTTTGGATACAACATTCCTCCTTAACCAGGATGCTACTCCCTCTATTGCTATAACCTCCGCCTGAAAAACGCTGCAATGATCTGGTATCCTATGTCAAAGTCAAGATAGTGCCAGTCTGAAAGCTACTTTTAAAAACGCTATACAGGCATGTTTTTGATGATAGTTTGAAAATTTTAGTAGGCGATTTATTTTTCGATAATTGAGTCTACACCATTTGAAAGCAGTTATAACACTAATAAAGAATTATGTTTACTTAACTAATATTTTTGCTTGGAGTGTAAAACGCTAAAAAACAAAAGCGAAAACACAATTTCGCACACATACCTACACCAAACGATGTGCGTTATTATATTTCATAGAGCGCAGATTGTTCATATTTTTCATAGCAATTAGGGGAACAGAGCAAATGTGAAACATTCAAGCGGGAGAAAAAAAAATAATGCCTTTAACTTATGTTATGGCCAATATTGTGGTTAGGATAAAAAATGCACTTTACCAAAAATGGTATAAAAACCTTTTAATGAAAATAAAATTGAAATAAAATTCGTTTTAAATCAAAAACATTCTCAACTTTAATCTGCTGGCAGTGATACCACCAGGATGGCGTTCACATCCCATAACAGACAACTCACGTCAAAATGAAACAGGCTTGCCCAACTGTGGCCTGCCTGTTTGACCTTTGACATTAACACGTTTCACATACCACTTATTCATATGTGTGATTGTATGTGTGATGGACCGCAATGCTGTCATTGTTGTGTGCAAATGAAGTTTTCATATGCAAAAAAAAATTAACAAAAATTAAAAAAAATGCAAAATATTAGGTCTGTTTCCGTATTCAAAATTTTTTAAAACTATTTAAAAATGTTTTGGTCCTTAAGTTGCATCCCTCCAAAAATGCATGCTGCTACGTATACGAGATAACTCTGCAAGAAAAAATTATAAATTTTCCCTTGGCCTTTTTTGTTAACAGTTAGCGTTTCTTATGTTCCGCGAATTAAATTTCTCAACAAAATTTGTTAAGGCTTGAAAAAGCTCTGCTCTTCCTCTTCAAAACTCATTTCAAATTATGTCGATATCTTTTGTTTTCACCGAAATATCGTAAGCGAAAAATTACGGGAACAGACTTATTTTTGATTTTCACGCAGCATAAAGCGTATCTACCGCTTTTATTTCCATTGCTGAATTCCATTGTCAAAAATTAAAAGCACGTTGACATTTTTGAGGACACTTTGGGGTGACATTTTAACTGTCGTTTATATGGGATGTTGTAAACTTTTCGCAATATTTTGTAGCATATTTTGCATATGAAACATAAATTTAATTTCAATATTATGCATTTTAATGGCATTTAAACTTCGAAATTTAAAATTATATGCACTAAAAACACAAAAATATGCGCACATAATTTGCATCTAAAATTTCTAAATGCGCGACTTAAATGTATAATTTTTGTATCTATTGAGAGTTTAAAATTTAAAATATACATAAAAATTGTATTTGCAGGAAAATGAATTTTAAAAATAGTTCACTCAAATTAACATTGGATAAACTAAACTTCAAATTTTCTTGAAATAAGTTTGCAGCATTACTTGAATTACATATTTTTTTCTAAAACAAAACATCAACTTAAAAATTCACTATTCAAATTTCATGCCAAATTTGATATTGTATTTAAAGTTCAGAAACAGCCTCTCTCCGAATCTCTCCACATCAGATCTGGGTAAGAAGGAATGAAAACTTTTTGTTGGAAGATTCATGAAGCTTGGAAAACATTAATGAATTTCCAAAAACTAGTCGATTGATTATATATGAGTATCTATTTATGAGTCCAAATTTGGTCTTAAGATTTAAAGAAAAATATTTACATAAAAAAGAAGGATAAATTGTGGAAATTTTAGTTTTTAAGTATACTGCGCTCATCCTTTTGTCAATTCTATTGAAGGATTCAACATTTTAGAGTTAAAAATTAATTTAAATGTTAGACTTTTTGATAAAAGCTTAATTTAAAACAAGAAAAATTCAATATACTTATCGCTTGGCCAGATTATTAAAAAATTCAATAAATTAACTCAGCATTGACTTTAAAAAACATAAGATTGTGTGATTTCCAAAATATGCATTTTTCTGAAATAAAAAGGAAATCTGTGTTTCCAACATAATTCCAAGACTATCACAATGCCAGCCATTCTTTACGAAATACATTGATTTAGAAAAAAACTATTCAAGTGCAGATTAACTTGAATGCATATTTTTCACATCAATGTTGGGAATTCTGCTCAAATTATCCACAACGACTCTTTAATGAATGTCACACAATGCAACACAATAAATGCATGGGAAGATCGACACATTTTTTGTTTTGTTTTTTTTTCAAAATTTCCCTATTTTCTTTCACATTGCCGTCGATAACCAACTCGATTGGTCGCCATATTGCAACATGAATATTCAAACAGTTCGTTCACTCGCTCACTCAATCGAATGCGTTTTCGATTTCAACTACACATGCAAATTTTATGTGAAAAATTTGTTGCAAAAAAAAATTAAGGAATAAAGACAAAAAGTTGAGTTGAGTTGAGAATACAGCAGAAGATATAAAAAATAGGCAAGGAAAAAGTCGAGTACAGATAAAATTTCGTATGGTGAATATTAAATGCGTTACAATAAGGCAACAAATTTGCATTTTAATACTTTTTTTTTTTTGTTTTACAATTACTGCGACATGGCACTAGTGTAATTACCTAAAAGTATGCAGCATTTAATGGAAATGGTTTCGAATATGTTCCATGCCTGTATTTACAACGGGTGGTATTTTGAGTGTTTGGTTTTTGAAAATTAAGAAAATAGAAAATTTGCAATAGTGAATCAAATATTTATTTGCGGAGATACATCGATTCCTTTTATTAACTTTTTAAAGCTTATTTCATGTAAATGTTGCCGGCGGCTATACCTGAGGAGGTTCATCCGTAAGCTTCAACTTTGGCATACTTTCTTCAGCTTTCGGCCGGTATCTTACCAATGGCAGCTGTTATTTTGTCTTCAGGGCTGCAAATGCATGATCTTGGCGGCCAATAGACTACTTCAAAACGTGAGATTAATTTCTTACGAAACTCACCTCTGAATAGGTATATGGTATCGCATGCCGTGTCCAAATATAGTTAGATCAATGTTGTTGAGTGGATGAAAACATTGCGATTTCATACCCGAAAAATATCCATATGACAAAATTTGACACACTTTTCACCATTTTAAATATATACTGTAATTTTGATCAAAACAGACAGATTTGTTGAATCATTTGTACAGAAAATTACAATGACCTTTTTTAGTAAATTATTAATTACAAACATACATTCCCAAAAGATCAAAATGTCATCACTGATATACATATTCATAGCTTATACTGAATACCCTTTATTTGAGCATTTACTTTACGTTATATTGTTGTAATTTTTTTTATCGTACAAGTGTGTGTTAAATTTAAATGAAAATCACTGAAAGTTTCCATATGAGCACCACCAACATTAACAACGTCCGGCAACTTTGTGTTCATGTACTGGAAACTCTTTTTTTCTCTTTTTTTTTTTTTGGAAAATTTTCTGTTTTTTAATTTCATTAACATTAAGGACATCCGTTTGTTGCGTACTTATATTGATATAAAAAACTTACTATTATTTCAATTTGAATAATATTTTATTTTAAAATCAATATTTCCAAAATAGCTTAATAATGTAACTCATATACACTTCATATAATAAAGTTTTATTGGAAATATTTTAAGAGCTAAAAATCAAAATCAGTTTTGATTTCAGTACATTTTTTCTATACTTTGAGTAAACATTCTTAATAATTCTTGGTGAACTTAATTTTTTTTTAACGATTCTAACAAAAAAATTTTGAAACACTAAAGAAATACGATACTAATCAAATCAGCTATATTATCATCGTTAAGTTGTATCGAAAGACTCTTGATCAATGCTGCAAGAAAAAGTTAGCCCGATGGGGTCTGAAAAGTAAGATTTATTTACTCTTAAGTTTTCTCCGATTAAAATAAAAATGGAAAAAAAATTATTCCCACTAACTATTCGGGCTGAATTTAAATTCCAACCAAATATACATACAGATCTTATACACATGATGTAATTCTCATACAGATTGCATCGATTTTATAGAACTTAAGCTACATACTTATTCCTAGGTCAGTTTCGATGTCTGCCGCCGGTCTCACAGCACTCTGCCTCCGATTTTCAGTCACTGATCGAACGATGTATCTCTGCACCCTTTCGTCCAGCTTGAGAGGACAGCCCGCTCGAGGTCTGTTTTCGCATGAACCGGTTAATTTGAAATTCTGCACTGTAGAAATTGATAAGCCCAGTGCTTCACCGATTTTCTAAGAGATTCCCCTTCCTTTAACTTTCGGCATTTTTTGTCATTAGATCTACACCAGAACAGCTCTTAACATTGAAAAATAATTTTAACGAATAACAGAAGCACGAAACAAAAGAAAGTCCAAAATTTTCCATCTCAAAAATAACGGTAAATGCAGTTTTGCTCTACTCTAACGTACGTATACTTATGTGAGTTGACGAAAACAGAAAAAGTGAAGTATGTGGTTTTTCCCAGTGTAAATTTTAAAATTTTGATCTTTTCTTTTTCATAGGGCTTTCTGGATCATCTATAGATAATATATATACGAACATTTTGAACATTTTTAATTTTATGATGAGAAACTTGTGAAGTAGCAATGTGAAGTAGCAATTTTGGAGATTCAAAAAAATTTCAACATTTTTCTGTATTTAGCATGATTAAGCTATGCAATCAGTAAAAATTGCATTTTGTTTACATATTTGAAAACTTCAAGTTAACAATGACTTTTCGATCCGAATTTTTTGCAGAGCAACTTGCTAAAAATTCAGATACCAGTAAGACATGGAGTAGCTCACTACTCATACGTTGCAAAAGCTGCTCAAGAAGTTTTCATTTGTTAGTGTATGTCAGTTAGTCAAAATAATTTTAAGGTTTCGTGTTTCGCAAAAATAAAATTGAACACTTGAAAAAATAATTGCATAAAGTAGAAATTTTTTGGAGCAAAAACAAAACGAATTCAACTTTTTCCATAGCTGTAACAGCTACTTTTATATTCTTTTTTGTGCTCATTTTACACTCAGTTAATGCGTATGAGGACTTGATATTCCACACAATTGCACACTTGAGTTTCGTAACATGTTGTAGTTGTTACTTTACATATACTACTACACGATTTGTATGTGTTTTCAATATTGTTGTCAATATATATATTTTTATGTTCACACATATAAAAGCAATCAGTTCAAAAAGAAAAAATTTAATAAAATGATGAAAATAAAAGAAAAATTGTTAAAAAAGAAGGAAATCGTTTCAAAATGTTGTTGCTAAAATATGCTAAAATTGCATGAAACACATTCAGAAGTAAAACATTTTTTTTTTGTAACCCAGTGCGTGTAGCAAATGCATGAGATCATTTATAAAGCAATAAAATACCCAATAAGTGTTCAATTTCAATGACCCAAAAAATATGCTACAATTTTTATTGCAATAAATGAAATACTTTTTATTTAATTAAAACTCTTCAATCACATGAATGAAGAGTTAACTGCAAATGATAAAAAAGAGATATTCCAATTATGTCGTTAGTTCAATTTGAGTAGATCGAGCTCAATTCTAGTATCCAAACAGCAATCCTTGCTTTTGCTTAAATACGCACAAAAGCTTTTATCATTCAATTTATTGCTACCTTTGCAGCCTTGTATTTTTCATTTAGAAATTAAAATCAAAAATTTAAGAAGCTCTGACTTAAGCCGTAAGGGTGACATTTGGTTTTTTTTTCATACGACTTTTGGTTGAGAAATAAAAATTATTCTAGCCGAAAATTAATAAAAAGATCGGTTGTCACTTATTTTTCAATTCATTTTTACAGAAAATTACGATACTTTGACGAATTTTTACAGGAACTTCAATTTTTGCTCTATAATACGCAATGACAAATATAGGCAGAATCACTTTCCAGGCAGACCCTTCTTTCAAACAACTTTATCAGCTGAAGCGCTCTTAGCTCCGCAAAACATAACTTTTTTATCGCAAGCACTTCAAAAAAAGGCGTGGCAGGTAAGGAAGAGTATAAATGCTTTTACTTATCGTCAGTAAGTCGAGCGATCGGAGAAAAATTAAAAAGTTTATCCCCCTATTCAAAAATAGACTCAAACTTATGGGAAAGTTTCATTTAAGGGCTACTTGAGGGTTTTGAGTGAAAAGAATAGTAGCATTTTCATCAAAGAAATCTATTTTTTGTAAATCTTGCACAGATAGTAGAAATTTGACTTTTAATGTTGTAGAACTAAGTCAATTTTAGACCCATTTGTCTCTTTTAAATGAGCCAATAGGCTTAGATTTTATATGCAATATTAATTTATTTCTCAGTGCACCTAAAAAGTGTTCAAAACATTTTATTGGGAATAAGTTCTATAGCCATTTAGCACCCTAAAAACTACGTTTTTTAAATAATAATATTTGAATTTTTTGGAAAAGTTGAAAACTAATAAATGTAAAGGTTGTTCCTCATTTGAAAGCTATTTTTCATTACATTCATTTTACCTCAGGCGCTTAGGTCGTAACTCCTTTATCACAGGCTACACTATTCAAAAAATTATATTTTGCTATAACCTAATACTGTGAGGTCTGTAAGCTTCTCTGTTTATTTTCGAAAAATGCAACAAACTTTGGTATTTTCTTAGTTATTTTCATATATTTGTGATAGAAATAGCTGGAAAGATCTACAAACAAAAGAATTTTGGACGGCATTGCTTACTTCGTATATTAATATAGACAAAAATATATTTCTATATAATATTTATGATTCAAAATGAAAAATTCTTAGTCTTCAGATGAGTCCCCTCTTGAAAGCGAAATCTGGTAGAATATAAACACAAGTATTATTTCTAAGTGTGTGAAGGCAAATTCATACAGTACTTATTATTTTTTTTAAAATGCCTCATTAATGTGTCTATATTTCATTTAAGATATGTATATCTTACTGAATTTTATCTAACAGACTTTTTATAATTCGCTTGTCAAATTAAATCACATAAATATTGGGAATTCACATAGCGATCAACACATAAATTAATAACAATAAATGTAATTACGTTGTACTTAGTCTGAGGTCTTATCCATCACCACAGTTAACATTGGAAGCGAAATCGTGTTGCGTGCAGTTAACGTATCAGTACGTAGGTAAGCTTTTTTATAATAAATATTTAAACTTCAGATAATTTTAGAGCCTTATGCGTCGTGAATATTTTTACCTGTCATATAGAATCTTTCATTTTGTATTGGAATATAAATCTTATTTGGTAAAAGAAACTTTGTGTTCTTTTATCTGCGATTTCTTCTAATATTGCAAAAATCTACATAAATCAATTAATAATTTATCATAAAACTTGAGCTATTCCGAAAAGTGATGCAATTTGTAGCTTATAAAAAATTAACATTGGCGATTAAAATCAAATCAAACAGTAATATTATAAATACAAAAACGAAAGCGTTTTTTTTTTTGGTATTTGGCAGAACAGATTTTTGGTTTATTTAATATAAAATGCTGTTGTTGTTGCTGTTGCTTTAATTATTATGGTTTTTGCTGTGCTACACAACAGCAATCAAAATGCAAATATTACATGAAATGAACCTCAAATGAAACCAAATAAACAACAATGTTTTATTCCCAAGAGATTAAATACATTTTAACAAAATCAAATATTTATTTACAATGGGACGAACAACAAAAAAAAAAGGAGCAGGCAACAAATCTGTCAGCCACCGAATGAGCCAACCAACAAAACCAACTAACAACTACACACCAAAAATTAGTATTTGAATAATTAATCAAATACAACAACAAACAATGAGAGCGAACAGTAAAAAGTTGTTGCTCGGTTGGCAACCATTAGAATAATCGCAACGACAGCAACAGCAACAAGAACAACAACGGTAACATTAAGTACAACCAAATATTGTAAATATTCGAAAATTAAATTAAATTTCCATAAATAAATAAAATTCATGTCATAAAACAACAGCAGCTGTCGTATCAAGAGCAATCACTCAGCAGCAGCAACAACAATAGAAGCAATATATATTACATATTGTTGCTTAATAACAAAAACCAACAACAGAGATTAAAACATAAATCATGACATCCGGTTTTACATCCGTTTCCGGTTGCAAACTTTTTGAAGTGCGTATGAGCGATAATTACGAGTGCTTGAATATTAATGCTATCAGCAGCAAGTACAGCAACAACTTTAAACTATTGGCAACTTCATTAGAAGCTTTTAGGCTGCAGGAACATACATTCCAACAGACAAAAAATCTAACAAAGCCAACAAAATTGCGTTTGTAATTTTTACATTAAATTCGCTGAAATTTTCATGGTTCAGTTGCTTAACCATTTCCACCTGTGTGCGCATCTCTAATTACAGCAAGAATTTTTTATTTTCACTTTCAGCCTTCAGCACATGCTGACAACTGAAAGGATTTAAACTGGTTTCTCGTAAGCATTGGGGGTATTAGTCGACGTTTGCTTTCAACGACATCGAAATGGTCTTCGTTTGAAAAAAAAACCCTCAGTGTAGGGTATAAAAATGCGTAACCACGATCTCTCACTGCCTAGTAAGCTGAAATCATGTAGGATTGTTTAGTGTCCCCCTTTTTTATGAATGTGCTGGACAATGTGCCTAATGGCATTCTCGGGGATTGTATTCTCAAAGGCTTGACGACATCACTCTACAGCGTCAAGATATTTCGGCATGATAGCAATCTGGTGATGCTCAGGAATCACAGAGAGGGACGTATTAACAGTGCCAAAACTGAAGCACTAGCAGTAACGATGATTAACTCAAATTACTACATACTCAAGAACAACATTTGCATCAATGCATAGTTCCACTTTCTTGGATATGTTCTCATTACTACTGCCGTGGAAGACATTATAGAAGGAGTCAGTTAAACAAGGAACATTTTTCACAGCTCCATACAATATGTCAATCAAACAACGTATCCAGCCTGGAATATTTAAATCAGATATTCAATTAGCATTGATTTGCTTCGAATTATGATCACTCATAGTGGCGGAATTGATATAGTATCAACTCAAATGACGATCTTCATTTGACTGCTAATAAAACTCCATTTGAGCTAAACATTTTTTTAAAAAAAAAGCAGTTCATAGATTTACCATCGTTTGAAATAGGAAGGAATAGCAAAGGAAACCATGGAACCATCCGGAAGACAAATGCAGAAAAATACCCAGAAATTTGTTACAATGAATGGAGGAAAATTATGAAATTGGAACGCAGAACTGAACGCATTGTTCATATTTGTCCCACAAAGTTTATGGAGTTCTAAATTTTGCTATTTGCTAATGAAGTAACCGGCTTATATCCCTGGAGAGATTGAGACTGAAAATTATTTTGAATAAAATTAAATATAAAAATAGTCCATGTGGTTTACAATTTTTTTTGAAAAATCACAAAACACGATTTCTCAACATCAATATCAACTAAATAATTATATTTACCTGAATAACACAAACGTTACTAATGCCTTCCAATTGAACTCAACTAATGCGTCTAATTTGGAACGCAATTCGCAATGGTGCAGGCAACTAATTGCAATTGACGATTGCATTTCATTGCAATTTTAATGCTCACAAAATGGGATTCACTTCGCATGTACCACTGCGAAGAGTAGCTGACGCAAAAGGATATTCTGTGGATGACTGGATTAAGTTGCGAAAGCATTTTTAATTTATTTTTGACCACTATGGCAACTCACGTGAGAGTCAAATTCCCATGCTGCAATAAATAGAGAGTGGTGGGCTTAATTGTGCTGGTGGTTTGTCGTCGAGGTTCTGCCAAAGGATTAAAATGGAAAAACGTAAGTTAAAAATTTCATTGAAAACAATTTCCATGAAATTGTACACATCAATTTGAATTTTTATATAAACGAAATTAAAATAAATGTAAATGGGAATTTGCGCAAATGTTGCCACATTGATGGTGAGGATGATCATTCCATTTTATTTTGTTATTGCTGTGCATGTTTTGTAACGAAAATTATTGTTTTTGTAAATGTTTTTGTTTTAGCACTTTATTTTTTTTTTTTTTTTTGAAAGTAAAAAGCCAACACTTAATTGCTAACAATTATTTCAATTTAACCACATCCCTTCTCATTTCTCACCTCAGTAGTGTTGCCAACTAGCCGCATTTTACATATAAGTTAACAAATACAACATGTTCACTTGTTCATGTTTTCATGTAGATTTGTTCTCCTATGTATGCGTTTGTGTATGAGTTTGTTCAGCTGTGAATGCGATTATGTCAATTTGTAAATAACAAATGTCCTTTCACGCCCACCAGGTCGCACTGTCTCCAAAGCAGCTTTGTTGGTATTTTCATTTGCATATGCGCTGCATTACATGATCACAAATTATGCAATTATAATATGCAATGCAACTAGGTGGCCACACTGGTGGTAGTAATGGTGTTAGTAGCTTCAGCTACATCAGCGGCAATGTTGTATTTGTACTGTTGCAAAGCGTTGAAAGGTCGGAAAACCATTAAAACCGTTAAGCCCGGATTAAGCAACAAAGTATACACTGACAAATACAGCACACAAAAAGTTTTGACATGACATGACATGACACCAATGATACCTACACGCTATCATCGGTGTTTGGTTGGATGGGTGTGTCCCTGTGTGGGATTTGTGAGTGTTCACACAAAAAAGAAGTTGTATCAATTGCTTTAAAGCCTAACAACCGTAGAATTGAAGTTTTTCTCTCGAAATAAGCAATTTTTGGAACTAAAGCGCAATAAAACTAAATCACGATTTACTCAGTGACTTCGATTCATTTTTTTCGTGACTCACATTTCCTATGTCAAGACTCTAAAGCCATAAATCTGCAAAAGTAAAAAAGCCGCGGCTTGCTGTCAGAGTGAATTTTTAATGATTTTCCAAAAATTTTAAGCTGCATAAGATTTTGTTATATATTTATTGAAAAAATTGCAAAAAAAAATATTTTTAAAAATACATTAATTCGTTCCCTACTCTTTGAAATGCATTTTGTTATTGGAAAGACTATCGAACTGTCGAACTAATGAGTATCCAAATAACTGGACGACATGCCTGATAGTCTTTTGTTAGTTGGTAAGATAGCAATCAGCTGTTCAGATTTTGTATTCCGTTTTAGGAAAAGAGTGTTGCGGAATTTTCTATAGCTCTGTTTTAATTGCTGACAGGGCTTAGCGTACTACTGAAATTTCATCCCATCTGGCAGAAGAGTGCTGTTTTTATTTTTGGGTGATCGCTTAAGGGTTGGTGTGCTATCTCAAAAGTTTTTATAATGCTGTAGTGCTCGCGTTAGGTATCATTATAAATCCACTGTTACGGACACAAGACCTTTGGGTCAGTCATTTATCATTTCAGCAGCTGCGCTTAAGATCTCTCAGTCCTCTATGGGGCTATTATATGATAAATTTAGTTTATCGTATACGGTGGTTGTTGCGCTGGTTTTAGACTTTATTTCAAGAAATTTCAACATAAACGATGCCTAAAAAATACCCCTTGAGCACTTGCAAAGGCAAATATATTTAGTAAAAAGTTTGTTAGTACTTTAAGATCTTCCAAACATCATTTGCCATTTGTCTTTAAACCTTTTTGCAAAATAAATCAAAGCGATTATAAAATGTCCCATATCCTTCTGTTAATTAGGATATAGTACCACGAATTGCGGCCAATGTTGAAGAAGCTTACGCATAAGGCACACTTTAATAATTTGAATTGTTAACAATATCGCACCCGCTCACTTAAATAAAATGTACCGGCTTACTAGTCCGCTGCTCCTCACATACATATGAGAACATCCTGTCACATACAAACTGACTGACGCACACAAATAAGTCCAGCAATATAAAAATTAACAAAGTCATCAACAACGACAACGACGGTAACGACGGTGTCGGTGGCGAGTTGGTGGAAACTTTTTAAGCCGGAAATGATACAAACGCTTAATCGAACGGAACATCCGCTCGGTGCACTCAACGGCAAAGTTACACGAGGCGTATGAGGAACAATAATTGCCAACGAGTCACATTTTAATGCACACGACTGTAAATAATTAAGCAGCAGCGGCAATGGCAGTAGCGGCGGCAGTAGCAGGGACACCAACAATAAAGTTAAGTTTAAAAGGTAGCAATGCCCAAGCCATGCGATCGTTCAGCACAGCAACATATCGTGATTTAGTCAAGCACACAGCATGACCAATCATTCGTGGACATTTTAATGGTTTGACACACCAACTGACATTTTGTGGTGTTTCTCCCAACTCCAAAGCTGCTCAACTGCGCATTTTCGCTACGTAATATTGCGCTGTTTGGCCAATTCATGAGTCGATTTTTTTATTTAACGTGAGTTATTTATGCCTTAAGTAACAATTTCGTATGGAAAAATCAATTTAGCTTTCACATGTTTCGATCTTTTTTATGCTTAATAGCAATTAGTGCTCAAGTGCAATGGCAGCTTGTTGCAATTACACTTTAGTCAAAATATTTGCTTGGTTTTATTTCGTAAGACTCATGGAATACTTTTTTTAATATTATTAAAAATCAAAAAACCATACTCCTCATCTCATGTCAAGTAAACAGTGAAGCAATTAAAATGCTACTCAAAGGATATTTCCATTTAACTTGACAGTCTGCTTTACCAAACTAATTTGGGCGTTTGCTTGTCTCGATTTTGTCCCCGACGTTTGACGCAACGACAACAGACCGTGAGATTCCAACAATCTTCAACACAACCAACAACACTATGTACAATAAACCAAATCGATATCCTGTTCACGAAAATCCAAAGGAAGAGAGCATTAATCATAAATCCTGACATAATGCTACGCGGTGTAGCAAAGAAGGATGCGATTTCTTGAAAACGTTGACAACGATTATTTATGCAGAGTGTAAACTTGACTCTGGTCTTGAAACTGATGCTTAAGCCGAAGGAGAAAATGCAAAATTCAAGAACAGATGCCACTGTCGCTGGACATGTTGATGTTGGCGCGAAGGCAAAACGAAACACGTTTGCAAACGTGGAAAAGAAAAACATTAAAAAAAATATAAATAAACCAAAACAAAAAAAAATGCTCTTCGAAAGAACTTTGCGACTTTGAAATTTTACAAATTTCAGCGATATGAAACTGTTAGAAAGCAGTTGGGTTGAAGTGCATGGAGTTTGACAATAGTTAAGCCTTCCTGAATTGCTTAACCCATTTTGTCGCTGGTAATTTTTAATATTTTTAGTGGGAAATTATTTTAAATTTTTTGGTAACAATAGCTGCTAAAATTATCTTGAAATGTTGGGTTTTAAAACATTTGTAAAGTTTGACTAGTTTTGGCTGAACATTTGTAGAGTTTTTGTAACGGCGAATATATGTAAGGTTTTTGTTAATTTTTCTTGAATGTTATTTTATGTTTTTGTTTTTTGCTACAAAGTAAGCCCAGTTTTATGCAGATTCTTTCATTTTTCTTTTGAAAGCGATAAGCAAGGAAACGTGACAGAATGCGTTAAAAACGTCAACTCTTAAATTTAATTTTTATGCCGCCATATTCTTTCAGCAACACTGCGTAAGTTGGGTGCTGAATATCTAAAAAAATATAAACATGGTTGGCTGTAAACTCCAAAACTATTTGCCTTGTTATGCTAATTATTCTCTGTGACGTCTATAATTGGATACCATGTCGCGTGCATTCGGCGGCTTCATTTTCTACACTTAGTACGCTTCCTTACTACGGTTTTTTAAATCTTTTACTTTTTGCGCGACGTGGGCGTTTTGCTGGAAGCTAAGTTGCAACAGCAAAAGCAACGTCAGGATTTTTAACATCCTTACAAAAAATTGTACTATGCGAAAGAAAAACTGTAGAGAGATAACTTCGCCTACACAGTAAGAAGAACTTCTGAATTGTAAAATTTAAAGAGAACTACTTTTTACAAGTGAAGCAGAGAAGAAGATTAAGAAAACAATCGCCCAAATATGACTGGCCCTAAAGTTAAAGAAAAATTTATCAAAAAGTTATACGCACCAAATGGCATCTGAATGTCGAGAATAAATTTTGAACATCACCTGGCGAAGTTGCGCTCATTTGCGGCCAACTTTTAAAAAGAAAAAGTTGATCTATCGCGGCGGAAAGTTCAGAACTTAATTTCTGGATATGAATGTGGATTATTGACGTCATTTATTTACAAAAAAAAAACTTTATCAACCAATCGATGTTGATAGGCTGAAAAATTATCACGAACGCCGAAAAGGTTCGATTTAGGTCCATTTTTAAGAAAAAAATATATTGCTCCATATTTCAAAAAACAAATCAATCAATCAATCGATTTGGAGAGTGAATTTCAGATGTCACCAGGGACGCCATTGATACAATGAGATATTTTATGCCATTAATAGTACGAAACGACAGTGTAAGGCCTAAAATTGATTTTGGAAAAGTAGCAGAGCAGTAAGAAATTGTTTGTAGGTCTCTGGTGAGTGACGTGGCTAGGTGGCTACCGGCGGCAAAATGGTTGCACTATTTAATTTCAATTTGGTTTTGATCAATAACTTCCAAATTCAATGAAAATATTTGATGTATTACTTTGGTGAGGTAGAGGGTTCATTTATTATTCAATTCATCAATAATTTGTGTTTCTAGATCTTTGTTGATGTACAAAATGGAGACCTTTTATTTTTTGAAAAAGTAATAATAAAAGGGGTTTTTTTATTACATTGGCCATACAGCGTCACGCACGCCACTGCTTATGGTTGAACATTTGTAGGGATTTTAGTTTGAGTAAACATTTGTAGAGTTTTCAGTTAGCATTAATTAAGCTTCTGCATATCCCGATGTACAAATTTAAGATGTGACATGTGCAAGGAGTTGTTACAAAAGGATGCGTTTATTGTTATGTGGGCGTGATGCAATAAAGGACGCATTGCATACGGCACATTCTGTCAACATAAATGTTATATAGTTTTATGGGCGTAATTTTCTGACCGTGCACTTGTGTATTTTTAAAAAACTGTTATGTAGTACTGAAAATAAGTTTAGATATTATGAAAAAAAAAAATTTAATTTTTTCGGTGCAAAATCTGCAAATACGTTAAGTGCTAGAAGTGGCACACATACCAGGCGTGTATCTGGGAAAATAAGATTTTATGCAAGCGACAAGCAATTAAATAACAACAAATGTAAGAATATTGAAAAACAAAGGAAATTATCTTTCTTTTCCTTCTTTCCTTACAAATGTCAAGATGCTTTGCAATGCAAAACATAGGGAAGTTTCATTAGTTATAAATCGAAGCGATTAAGTTGAGAGCTTGGAGGCAAATACATACATACATATATATTAAAAGCTTTAATAATAAAAATAATAGAGCCAAGCTACCACAGCTTTTAGATTTCTTAGCTATTAAGCTTAAAGTTTTTGATCAAGTAAAAATTATTTTAGTTGTAAGAAGTAACGATTTTAATCTTCTAGCGACTTACTTTATGAACTTTCTGTCAAAGGTATCTATTTTTATATGTTTCGTTTCTCATATCACTAAACCATCATAATTGCACTCTAAATTGCAATTTATGTTCATGTGCATTATACATCGCTCGCAAAAAAAAACTGCCTGATTCAGATTTAATTAACCAAGTTTATATGCTTGCTTTGCCACGCTGTGCATGATGCTGTTTTCTTTAAAATTGCATTGACACAACCCCTCTTAGCGAGAGATTTTACTGCACTTTGCAATTAAATATTTACTTTGACAGTTTTGCGGCATTTATTGCCACATTTAATGACAAAAGTTAAGCGAGCGAGCGAGCGAATTGTGTTGCAGGCGGCTTTTGTGAGTACACCACGACAACCCACAGTATAATGAGTACACAGTTTGTATCTGGTATCTTCAGTTCTACGTATACGTACGATCATATAGCTTAGCTACAACCAATGCATGTTGAGCTTCTGCTTTTATAGGTACCTCAACTGAAAACGCTAAATAAATACAAGGCAAATTTAAGAAGATTAGCAAAGCAGATGCCGTGTGTTCATTCCGCTTGGTTATTACAGCTGCCAGCGATACAAAGTATCAACATTAATTAACTTGCTATAGATGCCACGGATGCTCGAATGAATTCACCGGAAGTCAGGTATGCCAAGTTAGCAATTTCTGCGTAACACAAATAGTAACCTTGCGCTAGTACTTATATTGCTTGAGCAAACTAATGTGATGCAATTAGATTTAGTGAACTTAAACCTTAAACTGGAAACATTTTGAGATCACGATTTTACTTTGATCACGGAAGCTTTTCTGCAAAAAAATCGTTGGCCAATTTACCTTCAAAAATTAAGTTGCGTTTGGTTCAAAATTTAAAATGATTTGTCTCCCATCATCTATGATCAGTCAATATTGTCATGTTTTCTTAATTATTCTCTAAAGACAAGTGGTTTTAATTGACTTCCAATAAAATCTACAAATGCTCATGTGAATTCTATGGTTTGGTAACGCCATTACAAACTTTGTGGCCTGTTGGGTTTTACCAAAGTCAATGTTTAGATTTCAATTCGATTAAATAACGTGACTGTTGCGCATATTTAGATAGAAAACCTGCAATGCTTTCAGCATACGCTGACATTTAAAGCACTTGTGTGCTCGCTTACTGCTTCCCTCTGGTTTCGAACTTTATTTCAATCCTGACTCTTTTATTGTCTCTACTCCTTCCCAATCGATGTGCCACATCTTTGTTTATTTTCGCGCAAAACATTTTTATTGCTGCAATTTTAGCAAAATGAAATGAAGTTTTCTCAACGCTGTTATTGATGAGTTTATATTAGTGCAACTGTGTACCATATGGATGTGTACCCAGTAGAAAATACTGCGTATACTAGTAGATATAATTTGGATTTTGTATGATATATATTAGAAGTGATATAAAAGTGAGTAGATTCTGGAATTTTCCAATTGCAATTGCAGCCAGGAAGGGGGACGCATCGCTGTTTTTCAACATTTTTTCCCCCTGTGTCACAACCTGTCATATGGAAAGACATATGAAAATTCACAGACTGTCATATTTCCCGAATCTCGACCCCTATCACTGAAGTCATTGCGTAATCTATGTACAGCTGCTTTAAAATAAATCATGAACTTATTCAAATATTTTGGATTAATACGTTAGAACATTTTAAGCCATATAGTATTTAAATATGATTTTGTATAAGTGAGCGCTGCAACTGTCCAAAATATAAAGCAGTCTGAAGGGCAAATCTTTGATCACTTTATCGAGTACTTCAGCACTTATTTCCGAAAAAGCACGAGTAGCGTGGATATTCTAAGCACTTATTGCTGGCTTATCAGCTAAATACAAAAACTATATACATTGATGCAAGAAATAATGTAGTAGTGTAATCATGTGATTTAGCTGATCAATTCAATTCGGAATGGCAAGAGCTCATCTCAATTGAGTGAATTGAAAGTCAGTAAATTTAGTAGCTAAAGTAAGGTACTTCAGACACTCGTTCTTTCATACTAAATGGAATAATGCTTTAGTAGAAAAATCGTTGAAGACGAGCAATCTAAGAACATCTTTCTTAAGCTTGTGGACGCTATGCCAGATCGACTACCAAAAATATTTGTCCATAATTATTTTGTCTTAATTTTACTTTGTGTTATTTCTTGTTCACATAACCAAAAAGAAAATGATACGATTTGTGTACAATGATTCTTTATATGTAGTGAACACTTTAAACAAAAGCTAGAAATAAAAAAATAAAAAAAGAGTTTATGTTGTTATTTGTATTTTTTTTTTTGTGGAAATATATTTTTTATGTAAAACATAAAATTCCTAATCCAATTTTGCGAAATTCCAACCCGGCATTTTTACCGTTTGCTTATGCAATTGCTCATTTAAGTGTGAGTGCGTGTTGTGTGTAGCTTTGCGTGCGTGTGTTTGTGCGAGCGTAAAATTACAGCACTTTTCTGCTGCAATTACAGCCAAAACTAATTAATAGCGGATGGATGCTGCAACATCGTGCTCGTGCACAAACAAGCGGCGTTCCCTCTATTTTCTCGAACAATTTTACGTAATTTTCTGCCATTTTCCCATTAAAACTCCACGTTCCAGCCCCGCACTCGCCTACGTGTTTGACGCGTGTGCAAATATTTTTCAATTGGAAATCGAATTTATTAGATACCTATTGCTATTAATGCAAAAATTGTTTGCGCTTTCGCTTTGCTTTTTAGCTTCAATTTTTTAAACTCCTACAAATATGCTACTAATATTGGTAATAATCCAAATATGTAGACTTCGAATGTTGCAGTGTTTGCTAATTTTTGAAATTTCCTCTTAATTGACCATGCTCACCGCATTGCTTTTTCAATTTCAATTCAACTTTCCATGAAGTTTGGTTATATAAAAGTAGTTTGGTTGTGTTGCTTTTATTTAAAATGCATTTCCGTAATTAAAACATTCCCTAAATTCAACTATACTACACAAGGTATGTTTTGCGGTTAATTTAATTGCCTTGTTTATTGTCCTTGCTGTTGTTAAACTTGGTTTGAGCTTCTTCTTTTTTGTGATATTTTAAGTTTATCTATTGTTATACACTTGAAGTAAAGCGATAAGTGAGTAAATTTGCTCACAGAATTGTTAACAGCAAAATTTCAAATACCAAAATTAAATCTTTGTCATTAAAAATTGCATACAAGAAATACTTAGCATTAGAAAAAATATAAACTAAGTAAATTTAGAAATAGTCGTTAGAATTTTGTTATGTATCAAATGAACTTAAAACTAGTAAAGGTGTTATCTTCGGCCAGGCCGAAACTCACATACCCTACACTGCATTGAAAGTAGTTTTTAAATAAATGTTAAAAAAATGTTGAAGAGGTTGAATAAGTCGAAAATAATGTAAAAAGGTTCAAAAATGTTGAAAAGTGTTGGAAAAAACTGAAAATGTCAAAAGAATATGGGAAATATTGAAAAAAATAGAATAAAAATGAAAAACACGAAATATGTCATGACCGCGTCTCCAATTCCGCCCACTTTTGTTTCAATAAATGACATTCGTGATTGCCATGCACAAACCAAATTTTTGCACAATAGCTTGTATAGTTTTCGATAAGTGCCGTAATTATTCATAAAATTTAGGGCGGTGACACACCCACTGGTCTAATCCAGTCAGATTTTGATCCACAAATAGCCTACCAAAAACAAACCTCTTACACCAAATTTCAGTATGATTGCTCATATATTTCGATAGTTATGCCACTTAAGGTATTTTAATTCTATGGGAGGTGCCACGCCCACTGTTGGTATTTCAAAAGCTTTTGATTCATATGCACCTAATAACCAGTAAACCACTTACATCAAATTTCAGATCAATTGCTCCAATAGTTCACTTAAAATATCACTTACAACTTTATGTTAATGAGGGAGGTGCCACGCCCACTGATGCAATCATTTCAAGTTTCATTGAATTTCAAAGCTTATAGTAACCGACACCTCCACACAAAATTTTATGAAGATTACTCTCATAGCACACTATCTATAGCATTAAACGTATTTTGCTTATATGGGAGGTGCCACACCCACCGACACTATTGTACCAAAGTTTTGCAAGAAGACACCTTTTAGCGAGTATATCTGCCATATTAAATTTCATAGCAATTGCGTTGTTAGTTCTCTTTTTATAACGTTTATAAATATTGTAGGCTGTGCCACGCCCTACAACAAAATTTTCTTGAATATTGAATAAACTTGTATTGACGACTGCTTTCGGTAGTATCATCCCTAAAATTTTTATGAAAATCGTAAGTGCGAATTTGGAGTTATACGAAATCCAAATTTTCAATTACTAAAAAGTGACACGCCCACTTTTGACAATTTATGCGCAATTCAAGATGTATAAGATTTGTATTCGTGTACCAAATTTAATCACAATATCTTGCACGGTTTACGAGCTATTGCGTTATAAAAGTCAAAATTTAGGGCTGTGCCACACCCCTTTAAGAGCCTTTGCAAACTTCAAACCTAGGCTAATCTTAATTTTGTTCTCATCTTCACCAAATCACCAAGTTTCATCAAAATCGCAGCAACTTTTTTTCAAAATGGACTTGGGTACATTTACATAGAGTATGGGCGGAAAGCGTGGCCGTGAACCGATTTCGCCAATTTTTATATGCTAGCAGCTTGCAAGAAGGCTTGACCTGTGTGCTAAATTTCATTGAGTTAGCTTGCTTAGTTTTCTCGTAAACCTGATTTCAACAGACAGACACACAGACAGACAGACAGACGGACATAGCTATATCGACTCAGGTGGTGACGCTGATCAAGAATATATATACTTTTCCATACCTGCCACGCCCCCTTCTATGCGTTACAAACGGAATGACAAAGTGAATATACCTTCTGTGTAGGGTATAAAAAAAGGCAATGGTTATGCAAAAGTGCTTTTTGGGAGGTTTTAGTTCCATTATCTCAAAAACTATGCCCAAATTCGGTGAAGTTTTGTAATTAAAAGCTTTTATTTTTTAAAAGTATAGAAAATATATTCTTTCTAGATAAAACAAATTTATTTTTGTACTTCCTACAGTTATCGATATATCATTATCGATTTAATGAAATGATTTTAATTTTTGTTTTTATTTATAGTTTACAGTGCATTATTTATTTTACTGCAATATTTATTGCGCACTACTTTGCTCATGATGATGATGTTATTGCCATTGTTATCGTTTCTGCCAAAGAATTTATAGCCACTACTGCACATTTGTTGCCACTACTATTGCAAGTGCAAGTCTTTATTTAAGCCAAAACCCTTGGGGGAATTTGTTTTAATTGCGTAGGAGAAGTTGCAGATTTCAAATGCAGCAAGAAATATTAATTTATCAGGAGTAGCGAAACATAATGAAAACTGAATAATTTTAGAAATCATGAGAGAAACAATGAAATTCATTGTTATCATGCTTTCAGACACTATGTATGTACTTTGCAGTTGTAGTAGTTTTATTAGGGCAAAATATCTGTTTGTATTTTTTGTCAGTTATAAGACATAAATGTTGTTTTTTTTTTCTTCAATTTGCGATTTATCTTGTAAAACTGTGACAATCTTGGCAATTACAAGCAAATCCCTCTAGCTAATAATATGCCCACTACAACAAATGAGCCGAGTGGCGCCTGTCGCAAAATAAGAAACGCGCATCTTCATCGCATGAATTTGGTACAATTTTAGGCTGACATATGAGCACCACAGAAACTCAGTGTCATTTGTGTAGGCGTATAGGTCATTTATTCATAGTTGATCCAAAGCTATGAACTTTTTATACGAACAAAAATATTAACAAAAATTGGCAAAAAACTCTAAGCATTGGTTAATTTGTAGAAACTTCGTATGATTGCCTTTCCCCAAAATTAATATTTTTTCACGAGGTAGTCCAAAAATAGTCACTTGGGTTTTGCTCATTTCTCATAGTTTTGGGAAAGCAATCGAAACTTTCCAAGAATCTTTGCTCCTTATATCTTTGGGACGATAGAGATTGTTCAAATTTTTCCTGAAATAAATGGATCCATGGAACAAAATCTTTATAAAAGGAAAGACTTAGCAAAACTCTTCATTGGCGGCAATTTTGTTGTCACATATTGTTGCTTAATCTGCAAGTGTCTATTAAGATCAACTTTTTTGAAATATACTACACGAGTTAGTCCGCAAAATCAAACTTAAATGATTTCCCATATGAAGTGTTGAAAATGTTACATGGTACTTTGCACTGAATTGCAGCGGATGTATGGCTGGACCAACTCTGAAATAAAAAAATATACAGAAGCGTTGATAAATGATGCAACCAAACGCGTCATGCAAGCGTTTTGTCCGGCTTATCCGCTTGCTTGATTCCAAAATGTTTCTCAAAAATGTTAAACTTTGAATTTACTTTCAATAATTTTTGTTGTTGTCTTGCGTTTGTGGACAACAAGCGTTCGTTGTTCTTTTTGCGCGTGTTGACAAGTGCAAATTTGCGAAAATTGGTGCAACAATAATAACAACAAAATTTAATTTTAATTTAATTTTTGGTGCATGAAACAGCGTTTCTTTTTTGTTTTGTTTCTTATGCATTCAATCATTTTTGAATTCATGCACGTTTCCCACTAAAACGATCACGTCAAATGTTTTGACAGTTGTGCAACGTTGTGCCAGTGACGTAAACAGAGACAACTGACAGCTGTCATTATGGAATTTTTTTTTGCGCTGTTTGCTGTTAACAACGCAATTTCATTGGTAAATTTTTAAAAATATTTTTGTTTTCGCTAGCAGCTGGCTGTCAACACTTGTGGTGCTCAGCTGCAGTGCTGCACCGTTCACATAATTGGTGCTGACACTTGGTATTTCGTACTAAAAAAAAACATGTTATGGATGCAGTACTCATGCGACCTTTTATTACTTAGCTTATCAAGAAAAACCTTTCTTCAGTGAATATTATTGAATATTTTGAAAATCAAAGATATCCGCAACAAATTTTGTTACGTAAGATATAGAGCGTCCGGCTTTACTCTGAAATTCCATAGTATGTAATCTATATGAAATAGAATGCGAATCGAGCCAAGGTTCGTTTGTTTATCTAAACATTTGCTGTACATTCCCAACCATTACCCATTGAAAGTTTGACCATCGACGAAGAACTGCTTTCATTCATGTCAATTTACATGCACCATCGAAATCCGAGAAATATGCTATAAAAATTTCGAGTACTCATTGTACTCGTATCTCAATCAGATGTAAGCTTTCCGGTTAATCGAGTATTTTATTTTATTAGAACTCAAAACTGTGTCAGCTTCTGTGGCAAAAATTCCATAACAAACACAAACAAACTCTTGTAACTACCCAGCAGGCAATTGAACAAGGCCTTCCCCGGAGAAGGCCTGCTAGCACTGCTCAGATTGTAAGAGGCCTTCTCAAAACTAAATTTTTATGCAAATAAAAAAATTTTTTTTATCATGATTTTTCTTTTTATTTACAATCTGTCAATATTAACAATAAGTAAATTTTATAAGTAGTGTAATTTTTATCAGCAGAATAGTTACACTCCATTGAGTGTATACTCATGAAATGCTATTATGCCTTACCACACCACACAGGGCCGTATCTAGGGGGGATGCTAGGGGATAGAACCGCCTCCCCCCCGAATTATTTTGACGGACACTATATAGAAACGATTTTGCAAAGAATATACACTACGTAAAAAATATCTCAAATCCACAACCCCCTCCGAAATAAAATCCTGGATACGTCACTGTTACCACAGCAGGCGTGCTGTTATGCCTTCCCGCAGCAGCAGTGCTATAAGGCCTCATAATAGAAGGCAAAAAAGAAGGACTTCATGTATTTTTTTATTTCATGTATTGCAATGTTTTATGATTCGACATTACTTTTTTGTCATTGGATTGTACATATACGACATCAAAAGTAGATGAATGGTTAGAAGTAAGGACCGGTTGCTAGGCTGGTCTTCTGTTTCATGTTATGTTAAAGTGGTAGAGTGTTGTGCATTGTGCAAGGGAGGTTGACGCAGATATTAAAAAAACATTTAACTAAAAGTCCCACGACGTATTAAGATTTCATTTTTTCAAAGTACTCCATGACCCCTTCTACGGTAAGCGCTCTTAGAAGGGCTCTTGACGCAAGCGATGTAGGAAGACCTGCTTGAAGAGTATTTCTATCAGGCCTGCTGAAGAAGGCCTGTTTTATCGGGACGTTTCATATAAAAAAGAAAGTGAGTTTGAAAGGAGGTGGCAAGGCCTTAATCTTACCAAAAAAGGCCTGCTAGAAGCCCTGCTAGCTCCTGCCTTTGCCTACTGGGTAGCAATACACACACAAATACATAGCTAAACTCAATATAAAATGAGCTTGTTACTGTATAATACAGCTTTTAGAAAAAATGTTCTTTAACAGTCAGCAAAACACCCAAGCAAACAGCACCCTATAGTTGCAAAAAATACTGCAAGTTGATTTAACTAATGATTGATTGAATTCAATAAGCGAAACTCAAGCATCTCGATAGATAAGACAAAATTAGGATCCATTTCCGGTGAATTGATGATTGATGACATGAGGATAAATATTGACAAATATAGGATTTTCTTAGAATTGTGTTGGCATTCCATTAGAATTTCACGAAATTAGGTTAGCAAAAGTTCAAGTGTTTTCGGCAGTGGATAATAAACAATATAGCGAAATCAAAAGAAATTAAGGATTCTGTAATTCAATAAGCGTTGAGTGTTAGGTTAATGCGTATAAATTCAATGTAGTGAAAATAAGTGGAGAAGAAGCAATATCAAGCAAGCAATTAATTAATTTTAAGCTAATAAACAAAAATTTGCTTCCATAGCTCCCATAACAAAACCAAGCATAATACATGTCAGCCAGCCGGTCGTCGATCTAGAGGACACACAACGCTTTTTGCATCACAGTTATTACAATGTTGTTGCTTTGTGATGTTGTTGCTGCTGACCAAATGCCATAAATCTAAATGTACAATTTTTATGCTCTACTTTTTATTGACCAGAATACTTTTTGATTAATGCAAATATAATACTTTTATTCTTATTTTTGTGAAGAAAATAAGCATTTTATTTTTGAAAATATATATGCGATTCGTCTATCCTGCTGATATTATTATTAACTAAAGCATTAAAAATGACAAAGAAAAGTATTAACTAAAATCAAAACCAAATACGCAACCAATACCCATTTACGGAATATTAAGTTTGGAAGTTATTTTCAGCAACAGAAATATAGCAAATATAAAAGTATTGAATTTATGGAATATTCCACAATTGGAACTTCTTATTGATAATCACTGAGATCTTTTTTGTCTGATTAATAAAAATCGTTTTCCTACTTAAAAGAAAACTGTTTCCCGTATACTTTGACTTTGAATAAGGATAGGGCATAAGTGATACAAGCTTGACCGAAATAAATCTCAAGGCTACGATAATGCTGACAGATTTAGAAATTTCACCCTTGTTGAATTTTTCATTTATAAATTTTTTAATGTTTTCAAACGAATTTTTCCATTTTATGCTTTAGAATTTTTAAGGACATCGAATAACATTGCAGCCTTAAATATTTTGCTCATTTTCATGTTATCCCTTGAAATTGTCAATTTGTTATTCCTCCACGTGCATATTCTTGTGGCCTTCCTACTTAGTATTTTTTGTGATTTAATAATTCTCTAGACAACCATGCGAAGTTCATAATATGCTGGTATTTGGTATACTGGTACCGAGTTATAGCATATGAATATGGTATGTTTGTCTATCTATCGCTTCATGAATAAAAGCTTTTTCAATCTGACTTTTCAATCAGTTTATTTTACTTCAGACTACTCTTTTTGACAGAGTCTAGTGTGGCACACTCCATTGTATGTACAAGTATTTCGGTTAGTATGTTTTTTTTATTGTTTTTTTATTTATCTTCCGGTTGTTTGGTTTCAAACTATTTTTGTACGAGTACAGATCTATGTGTGTGTAAGCCATTCTTTTTAGCTTTAGATTTTGGGCCAAAGTTGAATGAATGAACCCTCGTTTTTCAGTTCGATTCAAGAGATAGGCTTCAGGATTAGAGTCATGTGCTACACTGCAGTTGTGTGTAGATGCAAATGACATGACACATAATACGAAACACTTGAAAAAACAGAAAAATCAAAGTTCAGTAAAGAGGTGACATATTATGATGACTTTTCATAAAAATCATTTTCGAAAATAAGCTGAAGGTCAATTACAGGACTTTTAAACAATGTAGAAGGAAAAGTGTGCAAAAAGCAAGAACGTAGGTGTTGCATATAAAGCACTAGCCCTTACATATGTAACTGAAAACTGGAATTTTTTTTTGGGTGAACAAGAAAACTAAATTAGTTTCGCTAATTCCAGAAGTGAACATAAGCCAAAATAAGAAAAGCGGCATAATCACATAACTAATTATCCAACACTTTTACATAATAAATATTAATCGCGTTCATTTATGCAATAAAATTGCATGACATCCTATTTTACAACGCGTCATCAATGCATATAAATTTTAATAAAATATATCTCCATATCTTAGCTATCATGTTACTCATTTATGTTTTTTCATTCTGGAGAACTCAGGAATTCTATGCACGCCTTCGTTTTTATTCATAATCCATTAGTTTTGCAGTGTACTCGTAAGACTAAAGCTCAATGTTTTACCGTTAGCTCTCGTATGTGCATTGATAGCAATATGATGACATTGTTGAAGAATTGCCTCTTCATATGGTACATACGACCAGTATATAGTACTCGTATTCATACCATACCAACACAAAACGCACGAGCGGAGAGAGACACATACATTTATGCTCAAAACTCGTACACTTGAAATGATGATAGTACGATATGATATGATGAATATGACGATGATGATAATGATGATGACGACGCTTTGTGCTTTATACAACTGGAACGCCATCTATGTGACCGTTTGGTGTACTGCAAATGACTGCCGGAGTGTTTTATGGTACAGTAAGTGATTGTATATGTATGTAGCTGTGTGTGTGTGTGTTTGTTTGTATGCGCTCATCGTGGTCCTCATCATTGTCATAACCAGAAGTTTTAGTTATCCTATAGTTTTGTCGCTGAATATTGTTGCTGTGTTTGTTGTTGTTGCTAGAATGCCCTTGCATCCGTTGTCTTCATTGTTGTCGAGAACGACAACATCGTCGCCGGTTGTCAACAACTGAACAGCGATGGCGGCGTCGGTGTAGTGTCCTTGCGCTAAATGTACGATGGAATTTCCTCCAGCGTTAACTCGATCCGTTGTCAACGTTCCAGCTTTAGATGCAAATTTAGCCGAGTGTAAAGATGCGCAACGTAAATTTGCCTGCATCTCGCCTTTGATTAATGTCCTGGCAAATATTGCCTGATAAAATATGAGTTTATATGTGAGAAGTTGTTGCTTAGCTGGGAGTAGCTGTGTAGCTATACAATGGAGTATTTTACTTTGACATTTGAAGAATATTTGATTTCTCATAGGAAAATTGAAAAAAAAATCCTTTTTAAACTTAATCAGCATATTATATATTTTTTGGAGGTTTTCTCTGAGAGTTGACATTTTTTCTACAAAAATATTTATCGAGTAGATTTTCCCATTTTGTCGTATTCTTCTATTTATTTTGAATGAAAATTCTTTTTGTTTGTCATCTTGTTTTTTCGGCGGTGGAAGTTATATTTGATACAGAGCTTACCAAAAACTATTCCAAGAAAACTTTGCTGAAAAATAAAGGGATGATACTCTGTTTTCTTATTATTATTTTCTTAGAAGAATCGTCATTCTAAAAAAAAATTAACGACAATTTGCATTCCCTCCAATTTTCTTTTTTGGACGATTTTCTTAAATAAATTAACGCCCAATATTTTTCAATGACACAATTTTCATAGAATTCTTCAATGTGCCGCTAGCTAGCTGCCTGTAACTGAGCGCAAATTTGTTATTGTTGTTATTGTACTACTGCTTATGACTTATCTTATGGAATTAGATTTTGTTCCGGTGCAAAAAGAAAACCACCAACAACATTGCACTTTACTAAAAAGGCAGCTTAAAAAATGGTCCCACATTAAAACCTCAAGTTGTGCACTGAACTCACTCATAACTCGTGGTGTATGGAGCCCTAAGGGAAAAGCTGACTGTTCAGTTGCTTTGGGTGCATTTGACACTGGCTGCGGTGTCGGCGACTCATTGTGCGTTATTCTGGAATAATGTATCCATATGTGAGTATGTGTTTGCATGTATTAGCGGTTGCTTTACTCTGAGCTTCCCAGCCAACATTTTGTAGATTGTTGAATCTTACATATTCCAGGTGTTGAATTTATAATTTTTGCAGGAGATTTGAATTGAAATTAATTCAATTTTATTTTGGGATCTTTATAATTTTATGGCCTAGTCATTATTGCAGCTGAGTTTAAAGTTAGAAATACATACTTTGCAAAGTCAAAAACCCATATTTAAAAAGTTTATGAACATGCGCAATAATTCGATATTACTTTTGTGTTAGTATGTATGTATATGGTAAGAAACAAAGAATAATGTCATTAAGGCAAGACTAGTCGTCGATTTTCATGTTAATTAAATGAAAAGAATATACAGGTAGTCCCCGACTTACGACCGTTCGACTTGCGGCTATTCGCACTTACGACCAATTTTTTTTTCAATTTTTTTCATAGAAAATGCTTAAAATAGTTTCGGGGAGTCCCTAAAATATGTATATGAGAAAAAATTTAAAAAAAAACAGTAGTATGTACAAGGATTCGATTTATTTCAGTACAAATAATACGTTTGTTTAAGTGAATAATTTTATATCATCCCAAAAATGGCTGGAACTAGTAGTACAGTATGTATGTAATATTTTTCTTTAGTTATTTTTTATGAAACTCGACTTACGACTTAATCGACTTACGACCGATGATTAGGAACCTATCTCGGTCGTAAGTCGGGGACTACCTGTAACACATTTTCAATGACTTAGTACGAGATATTTTCGTTTTGACTTCAGAAATCTTTATTTGATACTCATCCAAATAATTTACATGAGAACCGCTACAACCGAACACTTTCTACCGAGCAATTCAAATGTAATTCTTTTACAATGTGAAAATATTTGCTGGGTTTCCAACTGATCCTCACCAATCCACCTATCACAATCAGCTCAAGCGCAATCCGCTAGCAAATGTACTGTAGTTGTTGTTGTTACGGTAAAGGCGCTTTCGCTGATAGACCTTAAGTATAACACAATGTTATCGGTTCTGCGTCATTTTACTGTTTTATTTCAGCTATTTTTCTTTCTCTTTCTTTTCTACACTCATTATCAATGTCGTCGTTGTTTCATCGTCATCAGCATTGGCTTGAAGCTGAGGTTCCATATTTTTTTCTTTTATGACCTTTACTTTGACTTCCGCTTGAGTTGTTGGCTTTTGGTTGCTGTGTTGAACTCCTTTTTGGTGTAACGTTATTTCATGTCATAAAAAGTTGTGGTTTCATGTGAACTGAGATTTACTTTAAAGAAAAAAGCGGAAGGTTACTTCTACAGATTTGGCTCAAAAAAATATTGGAGAACAGTATTACATTCAAGGAAGACCAACTTTAATATTAAACTGCAATTATTGCGAAATCTAGACATGAATATAAAACGCCTTTTACGTTACACCTTATATAAAAGAAAGCTGTTAAAAACGTTACGTATGGGAAAGTCACAAGATCACGCAACTTTTTTAGGGATATAAATTTGGTAGCTTTGACTTAATATGCGCAGCACCTACCATAGAAGTAATATATTAAAATTTGCATGCCAATTGTCTTTGCCATAGGTACAAAATCAAAGTTATACTGGATTGAATAACTAGAAAGAACATCTCTCATAGAAATGAAAGTATGTCATGAAGTTTGGTGGGCAAATGATTCAAGCACTGAAAAAAATCAGAAATACATAGTATCCAAACAAAAGGAGGCGAGCTTAGACAAAAAATTCCATTTCCATCTAATATAAATGAAGACCTCAAAATATTGTCAGATAATTATGAATCGCACATTTTGCATACGTACAAGAATTGGTTATGTTAGGAAGGATAGGAGTGGTAATCGATTTTACGACTCACTTCGAAAAAAAAATTTTTATTGTGCTACCTTAGCATATTGAACTATACTCTGTCATAAAGCAACCAGACTTCGTAATAAAACAAAACAGCTTACGTTTACTTACATATATCCCTAAAGACATACAAGTCACCGAAGAAGAAAGAACTCAATGAATTTTCTTTTTCGTCATTCCTTGCAATTTCTAGGCAGTGAGAAAGAAAATCCTTAATTGTCTTCTCCTGCTCAACAGATTTCCGTGCAAGAGAGCGTTTGGTGTCACACTCTTTTCAGATGTTTTTTATATTGTATCAAAGAGTTTCGTATGTATAATCGAAAAAACTATTAAATTATTGCAAAAGTTATTACAAATTTGATACAAATAAATTTATGGTGCAGCCATACTTTCTGCACTTTCTTTTTTATGGCTTGAGTTTTTAAATGAACATTTTACCAAATATGGGTCAAATGTATAAAACTCAATTTGTTACATCAGCTGCAAATTCGTGTTCGACCACATCATTTCATATTCGTAATGTTGTTTGAGATGCTGATAACTGGAAACAGCTGCAAAAGTACAATATTTTCTTATATTATATTTTATCACTATTTTCTTCGTTTGCTTTACTACTAGGGTTGCCAGGCGACCAACATACGAATCGAGAAAATACAGAAGAGCTAAGTCCTTTACACTGATTATGAAATTGATTTGCAAAAAAATATGTCACTATTTTTCAATATCTAACTTGAGGACATTTACAGGCAAACAATGTTATGTCAAGGACATTTACATGTTCACAGAATCTTTATCAAAATCAGGAATGTAAGGTAACCTTAATTCGTTATGGAATTTTGTAAATAAAGCAAATATTTATTTATATATTCCTTTTCTCAAATATCTAGTTGCACAGTCAATTGAAATGCACATTGGTGTTTTCATTAAGTCCTTAACGAGCTGTGACCTGTAAACTTGTTTAGAATTTTAAAGCTGAAACATTTGATGATAGCAAAAATTTGTTATTGAACTAACATTGAACATAAGTGGAGACAAGTATTACAAGTCATTTGAAATTTTTATAATTTTAGCAAAGAGTTTGCTTTGCCTTCGGAAATGTTGTAAGAGTTATGGATAATTGACTTTAACAACTTTATAAGTGAACCGAATGAAAACTCGTAGGAAACTATTTGAAACAAATTAAGCAGATGCACAGATGTTACTTTTTCCAGACATATTTTTGTGATTTAATTGATGATTACTGAGTCACAAATGTCTGTTATTGCTTGAGCTTGAAGTGCTTTTGGATAAAATTATTCTTTGGAATTAAAAACAAATTGAAAAATACGATTTTCAAAATGCATCTACTGAAATAAACCTAAAAGTCACTGAATTTTGTTACTAATGCAACTCACCGCAAGATACGCAGCAGTAGCATAAATAAAATTCAACAATGATCCGGAAATATCTCGAGAAAGAATTTAAAAGAGGGAGACTTATGCATATTGCAAAAGTGTATGTCTCTATTTGTATCATTTCAAGTTTCTTTTCATGAAATGATGTATGTAATAGCGTAGCAGTTCATGCATTTAACCATCCATTACGTTCAATTAAGTGCAATTTATAACAAATGTGCAAAATTTCTAAAGTAAAACCATTAAAAATAAGGGAGATATGAATAAGATATTTTAATGTAATGTACTAGGTGTTGCCCGCGATTACGTTTCAAAAATTTAAAAAATTGAAAATTTAAAATTCGATAAAGAACATAAGGAATTGTTAAGAAATTAAGGTCCTTTAGTTATTCTAAAAAAATATTTTCAATACGGATCAGTTTGTTTCAAAAATTATCATAGTTTTGTTACGAAAATGCTGGAGAATTTCAGAAAACGTTGCACACAAGCAAAACAAACGACAAGTAAATGAGATATCAAGTTAATTCACGCTGCCCTTCTATAAGATTTCTATAAGTAAGGACTGTCCCAGATAAAACTTGCGCTTTGTTTTTTAGTTATAAAAAAATACCCAGTAATTTTTTTGTTCTATTTTCGTTTTTTATTAATAATGGCTAGTGCTCAGAATAAAATAACTAAAAAATAAGTAACAATTTTTTTTGTATAAAATTTTTTTACTTTTTTCGTAAGGCCCTTCATTAAATGTCCAGTCGTTTCATCGACAGTATGGTACAATTTTTTCAAATTAAGTCTTGTTGATTTTTTCCAGTCTTACCACTCCTTCGAAAATTTTATTTCATTAGAGCCCAATATCTCTCAATTGAGCGGAGCTCTGGGCAGTTGGGCGGATTTGCTATTTTTGGTACGAAATTGATCTTTTTACTTTGACCCCCTTCCTTAGTAGCTTTAGAGTAATGAGAGGTTGCTAAATCAGGCCAGTACATCACGGTACCCTCATGTGCACGAATAAATGGCAAAAGACGTTTTTCGAGGCACTCCTCTATATAAACTTTGGAATTGATTGTGCCTTGCGTGACAACAAATCTGCTTCTGAGACCACAGGTGCATATGACCTGCCAAACCATATATTGCTTCGGAAATTTCGAAATTTTTTTTTCTTTAAATATACTAGACACATGCCCTCTTTTTGGTGATGTATAATATTCGTGCCCAGGTAGCTGCTTAAAATCTGCTTTAAGGTAAGTTTCGTCTTCCATAACACAGCAATCAAATTTAGTCAGGTACCTTTCATACAATTTTCGGGCTCGCATCGCAGCCATTAACTGCTTTTCATCCGAACGTCTGGTACTTTTTGAACTCTGTATGTCTTTAGCTTACTTTTCTCATTTATCTTTTGCACAGTAGATTTTGATGTATCTGCTCTAGCCGCCATATCTCGCACTGAGGTGTTGGGATTTTGCTTAAAAAGGCGCCTCCACTTCGTCGCTACCTTTGGGTTAGAAAATTCTGGTTTTCTGGCTGAACCTTTTTTTCGTGAAACAGGTAGACCCTTCTTATAATTAGAAATAACCGTAAAAACAGTTCTTTCTGATGCACCAACTATTTTTGCTACAGCTGAATATTTTAATTCAGAATTTTGTAGGTATGTGGACAAAATCAGTTTGCGGACTTTTGTTGCTTGTTAGATATCTTTGTCGTTAAAAGTGCTATTCATCAAGTGTTCAAGTGTTATTCATCATATTAAACGTCACTTTATATAGAACAAATATTGTGTCTTTTTAGACCTATGAGATTACTAGGTAGAGTATATTACAAAATATAAAAAGCGCAAGTTTTTTCTGGGACAGTCCTTAAATTAACTCATACAAATAGAGCGCGTTCAGAAGCTGTGTAGCCAGCTTAGTTCTTAATACGCTTACTGAAATGAAGTTTTAAAGGCTTGTGAATTATTTTGAGCTGTTAAAAAAGTGTTTCTTTGACCATATTAGTAAGAAATCTTTTGGAAAATTAAGGTGATTGAAAAAAACTTTCTATGTTTTGAGGTTTTTGCATTATTTTCAATTTAAAGCAGGCAAAAGCTTAAATTTGGAAAATTATGTTTCTCTCACATTAGATGCCCATTTTATTTAAACATGACAACGCAACATTCTAATTTACGTAAGATTTAATAAAATTTAATTTTATATAAAATAGATTTTTTGAGAGCCTTTTTCAGCTAACATGCAAGTTCCAACCAAACCGAAGCGACAATGTTGAGGCTATGAATATCCTGGCTGCTGTGACGAAGCTGATGATGTTGGTTTGAAACCAGCCATCACTGGCACATGCACAAAATACCACAACAGTGTTGCCTTTGCATAACTGTGTGGTCACATGGCATCATAGAGTGCAAGAGCCGACGCAAAATAAGATAACCAGTTAGGAAAAAATTGTTTCAATATCAAATGAAAGTAAATTACAAACGATGCGAATATCTTCAGCCACATCAAATCAAGAACTCAAAATATACCGAAAAACGATGCTTTAATTTCAGCTAACCAATTCAAAGAGTATTTAGCTATTTACCTTTTAGCTTTAGATAATGAAAAACCTTCATTTTTACACGTTGAACTTTTTGGCTTATTTGAAACGAGTCAAATTTGCATATCATAGGATTTTAATATGGCTTGAAAAAGTCTCTACAGACCACCACAACATTGGGGTTCTAATATCTTATAGCAACAGTTTTGCCAAGACTGATTCCTTCCATGAAAATTGTGATTACGGTTTTTTTAAAATTAAAGGTTCTTCCTTCGATGGGACTTTGCCTACACTTTCTTAGTACAAAGGATTATTTCCGAAACTTTTTTTTTAGCTTTTTATCATAAAAATTGTTCCTATTGGTAATACACGCATACATATATGCATGTTGAGTATTTATCTTGATGCGTTTCTTTTTACATTCGTTTGGTTTTTACACGCATACACAAGGATGCTAACCAATATATGTATGTGTGTAGAGGGAAACACATTCTTATATGCGTTGGCCATGTTCGTTCTAGTAGCCTGTTCCAAACATTTTAATCAGTTAAAACAAGTTGAATGCATTTCGTTCGTCGTCACCGTCGTCACCATCATTGCAATTGTCATCACTTTCAGTGATGCTCATGTAGCAACGTTCGTTCCATCATCATCGTCATCGTCATCATCAGGCTAAAGGGTTCCGGTTGCTTCATTGTCCAATTGTTCACATTTTGCTTTGTTGTTGCTGTTGTTTTGGCTTCTTGTTTCCTTATTTTCCAAGTTGTTGTTTTTTTAAATGTGTGGTTTTTCAATTTTTTGATGTTACCATTTATGTGCTTTTTTGTTGTCTCTCCTGTTTTTGTGGTTTTTCATTCAATTTTTGCTCTTCACATTCAGCATTGAATGTCACCGTTGTTGCCTGCCAAAAAATTCAATTATTCACGCTTGAAGAAACATCGTGATGATGCGATTGCGGTTCCCAAAATAATACAAATGAAAATCAAAAAAGTTTTCCAAAATTTTCCATGTTTTCAGTGAGTTCAGATAACGTTTGTGTTGGTACCTACCAACATATTTGATATATTTTAAAATGAAACTTTCTTTGTCTATGGCTAATTGAGAAATTTGTTGAAAGCAAAGATATCACATTTTGTTTGAGTAAACTTTGTGAGGTTTTTGACCTTTCCTTTGAAGTTTTATGCCCTTTGGTGTATATAATGGAAGTTTTTGGGAAAACATGAGCTGTCTGATTAAACTGAATTTTAATTACAATTAATTTGCCAACAAAAATAAACAAGAAAAAACTTTCAAAATATATGTTGATACTGGTAAAAGTTACCAAAACATAGTCAGCAAAACAAAATAGAAGGAAAAGCTCACCGATAACCTGAATCGCCCAAGGGCAAACTGATAATTTTTCTCAAAAATAATGAAAAAAATTAAAAATACTATTAACTTTTTACCCAACTTTATCTAATAATTTCAAGATGTTTTGAAAATTTGAACTAGTAAACTACTTTTCGTCAGAAAAAAAGCCCCTAAGAATCTAAACAGAAAAATTAGGTTTCCAAATTCTCGCCAGATGAGTGCCCTTGTTCTTATGATAGGTGGTTTTCAATTTAAGGTGAATACATAAGCTTTGTGCAAGCTTCTTCTCCAGCGATTTTTAATGAGATTTCAACTGCAACTTTTTATCCTGTAAATTACAACTTTATCTAATAAAATTTTTCATACAAAATAATACAAGTGCAAGAAAGTGTGCTACGGAAATATTAAACTTGGTCAACCACAATACTGATGCTCATAATTTATCAAAGTTATTATTCGTAATTATGTAATTGGCTAATATTCACGCTGGCAGCAATAAATTTATAGCAATTAACATAATTGCAGCCAATAATCACAAATAAACCAACCGCCAAGATATGGGACACCAGAGAGCCCTAAACCATGGAATTTAACTAATTATGTTTAACAAAAGTAATCAGCGAAGAAAGAAATTTCAAGCTCCTTCAATGGTTAATGATAGAGCAGCACTAGTGGAACCATTTGGCATCTTGCCATCAGCGTTGACAATTTTTGTGAAACTACCAAAGAAAATGTCACTTTACACGTTTACATTATGAAAAAATTATTCAAAAATAAAGAAAGAAATACGAGAACGATAACAAGCGTAAATATAACACTTTACAACTCAACAATCAATGCATTAATTATTCAACAAATTGTGAGCTGGTCATCAATCATCAGGGAGCATGGTTGTAGCGGTACTAAGCAATTCTGCAAAGAAAGGGGTGTTATTATGAAGTAATGCTTTACTTGAGTAAAAACATTTGTTCGAAATATAAAAAAAAGCATAGCAAAAGTTGAGTAGATAAGGAATATGCAAAAGATACTGCACAGTGGTATAATTTTCTTTAAATTCCAAATTATACTTTATAACACAAAGTTCAATATCATGTATCTGGTATTTATTAGTCTTTGAAAAGTTCAATATTAGTAGAGATACTCTTATAATCTTATGAAATAAAATTTCAGGTAGATGGTTGGTGTAACTCAAAAATACTCATGTGAAGTTGGAAGAAGTCATACAATCAGCACAGCAAAAAAGTTCGAATTGCCTTTCTCCTCGAACTTCAAATTCAAGTCAAGCCAGTCCAAGTTATCAACGAATTTCAAAATGTATATGGAGCAAATGTCTTGATCAGTGGTGTCCACTACTACAAGCAAATGCGCTAACGATAAGCATGTGTTGATAATTTGTCTATCAATTCTGTAGACGTGCACGCTTTCTTACACTCTTTAACGTTTTTTTACGCTCTGTAAGCTCCTCTCATTGTTTTTGTTACGCTCTTTGAGCGCCTGCTCCTTCTGTGGGCAACACAGGTCTTGATTGTGACAGGCTCCAAATGGTTTTAAAGATCTCAGTCTAACTTTATTCTTTAGAAGACGAACCGTATATAAACAACCCAATAGCTTCAACTGGTGATGGCTGTAAGTCGCGGATATCGAAGATTGGGCCAAGAAATTATTACTGATGAGCTAAATCCTATTGCAATGGAATATAACAAAATCATCTCGCATACACTAAGGATTCTAGTACTTTGATTTCACGAATTTTGAAGCCATAGCGATATAAAAGTTTTAAGCTTTGACGAAATTTTTACATCAAACATTCAGATCGCAGTTCTGGAAAGTCTTAGAAAACCGGTATATGATGTTTTGCAGCATGAACATGAAGATTTGTTTTGCCACTATTTGATAGAGCTAGTTCAAGCTTTTAGTTTTACTATACCACTGTGCAAGTAATTATCGTATAACTTTGCATCTCTGTGAGTAATAACAGCGTTCACATGCGATTTAGATTCAGTTCATCAACCAAGCTATTTGACAACATCATATCGCTTATTAAGAGCATTCAGGGTAAGCGGTGTAGATGGCAAAAGTACCCATACCGTGTTATTTGCTTTAAAACTAAGCGGTTTTTCTTTTTATCTACACTACAGCGGCGTCAGTGTCAAATTCTACTGCATTCTATGTTACTTCGAGTAGCTAACCCCTTGTTCCCTTTGCCGACCCTTCTGTTGGCACAATTAGTTTATTAGTTTCTATTTTAAGCCGCACTTCATAAATCCGCATGGATCCGCTTTTTATTCATATACCGCACACTTCGCTTTATCTTGACACATGTGACTCTTTATTAGTTTTATTATTTATGTTCGGTGCTGGTGAACTTTCTGGTGGGTGTGTCATCATACGGCATGCTACTGCTGTTGTATGGACTTTTATGTTGGTACGTTGCTACGTTGAAGTGTTTGCATCAAATTTATGACTCTTTGCTGTTGCTGCTGTGTATTTACACCCGCATTTGTATTAATTCTTCTTCGTATCTGTTGGATTTTAAATTCTAAAAATAATTCAACTTTGAATTGAAGATTTTTTCAATTGAACGTTTTATCCGAGCGTAACGCATATGAGAAGCACAAGAATTTGGTTGCCTTCTATCCCTAAAATGTTTTCGTAACAGTCATTACATGAACAATCGCAACAGTTGCAATTACTTAGTTATTCTTTCAATGCCCAAGATTATTATGCAACACTATCTCCGGCAAGGTCGATAAAGATAGTTTGAAGTAGTTAAGAAAATGACTTATTTTGAAGTTCGGTTTTAAATTATGACAATGGAACTGTTGATCTCGAAACTACTTTCGTGAAATTTATTTCGATAATGAACAGAATGGAGAAACAAATACTTGAGATCTTTAGGAACAAAGTCTAACGTGGTACATGCGTTACATCTTGTATGCAAGAACTAGCTGTAAAATAATGTACATATATTACAAAAGATTCAAGTCAATCCATCAACTCAAGAAGTGAATGAAGACAACGAAGAGAAATATTTATTCACTACCCCGTGTGCGAGAAGAACATCGTGAAGGGGCCAGTTTATGGTGCCAGATGATGGCTGACAACAACTCACTTGAACTACAAAATAAAAAAAAAACCAGCACGTAAATGCAACTCACTATAATTCCAGTGTGGAAGCAATTTTTAAAATCGTAATACAAAATCGAGATAATTGAAGAATAAATTAAAGCAATTGATAAACTGTTAATTATAAATCTTAAAAGTGATTTAAAGTATTACTGGAGAAATAAAGTTTTAATTTTAGAATTAATTCCAAAGGATATGTCAATTAAGTTTCATAAAATCTATTCAAGATTTAATGGTAATTTTCAACATTCAAAGTTTCAGAAAAGTCGCACTTCCTTGGATATAAGTAATGTGATTTGGTTTTAGACCAGTGTAACCAACACACATAAATAAAAATCAGTGTTTTTGTGTTGAAATACATTCACTTATTTGCGCGTGTTTGTGTGCATGTTTTTATATCTGGTGTAACCGCAAGTTGTTGCAAAACTGAACCAATTAAGCTGCTCATTGCCTGCGTTGCTATGTTATGTCTCATTTTGTCTTGGGCATGTGGTAGTTTGTCTGTCTGTCGGTTTGTCTCTCAGTTTGTTGTTTTTAGTTGGTTTTGGCAAAGCTAAGGAGCGATTACATGACATGCTACTTAAATATTTAAACTAAAAACCACAACGTTAATGAGGTCAAAGGTTGTGTTGTGCAAATGTGTATTTGTGAACAAGTAAATCGATGTAACCCAACGAGAATGAAAAAGAATATTTCTTCAAGATCAAGATATTTTTTTTGAACTGAAACATTGTAGTGACGAAAGCGTCTGCTAAAAATAAATAGCATTTATCAAAAAATTAAAAATAAGTTGTAGTTTTCAGGAAAAATTTGGTAACCCTTTCACAAGAAATATTTATTTTTGGTTGATTTTTCACTTTATTTCATGAGGTTTAAGTAAAACTGCAAAAAATATCTCAGTAATAATGGACTTAATGCCAACTTGGCATATTTAAAAGTAACACTCATACACACATATAGTAAGATACATGTGTGAAGTAGCACATTACGCCTGCAATTGGCAACGCTGTCAAATGTTATAGTTCGCAATGCAAGCAGCAACACAGACACACAACGCACCGCAAAACTTCTGCTAACCGCTGGACGTCTAACAGAATTTTGATGACATATTCTCTATAATGGAGCCTTAGCACAATGTGGTTTTTTCCTAATTTTTGATAGATCTATGTATGTAATGGGAGGTTGAGTCGTGTGAGTGGTGGGTGCACATAGGAAGTTGGGTTGTTCAAATTCAAAATTTCTCCTTCCACAATAATCGTTCTTCTCATTTTAGATAATTAACACGACTGTTTGCACAAACAACCGCTCCTTCCTCTTAGTACACATACGCACGTATTGCTCTTACCAACACAAGTATGCACACATACACAAATAAACACATTTTGTGAGTCTGTCGTTTGGTCAAGTGTTTGTTTGTTCGCACTTAATTGCCAAAGTGGCTTTTCTTCGCCTTTTTGGTCTCCTTCCCTTGTACACATGTTGTACCTACTCATGTTATGTATGTTTGCATCTCATGTGTGTGTTAGTATTATTATTGCACCTCTTCATATTAAATTGAAGCTTATTTGAGTTTCACACCTTCTAATAAGGAACGTCATTATAACATGATATTTTTAATGTTTACTTTGTCTGAATTCTTGAAAATAAATTCATTCGCAAGTATTTGAGAGAATTTGTCTTAAGTCGCTCTTTTTGTCGCTGGACGAAATTGTATCTTAAGCTGTAATCCACTTAAATATTGTAAGCAAAATCATTCCTTAATGACTTGTTATCGTTTGAGGAAAAAACGATTTATTCTGTATCTTCAAAATTAGAACTCTCTGTTCATTTTTCCGTATTATTTGCATCTCACACTTACGGCTCACGTAGTGTTCGTTTAAATTCGACTTTAAAAGAAAAAGATAAAGAAAAAAGTGTCTCCTTGTCCAAAACCTACTTTCTTTATCGCAACAGACAATTTGGCGTCCATTTAAATCTCCTTTTTTTTGGTCCAATATAGTGTATCTCCCCCTTTCTGTCAACTGACAATAGTTTGCAAAAGTGCAAAGCAAGTGGGGACAATACATATTTTGATTCGCTGAATTCAAAGCTGCAGTTAGAGTCGCTCCATTCATATGAATTTTGCAAACTTTTCTTTCACGATTTCGAAATTATTTCAACTAAAAAAGCCATTTGCCCATTTTTTTCTACTATATATAGGAACGAATATTTCAAAATATTACATTGCCATCAAAACTCTATAACAGACCTTGGAAAAGGAAAACTATATCATTCAGTTGATAAAAAACCTAAAACTCTTTCAACCACTCTACTTATTACACAAAGAACATAGAATGAGGCAGATTTTTACCTTTTCGAAAAGCAGGCTGAAAAATATTCCGCACTCTGCATCAAAAATATCGCAACATATGTGGGGAGCAAAAAAAAACAGCTTTCCATCGGAAAATTTGAAGAGAAACTAGTGAAGGTGTTATCTTCGGCCAGGCCGAAACTCACATACCCTACACTGCATTGATTGTACCTTTTCAATAAATGTTAAAAAAATGTTGAAGGTTCAAAAATGTTGAAAAGTGTTGGAAAAAACTGAAAATGTCAAAAGAGTATGGGAAATGTCGAAAAAAATAGAATAGAAATGAAAAACACGAAATATGTCACGCCCACTTCTACAATTCCGCCCACTTTTTCTTCAATAAATGATATTCGTGATTAGCATGATCAAACCAAATTTTAGCACAATAGCTTGTATAGTTTGCGATATGTGCCGTAATTATTCCTAAAATTTAGGGTGGTGACAGACCCACTGGTGCAATCCACTCCGATTTTGATACAGAAATAGCTTTTTATAAGCAAACCTCTTACACCAAATTTCAGTATGATTGCTCATATATTTCGATGGTTATGCCACTTAAGGTATTTTAATTGTATGGGAGGTGCCACGCCAACTGTTGCTATTTCGCCAGCTTTTGATTCATATGTACCTATTACCCAGCAAACCACTTACATCAAATTCCAGATCGATTGCTCCAATAGTTCACTTAAAATAGCACTAACAACTTTATGTGAATGAGGGAGGTGCCACGCCCACTGATATAATCTTGTCAAGTTTCATTTAATTCTGAAGCTTATAGTAACCGATAAGCAATAAACGTATTTCGCTTATGTGGGAGGTGCCACACCCACCGGCGCAATTGTGCCAAAATTTTGCAAGAAGACACCTTTTAGCAAGTGTATCCGCCATATTAAATTTCATAACGATTGCGTTATTAGTTCTCTTTTTATAACGTTTGGAAATATTGTAGGCTATGCCACGGCCTTAAAATAAATTTTTCAGTATTTTGACGTGGCTTGTATTGTTGACTACTTTCAGTGGTATCATCCCTAAAACTTTAATGAAAATCGTATGTGCCAATTTAGAGTTATACGAAATCCAATTTTTTAATTGTTAAGAAATGCCACTCCCACTTTTACAATTCCGCCCATTTTATGCGCAATTCAAAATTCACAAGATCTGTATTCGTGTACCAAATTTCATCACAATATCTTGCACAGTTTACGAGCAATGGCGTCATAAAACTTAAAATTTAGGGCTGTGTCACGCCCCTATAAGAGGCTTTGCAAACTAAAGACCTAGCCTAATCTTAATGTTGTTCTCATATTCACCAAATCACCAATTTTGATCAAAATCGCAGCAACTTTTTTTCAAAATGGACTTGGGTATATTTACATAGAGTATGGGCGGAAGGCGTGACTGTTAACCGATTTCGCCCATTTTTATATGCTAGCAGCTTGCAAGAAGATGTGAGCTGTGTGTCAAATTTCATTGAGTTAGCTTGCTTAGTTTTTGCGTCAACCTGATTTCAACAGACAGACACACAGACAGACAGACAGACAGACAAACAGACAGACAGACGAACACAGCTATATCGACTCAGGTGGTGACGCTGATCAAGAATATATATACTTTTCCATACCTGCCACGCCCCCTTCTATGCGTTACAAACGGAATGACAAGGTGAATATACCCTCTGTGTAGGGTATAAAAACAACTAGTAATGGAGACGCCAAAAATTCAATACCAGAAATTCAATACAAAATTTGTATTAAAATTATATCACTTTCGGTATGTGCTGACTGGTTTGACCTAACATTTATCAATATTTACTTAAGTAGCTCTCTTTGTGGCGTTTTGAAGCTTGTATCGGAAGTTCCAGGCCCTCTTTTCAAAATTCATAAACTTTTCATCTCATACTAGAGCAAAATAATTCAAACATTTGTTTGAAATTCCGTTCAATTAGCTTAAATAATTTTTGTAGTATAAAATTTAAAAAGATTTTGCAGCATGGGAAATTCCACGCCCTCTCGCCCAAATTCACCAACTGTTTTTCCAGAGCTACTCTAATTTTTTCTTTGGACTTTCAAGAAACTTAGTTACACTTCATCAAATATTTCTCTGAATATAGCATTTTAAATACTTATATTGGCGTGACTTTACCCGTTTTTAATCTTAAGAAGCTGGATTGAAGGTTTTGCCTGTGTGCTAATTTATTGGGTTTTCTCGTAGTCGTGATTTCCACAGACCGACTACCAAAACCTTATACAGTGCAAGAAAATTATGTTAAATGAAAATCAGTACAAATGGCTTTTCAATATTGGTGTGCCTTAAAAGCAACAGTTAAAAGTTACTAAAGGTAAACAGGGAAAACATATAAGCTAAAAACTATTTTAATTTAATTCATTTCAAACCAACTTCTAGAATATTCATACAAAGCTACGATCATTGCACAAATCTTTTTATTCCGCTCACATGCCTGCCTGATTACCAGAAACAATTAATCCTTTAATAATCCAAGACTCATGCATTTACTTTGTCAAAACTTTGTCATTATTATCGCCATCATCATTTCGAATTTATGCAGATAATGAAAATTTAAAATGACAACGCTTTATTTCTTCCACTTAATTGACATTTGCAAATTTTATATTTAAATCATTCGCGTGTATGCCAACTATTTCCGCTTCCGGTTTCCGTTCAAGTAGTTAATCGAGCATTTGGCGCCAATGTCTTTGCATAACAGTAACTCAACAAATATGTTAGCACATGAGTGTTTGAGTGTATGTAGGTGCTTGTTTTCTGTGCGGTAAGACATGCTTGCGACAAATCTATGCGATTTGCCAATCTCTGTCTGTCCGCGTTGCCGTCTGCCTCTCTATTGTATGTTCGAAGCAAAATCACTTTGTGGCTGTGGCTGCTCCTGCAATCTTTGTACGAACAAATGGTAGGGTATAGACATGTCACACTTGTTGTACGACAGTTGCACATTCCATTGCGACCGCCTTTGCATCCGCTAATATCCTTTGAATTCTGCTGCTGCCTCCTTCTACATAATTGCGTTGTGCATGCACCCAACCACACGTACCTATTTGTGTATGCGTGTGTGTGTGTGTGTGTGTTTATATGTAATAATTGAATGCGGTTTATTGTCAACATATGAATTCTCTTTAAGATCCGGCAGTCAATAATGGGAATTACATGCAAAGATTTAAAAGCAAGAAAGTTAAACTCGAGTAAAAAATCAAAAATTCGACTCTTTTAGCAATTATTGGACAATTATCTATGAATATTTGGCATAATTTTAGGACAGAAGGAGCCATTACTTAACAACTTTAGATATTACCTATGTACGTACTTATGTGAAATCGTAAACCCAAAAAATAGAAATTATCGTTGAAAAACACGATGTCAAAATGATAATTGTACAAGTGCGCTAACAATAGAAGATAATTTTAAGTTTGTTAGTGGAAGTATCACCCAAAAGCTACATAAGAATTTGCAATTTATAAAAACGGTATAAATGTTTGGCCTATACAATTAATTGAAAATTGGATTCAGCTACCTTTAATCCATAAGAAGCACACATGAACTATGATGGTCTGTTCCAGCTTAGTAAATAGAAAATGTTGCTTCTCGTCCGTATTTCAATAAATATTTTTAGATTTACAAGCTGTGGTATTAAACTTAAATTGCATACAACGCTTTCCTCCTACTTACTAACTCACTTAGAGCGGCTTAACATTGCAGACTTCAATCGCATTTATCTTACGCTTTGCCGATATAGTCCTGCCAATTTTTGGTTTATTTTTTGGCTTCAACAGCAGAAGCTTTTGCAGCAGCTGTGCTAGTTTATCTTGTATTTGCGTGCCGACGAATGTGTAGCAGTGTGTTTATGCATTTATTTCTACTTAGAAATCCTTAACTGAAATGCATACAGCTGACATCATGTAATACAATAATCCCTGCAAAAGCCACCATGCAGCCAACCAGTCAGTTCATACGAATATTGCAGCAGTCGTTGCAGTGCCAGACCAATATCTTTGCCAATTTGTAGCTGTAACTGAAGTCATACAAGCCCACATGTGGGCTGCCATATTAGCATACTTTATGGCGTTTCGAATAAACAATAAATGTTGTTATATTCTTTGCATTAGTTTTGATATTTATTTATACATATTATTTTGTTCAAGGATATTTCTTTGAGTTGGCTTTTGCTATCAGTTTAGAAATTTAATATAAATTTTGGTAATTAAGGGAATTTAAGTGCGTCTTATGGTTGAATTCAGTTTAAAGAAAAATCTTTTTGCGTTAGTTGTCTTGTGTTTTTTTTTTTTTAAAGACGCATATTCAGCAATAGCGTTTTTCTGACCACATCAAGAAAATAATGCTTCTGTTACCAAGTAATAAATTAAATTTTGACAGTAAAACACGTCGCATGTAGCTATTTTGGTGCCAATTTAATGTTAAGTTTGAAAGTTATTTTCTCATTTTTAATGATTTGATAATTCTAAAACTTTATATTTTTTATATTTGAAAATGGAAAGTTTGCCGTAATTTTCTTAAATTCTGCTCATTTAGGAATTTTTTCCTTACCAACCATATAATTTTCTGGTGCAAAATTGCATCTATTGTCTATCCTATTATTGTCATCTTCATACCAAAACGAAGTGCCTTAGAAGGAATTTGTCTCGTAATTGGAAACCATAAAAATACTTGCGCTCAAAGAAAACATCAAAAGGATTATTCAATAAGCACAGGGATAAGTGGGTAGGCTGGCATCCCTGCAATTACTATAAAATTTTAATTAATTTCACCATTGAGAATTTATTGTGAAACCACAAAAATGTCACTTGAGATTTTGCTTTAGTTGGCTTATATCAATTGCAAGATGAAAACTGTAAAATTACAGATTTACAAAAAAAAAATATTTTTTAAATTAGTACTAGCATTTGTAAGTGCTAATAATTATGTATTTGAGTTGCATTAAAATTTGAAAAACATTTTATGAACGTAAAAATTTTTTCCGGAAGGGTATTCAAAATGATATGCTATTAAATATTTCTTCAGTAATTCTGAAAACTATTTATTGTAACCAGCTCTCGGCTGGCATGTGTGTTACGACATGCTACCCTCATACAAATAAAATAAAACATCAAAAAGTTACATCAACGTTCATCAAGTTATTTACAACGCTTGCAAATTGTATAAATTTAACAAATTGACTGAAATTTCAACTTCACTCAAAACTTAAATAATTTTTTACAATTTTGAAGTGAATTGCTTACAATCATCTTGTAATTTGACACCTTTGGATTATTCTCTTTAGGGGCTATGCGAAATTTTCCATCTATGCCGATAAGCTAGCAATGATTGACGTAAGACCTTAATTGTTTGAAAAATTGGTCGAATATTAAGTATAACAGAACACGCTTTGTCAGTGATAGTCTCGGTGGACATATGCCCGAAATTGTTTTCAATCATTAATGTCATTGAATGGATTTTCATATGCATCAAAGTGTTTTTACATAGGTACATATCTTAATGGGTTGTTGTTTTATTTGAATTTAAAGTTTGGACACTTCAAAATATTCGAGGTTCATCCAAATCATTCCACATAGTCTGTAGATTTCATTAATTTTAAATTAGACACATTATACGATTTTGAGCAGCCACTTCTACCTATACCGAGGCTTATAGCTTTCTGTCTGGCCAGCTATTCTTTGCATACCCTCACAATTTTCTATTTTTCACTCACACGTTAAATATCGTATTCAATCAAACGAGAACGAACATTCAACTAATATATCGTTTTCCAATTACCAAAAATTTTACGGTAAGCAGCCCTTAAGTATTTCTTAAATTTTTTAAAGTCTAAATACATTGCATTACATTCTGCAGCTAACACACGGCAAACTAGAAAAATAATTAGTTTATTAATCTGCTGCAGCATCCATATATCGAAGCTCAAAAGAAACCTTTTAATTAACACGAATAATAATGAAGTTTTCCATTACCCACACAGCTAAGCTAAACTCACTCAACTAACTTCACCTTCCGTTTCCCTAATAGATCTATACAATATAACATTTTTACACTAATAAACATTACGACTATTCCGTGTGCTGCTACACAACAACTTACTCCTTACATAACTGTATTGCATCAGCAGGTTGTGCTCTTGGCCAGATGAAACCATTGAAGCGCTGCAAGTTGAAAACCGAACCCTTTAAAGGTTGCATTCTATGTCGACCTCAAGCTTTTACAAAACTATACATGACTTTGATGTAAGTATGTGTGCTACCGTTGTTGTAGTAAAACGACCTACTGGCCATGCAACGTTGGCAATTGCAGTTCAACTTGTGAAAGAGTACATCGAGAGTACAGGTGTGCCCTGCATTTCTATAGAACTCGATAGAGCTACGATGACTACATTGCGACATTATGCTGGCCGACATATTTATTTATTGCAGTTATTCCGTACGTCGACGTAATCATCAACCTGGTTCTTGTTTGTTTGTTCGCTTCTTGTCGCATAGACTTTCGTGTGTGTACGTAGTCATAGGTTTCACCTCCAGCGGCATAACGCATCCTGATGAAGCGTGATGGCCACATGAACTTTCAATAATTACATATCCACATTTTATAAGCTGCTGAAGGTGGAACTAATATTTTTGTTTTCGTAATATTTTGAATTTATATTCATTTTGTACAAGTCCTTGTTATTAAATGAAATATATTTCCTTTCCTTCAGTATTTTTGTTTTCTAAAAGTTTCAGTTAAAGAACTTTGAATCTGATAGAGAATGACTTAAATAATTCAAAATATTTTAGAACATCATCGAATTAGTATCATAACGTATACACTCAATTTGCATATAGTAGCTTTCAGGAAAAACTTTACAAAATTAGTGACTTGACTCGTTGTTTTGGAAATCGGGGTCTTAACTTACTTGTCGAGCACTACTTTAAGCCGGACAGAAAAAATCTAAGTATTCAATTATTAATTATCACTTTTTAACGAGCATTGCTTGGCACTTAGGTAAATCAAAACTGCACGGAAATGAACTTAACAGGTCCAAGTAAAAGTAAAATAAAAATTAAAAAATTTTTAAACTCTCCACACAATGCGCATAAAGCTTGGAATAACTAACTAACGCGCATGATTTTTTTAATGTCTTATAAAGACAAAACTTTGAATAATCACCAAAAAATTCCAATTCGCTAACAATTGCAAAGTTGCTTAATTGAAAAATTAAAAATATTTTCGAATATGCCACCCGCTCCATAAAAAATATTTCTTTCCTTAACTGTATAGTACAATACTAATTCTAAATTTTTAAAAATTATTTTAAGACTAATTTCCACTCTGTTCCACAATTGTAGCTTCTTTAGCCTTTTGCTAAGCCCCACTACCCTTAAAAGCGTTCTGTGCCGCTTTTACCCTGTACTGCCCTCCAGCACTGTTAGTGTTGCTACTTGATTTAGCTAACGCTTGGAGTTCCTTGAATATTCCCATCAGGATTTCCAATTAGTGCTAAACTTTGTGGAAAGTAATCGAATTTCACAGTGAACTACAAAATCACTTAATATTAAATAGAAGTCACAAGTGTGAGAGTGTGACGGAACAGTGCAGATAAAAAGAGACGATCAAATTGTTAACGAGTAAGAAATGCAGTAGGAAAAAAAATGAATAGGAAATATGAACGTATCACCTTGAAGCACATACATATTCACAAGTATGTCGACTTTTTCGGTCTGTATTCGTTTGTTGTGTTCATTTTGTTTCGCAACATCTGTAGCTTCGAAATAACTACAGCCTGCCTTTAGTTATAGTAATGCTCGAATATCAGTTGATTTCGATTGTACATAGTTACAGAAGAGCCAAGCGTCTCCTTTTCATGAGGTCAAACTAAGTTCACATAATTCTGTAAAAAGTTTTCAGATGTTGTTTTTCTTCTTACACTAATAGTAACGTCATTGTTATAAGAAGCTGCAAAGAGTTTACTCAGAGATGCTGAACCGCAATGTGTCTATCCAACAAAGGAAAAAAACTAAGAGTGTTATAAATGCTATGAATTAAGTAGACTAACTACACAACTGGGAAAAAAGCAGTAGACTGTAATGGCGGCTTGGTGCTATTGATTGCAGGAAAATTTTTGCCTACATTAAGAAAACTTATAGAATTGGCGTTAAAAGTTCTGACAATATGTGCAAAATAAACCCTTGCAAATTCGAACTCATTTCATTAACATGGAAGCATACGACCGATTCGCCAAAATTGGAGTGTATCAGACTAGGGCATACACTGAAGCTAATTATCTTGGAAACGAAAATGCCTTAACGCTATTTTTTAATGCGAAATAACTTCAGGAAAAAAGCTAGCGTATGTCGTTCAGAGGATATACTGTCATGATAAGACCTATTATAACTCATGGATTAGTAGTATGTTGGAAGGTGATAAATTTCAAATCATATTTAGCCATTCTCAATAGGATGAAAAAACTTTAATGGAGCACAAAAACCCATACTAGAAGCAGGTTGAATGACGGTTTTGCTGTTTTCAGCACTTAATCTACACATCTCAGTGAGACATCTTCTAAGTGATTGCTCAGGACGTTGCTTCCTATTCTTTCAAGCAAGGTTTTTGTTCATTAAGGCGTTAAATTAAAAGTGCGTCTTTCTTATTAAATAACATTTATTAGAAGGTCATTCTTAGATTTTTCGAGTACTAAACGTTCTAATAAGGGAATTACAAATGGCTAACGGCCTTAGGGTACATTTGCTGTTAAACAGCCAGCAGCATTTTTAGCCTAATCATATATGTTTATATAAGTATCTATAGGTATGAACATCTAAGGCAAGTAATCGGTTCCATTATTTTAAACCATTCAAATATTCTTAAAAAACGAAAACTTTCCAAATGTTTATTTTTCGAACATTTCCATTTACATTTGTTTAAATTTTACAATTAATTTTGGAGTTTCTACAAACTCAAAGAGAAACTTCATTAAAGGGGAAAATAAAAGTAAAAAAGGGGAGTTGAAAAATTACTTACAAATAAAGAAGTAAATTTGTACTACCTTTGTGACTATTTATGGTTTCATTGCGCTACATTAATGTGGCAGGTGAAAAGTTGGTTTTCTGGCACATACTATATTCAGCACATGCATTTTCAATTTTGACCAACTTGCTTCAGACTCGTTCCGCTATTGTTTAACAATCAACAGCAAAAGAAAAGTTCGCTACTTTCTTAATTGAAAACGATTTCCAATACTTTACAACAGAAAATACTACACTGCTCACAAGAAATTCCGTAGCAGCGTTTTCTGTAGACGTGTTTGCTTTTGTGTTAATATTGGTGTAGTCAGAATGCGGACAATAGTGTGCCCCAGTACGAACATAAGAAATAAAAACAGGTTTTGCCAGGATTACAGATTTTTTTGAAAATTTTCAACATTTCATTAGAATGAAGAATTGGATTGAAAAAAATGAATGAACTTCTATGAACCCTGCGTTCACTACATTTTATGGCACTGGAGCATATTTTGTGGGACTATTTGAAAGTCGAGCTACCTCAAACAGTTTCAGAACTTAATGAGAAGATTCGAGCTGAAGGCCTTGGCATGACGTCCTTGCGTATGTTCATGGAATAAGCTGTCAATGTGAAAATTTTTCGGTCATTGCTATTATTTCCAACTTGGTATGGTAGTTTATTCAGTACACCAAGGAGTCATCGTTGCAAGACAGCGTTGCGGCAGCAAATGCGGAAATATCAATGAACTAATTTCCTAAATTTGTTTGCAACTCCAGGAAAACGAAGAAAGAATGAAAAACAAACGTAAAACAAAAATAATTGCGCTAAAAGTTGATTAAATTTCCATTGTTTTACTGCAGCTGTTGCTGCTGCTGTAGGTACCGAACGATGTAATGTAAGTGAATTTAAAAATTAAATTTTCTATGTATATTTTCACCCTCAATTACCATTTCTACTATGTAATCATAGGTTTCTTATATTTCTACCCACAGTATGAGTGAAAACAATGACGTTTAATGTTCGCGCTTTGGCCAGGTCAATATGCCAATAATTTCCAATTACCCACACTTTCGGCTTTTATTTTGTATGCAATCTTCTGTACTCACCTGACCCTTTTTTTAACTATGATATTCCATCCATGTACAAACTAAGACAAAGCCAATTAATTAAGGAACATAATCAAAATTAATGACTAATAGACCGCACTCCATAAATATGGAGTTGCAGTGGCAAAAAAAAAGAAAGGGTCGTGAAGGGGTTTCTTCAGTGGAGTCTAATAGAGACTTAATACAATTTACGATGGTGTGTACAATTATATTTCGGGTTCCAAATTTAACAACTTCTGGCTTTTTTCATTAAATGGCTTTAGTTTTAGGTTGGTATGTGCTCAAGTTGTTTATTTAAGTCCAATTCACACCAAGTGACTGTCATCAAGGAAACTATTCTTAAAATGAATACGAAGCCGAGTAAGTGCCAAAAATACTTGAAAATTATAAATACAGAAAAGTAGAACAAAATAAACGAAAACATATTTTAGATCAATGAGTTTTGCCATTCTTATGATTCCCAGAATAGTGTCAAAAGAAAAAGTATAAAACCAAAAGTTAAACAAGGACTCTGCATCAGCACTCAACAAGAATTCATATTTTCCTTGCCATCTAAGTCACTTTCATCCAACATCTAACAAAAGTCACCATCCTTATTTTTGCATAAATTTGTGCTGGCAAAATTTTGTTTTATTACTTTCTTCCTTAAAAATACATACACAAGGACTTTCAATTGTGCTAGCTAGGCAAACTGTTGCGATGATGTGGTTCATTTGCAGCTTGGACTAATTCATCATTTTGACATATTACAATGAGTATACTAAATATGTTACATAGAGGTGAGGCAAAGCCTACTGAGTTGTGACGTGTGTCGAAAAGGTAGCTAGCTATCATGCCAAACATTTGCTAAATTTAATTTGGTTTTATATCCCAAAAAAAAAAAGAATTTATTCATTTCCTTATAATTTTTCTTGCTCATTTTGACACCTTTTTTCAAATTTTGTGTTAATAATTTTTTGCATTTGATTTATTACTGTGACATATTTTGATAAATCTTTGATTGAAATAATTGACGTGGGACATCAAAACAGCACCAAAACGAAAAGTGAGAATAAAAAGAAAATCAAATAATAGCATGCGCGAAAAATCAATTAAATTTTTAATTAAAAACAAACAATAAATAAGTAAATATTTATTTAGCATTCGGCTGGCCAAAAATGCATCAAGTGGGTGGTTTGTATCAAATATGAAAAAGCTATGGATGATAGATCAAAATTTGTCCATGAATCAAGAACTAAATATTTCAAATTTTTTTATGTTTTGATGATAAAAACGTGGTTCAGTCATGAATATAAAATCGATGTGAATGTTTTTTTTTATTCAATTGCACACGAGCACTGGATAAGCCCTTTGTGGGGCCCGGGACTGAAAGCTGACAACAAGACCCTTTTCATCTAAAAATAATATTGGAGACAAAAAAAATTTCTTTATCAGGCGCTTCAACTTACAATGGTGCATATTTATAGTCAGCTCTAGTGCCGTGTCTAATGTTAACAATTTCTTTTAAATATGTCTAGCATGTGTCCAAAACCCTTTGCTAATTTTGGATTCGGATCTTAAATGACTGGGTACAATTATACTGGCCAACAATTAAATAACTAAGCCACGCTGCAACTGAACGCCAATTAAATAGTTGTCGTCCTAGTATTTAAATAGTTGGACACCGATTGAAATAATTTGCTAGTTCTCATCATTCACATGAGTAAACATAATACACAAAACAATCAATTGTCTGTTAGAACTTTCTCCTAAGTCTTCGAAATGAAATTTTGTGAGTGGTGGGATATTAAATGCACCATCTTCTTGACATGAACGCGTTATTAATGGATATAAAGATCTATCAGGTAATATTTTTAATTATGTATTTCAGTACTACGTTATTTTACTATCTAATTTGTGAAAAGGTTCGAAGGCTCTTTAAAAATAAAAATATTTTTGGAGGCATTTAAATGTTGTTATAAGTGTAAAAAAAATTGACGTGAGAATTAAAAAAAATTTATTTTAAACATGATGGATATAATCACGTATATTACTGTAAGCTTCTTAGTACGGTGGAAAAGAGGATTAACATTTTTCACACTAAAGAAAATATTTATGCATGATATATTAGAAAAAAAAAGTCCCTATCGTCGAAAACATAATTTTAAAATACCCATATTCAAATTAATTTGAATAGCGTTGTATCCATCTAAATACTTTTTCATTGCAGTGAGCTAATTTTTTAGTACCCGGTTGTTCGATTTTCTGGATTTTTAAAAACAAATAATATCGGAGCTTTAAAAAATTATAAAATGCAATATTATAAAACTTTTTAGCAGGCTCTAGGTCCAATTTTAATGAAAAACTATTTTTTGTTTATCATATTAAATTTTATTACCAATATTTCGACTACCATACAATATACAATATAAAGGACGCAATGCATTTTAAACAGAGAATTAATGACACTTACATATATGACGACGAAAAACTAATATCATTTGACGTAATTTCGCTATTCCCGAGTATCCCTGTTGACTATGCAATAAGTGTCATTGACAGTAAATGGAATATTATCAAAAATCACACTAAAATGACCAGAAAACTATTCATGGAAATTGTTAGGCTCTGCATAAAAGAAAATAGGTACTTTTTATACAAAGGGAAAATATATGAACAACAAAAAGGCATGCGGATGGGATCGCCGGCTTCACCAGTAATTGCAGACATCATCATGGAAGAACTACTTGACAAATCCATGGAAGACCTTGAGGAAAAACCCAGACTAGTGACAAAATATGTAGACGACCTTTTTGCCATAATTAAAACAAGTGCAATAAAATCGACATTGGAAAAATTAAACTCGTTTCATAGAAGTATAAAGTTTACAAAAGAAGAAGAAGCTAACGAAACACTGGCATATTTGGACACAAGGATCATAAGAAAAGGAAACATAATTAAAATTGACTGGCACCAGAAGCCTACAGCATCGGGACGACTGATAAATTTTTACTCTAGACAAAAAAATAATAATGAACACAGCGAATAACTTTATACGACGAGTTTTGAACATTTCGGACCAAGTATTTCACAAACAGAACATCAGTAAAATTAAAACAATATTGCATCAAAATAACTTCCCAAAAAAGACCACGGAAAAATTGATTACAAAATACTTCTCACAGATGACAAAAGAAAACGATAAATCACCTAAGGTCTACAGATCAATGACTTACGTTCCTGAGTTTTCAGAACGATTTTCCAGAGCAGGCATTGTGGACAGGGAAAAATACATAGTAGCGGCCAAGTTCAAAGCTACAGATATATAATAACAAAACAAAACATGTAATATTAGTGGACGAGAGATCACCATTAAGATCAGCTGTGATTTGTTTACAAAAACTTAAAAATTTTGTGCAATATTTCTGTGCAATATTTATGTTTTTGTTTTGTCCACCGCGTTGTTAGTTTTAAGTAATTATTTATTTTTAAAGTAATTATTTATTTGATCCTGACATAGGTAAGTTATTTTTTTTTGCTGTTTTTGTTTATATTATTTTATTTTAATTGTTGTAACATTTTTTTAAACAGATTACCCTGAAGATGACTACCAATGGTAGTCGAAATATTGGTAGTAAAATTTAATATGATAAACAAAAAATAGTTTTTCATTAAAATTGGACCTAGAGCCTGCTAAAAAGTTTTATTTTATAATAAAAGAGGTCGCAAAATCATCACTTATTTAAAATGCAATATTATTATATAATTAAATTTCTTGCAAGCCCCAACACATTTAGGGACGGAAGGAATGATCCGAGATCGAACTTCATATGTACAAAGTGACAAATTTCATCAAAGTGACATGAGAAGTTAATATTTATACTTAAAAGATAGAGAAAAAGAGGACTTAAGTACACCAATAAGATGCTGCGCAAATATCAAAAACTGCCGAACTTAAAGTGACTTAACGACGTTCGTCGAATTACAAATCTACAACAATCGCATGCGTACATATGGAACATTATACTTAAGTCAAAACGAAAGGCGCTGTAACTTGACATATACGATTTTTCTGCTTTTCATTTTTGATGCATAAATCTTTTCGCCATTCGTCATCCCATTATTGCGTTCAAGTTTTTAAAAATTTGTGTTAAATAAAAGAGTTATTTCTCAAAACAGTTCTAACTTTAATCGATATTTTTCTTTTTTTTTGCATTAGTCACAAAAAAAAAACAGTGCAATATCTACCAAAATGATCTTATTCAAAATTTTTGAAAAATTTCAAAATTAATTCCTTTGTTTTTATACATTTTGACAAATTGTAACGCAGCAATCGTATCGAAAATATTAAGTACCCACAACAAAAAACAAAATCAACATAAACGGAGACCACTACGTCCAGCTGCTTTCGTTTTAAATGACATTGCCCCATATGTAGTCGAATTATAGTGCGAAATCGCTTGTTGGCAAACACATTCTTTTGTCAAATTATGGCAACCATGGAAAAATTTGTGCTGCACCTCTCCCACAAACAAAAATTGACACTTTTAAAACATTGCACTTACACAAATACAACCACCAAAGCGCAGCCGACACGGGCAGCTAGTTTTTAATTAAATAGTTCTCGCGAGAATCCAAAACAAAAGCTTTATACGACACAATTGATGCTTTTTTTTAAAGAAAACTATTAAATTGATTTGCAATTCAAAACAACAAAACACAACACATGAACTCGGAGCTGCGTCGCAGTCGCCGCTTTGCATCATTTTTCTTTCTTTTTTTCTTTGATTTTCATTAAACTTTTTATTTCAACACTCACAACACACACGCGACGCTTTAATTTTAATAAATTTATATAAATTTCGTTAACAATTACGATTTCGTACTCATTATTAATGCAGAATATGCAAAATATGTGGAACCGATAAACACGTGCTTTGCAAGCAAAAATTAGAGCTAACAGATGACAGTTCTGTCAATGTTGCCACCTGTTTAAGCGGAAGGTAGCCCAATAAATAAAATGTTTCAGCTGAAAAAATCTTTCAGCGATGAAATTTATTGCAGATGTGTGATTTATTGCAAGAACTAACAGTCCGATTAGGTTATCAATTACAGTTCCCACTGGAGTTCGTCCACAGAAGTCGAAAGAGGGTTTTGCGTTATGCACTTCAAAGCTTTGCCATAGTCGCCGAAATAGCACTTTCTTTAGCTGTTGTTGATTTTCTAGAAAATTGTGCCTAAAATCAAAAATATTTTTACACATTGTGCATAAGCTGTTTCTTTTTGCGCAAAGTTCAAGTTGTTAGTTTCAATTTTACTAGCAAATTTTTGAAACTAGAGTGTTAATAATAATTGTTTCACGAATTTCACCACAGGACTAAGCTAAACTAAAGACTGTATGCATGCAATATCGAGCTATCAAATATTTCCAAATTCTTTAGTTGGGTGACTGTCACACAACTTTTAGTTACGCTCTAAAAATACTGATCAAAACATATTTTTTTTTTATCCAACTCTATTAGGGTAAGCATACACCATTGCGATTTAAAGAAGTTGAATGATTAGTCGTAACAGGTAGCTTGGGCTCGTAGTACGATCAATTCATGTTTGACTGATGGTTGGCTGAATATCAAAATGCTATGTGCTTTAGTATTAGTATTTAATTTTGCTTTCTTTCTCAACAAGGCCATGCAAAAGCGAATATGTAGTAAACTTCGAAAATCTTCACTGTATCGGTGTTAAAGGTCAATGATGAGTAGCCAATGCCAGTTTTTGTGCATTATTTGATTTTTTAATTTCTTGGTGTCTTACACACGCTCGTAAATTTATGAAAATATCTTTAAAATGTTTTGGTCGTGTTTGACGAGGAGCGGAGTTTTAAAGTTTCACTTAAAAGCCCGGCATTAATTATTTGGCTATTTGAAATTTTTTTTTTGTCTAGGAAACAACGCGCTTTAAAAAGAATAATACTACAAAGACTATGAAAGTTTGAGGAATATTCAAAAAAAAAAATACTAAGTTCTACTACTATACACAGAGTAGCATCTTTAAGCAGTTCAAAGTAAATTGCGAACCCTTTCAAGGGGCTAAGTAAGGAGGCTAATTTTAATCATATTGAATTTGTGTATTATGATCAAATTATTATGAATCAGTTATTTTCATCAATCAGAAATATATCATCAGATTTTTCTACTTATCAGCATTTTTATTCCAGTTAATCAATAGTATAAGTCAGCTGCTAAGCTCATGTTAAATTCCACCTAAGACGTAATTTAGAAATGCATCGCACTTATCATTTCATAATTATCAGAGGAAATACTAATGACCGCTAATCTTGTGTGATGTAATTAATAAAAACTAATCAAATAAATATTCCACACATCTAATCTCATCCGCATTAAGTGCATTACACTCAATGATACACAGCCTCACAAAAAATTACCCCCTTAGCTATTTGATAAGATTAATTCACCTATATGAATTTGACGTGCTAAAACCGAATTTGAGGTGAGAAATGTACTGTGATCCTGAAAAATAAAAACCATAGACAAAGTCGTGCAGCTTATAAATTTAAAAAAAAAAGATACTGAAGTTAAAAGCCAATATTATAACTCATAATCTAGGACGTATAAGTAGGGTCAGTTTCAGCTACCCACATATGGGAGGTGTGCTAAGCTTTTGTCTGCCTTTTCATGTAAAATTGATAAGATTTTTAAAGTTCGGTGCTTAATCTTCGAAACTTCGATTTCACACCATCTATGGGATGGATACAAGACAATTATATATAAAAAGCTGACATTTTAATTGCTAATATACACGTAACACGTAGTTTTAAAACAACAAAAAACTAAACTAACTTTACACTTTGATATTTGATGAAAAAAATTGATATGTATTAATGGAACATAACTCTTATAGAAATACATAACAAAATCTCATAATGTATACTTTTACTACATTATTGCAAAGTTTTAATTCAGATGCATTAATTACAATGCGTTATCTGTAAATCAGACCTTTGCAGCTTTGGATTTTTGTTAATAAAATAATATTATAACATATGCATATGTAGGTATGTAGTCAAATTCGAGACGTAGTTTTTATAAAGCAAAGTAGATAAAGAACGGTTTCAGTGAGATCAGTTTCAGTATTGCTTTCAAAGTGTTCGTACATTTTTGTGTTAAGTTTTTAATTTTCAAAATATTTAACATAAATATATTTTGTCAGAAAACAATAAAGGACTAAAATTAGTATCACAAAAGTTTTAAATAATAAGTTATAAGGCTCACGATATATAGTAAATCTTTAAATAATTTCAACATGTAAGTATTCCGTATTATTTTATTGACTATTGTTAAATTTTATGAGACATTTTTGAAGAAAAATTATCCTTCCTATAGAGCTACGAAAACTTTCCAAGGTTTTAGTTTGGATATTTTCACTATAATGACATAAATTCGTGGCAAAATCATATTCAACAATTTTATTTTATAATATTTGAAGTCATTAACGAAAATTGTAACAGGAGGACGATTCTTATTCTGTTTAGTTGCGAAAAGAAAAATTTTAATCTGATGTTTAGCAATGACATCTATTATGGATTGTTTTTTCAGTATTGAAAAAAAAAATCTGTTTTAATTTAGCATCGAGTGGAGTAGATCTAAACTGCGTGACAAGTGTGAAAACTTTGAGCAAATAGATTTTATATGGAGTCCTCCTTATGCGAAAGTCATGAAATTTGTACCATTTTTTGAGTCAATAAGTGAGTCATTCAGTTTTTGTAATATTTATTCGTTTTCATTTGGTGCTCAATTTTTCTAAATCATCTTTGTTAATTTGTGCATAATTCGAACTTTGATAGTTCATAGTCCTATGACAGCACTGATCTACATAACCCATCTGGATGTTTCGAGGCTGCTGAGTCTAAGATCGCAAACAGATTCTACGGAAGGGCTCTTGTTTTCAAAGAACAGTTCATATGCTCAAATGCGATGTCATGCTAAAAGATCCCAATATAAAAAATAAACAGAAATAAAAAGAATTCGTCTGAATTCATATTATTATTTTTTTAGAATTCCTGCATACATGCGTTCTAATAGCAAGATAACTATGAAGAAGCATTTTGCCATATATAGTATGCACCAGCGCATACAAACAACTGAATAGAGATACGACTATAAACTTAAATCAAATGGCATAATCGGTCTGGGATTGGCAGCTTAAACAAGAATTCGTGATCGATTAAATAGTCGTATAGTTCGATGCCCAAAAAAAATAATTTTATTTAAATTTTAATAAATATAATTGCGTTAACAAAGATAAGGAAAGTAAAAATATGACTTTTTTGTATCTAATAGTAAGCGATAGATTTTTCGAATTAATTTACTGAGCAACTGTTAGATAACTATTTGGCATACAACAGTTGTGCAGTTTCTGTTAATTTTAAATCGTTCAGCTATTTAATTGGAAGCATGCGCACTTTATGAAAATCGCCCAACTATTTAGTTGTAAGTATTCGTAGGCTTGAGTGCACATGCCTGCAATTTATTAGATTAACAAATTTTTACTTAAAAGAAATCAGCTACTTATCAGCCATTTAAATATGCGACCAACAGTTGGCATTTTGAAACGTCGACGGCCGCCAATTCGAAAGTTTGACAGTCAAGGCCAAGAGACATTTGACAGATCATCATTGTAAAGTTCATATATTTATTTCGAGCAGACCCCAGAGAAAGCAAAGCTGCCGCATGTAACCGCATAGAAAGTTTGAACTCACTTTGAAATCTACGAGTATGGTTTGTTTAAAACCGTACCACCCTGTATAATTGGAGCCTCAAGCTTCAGCAATTACAGATATTCCTACTGGGGCTTCATTCTACATATCAGATCCAAACTTTTTGGTCGTACTGTACATGTGAATTTTATTTGCTAAATATTGCAATCATTTTTAATCCATCATATAAACGACTGCAAACTTAATGCCACTATTTATTTAACCTTGTATTTACTACTCTTTTTAAATAAACTTGCCCAAAAAGAAACCTTAAACTTCCGGCGGAAATGCACAACAAAAAACAGCTGTTCGTTTTATTGTCAACAAATGTCAATTAATTTATTTTCACTTCTCTACTTTCAGCTGATAAAGTCAAAACAAACGTCAAAATAGGCGGCATTCGTCAAATTTTCGCGCCAATTATTACAAAATTTGTAATTTACCCAAACAGAAGGTCACTTTTTCGCAGCCAAAATAGATATAAAATGGAAACTGCAAATGCAAATGTAGTTGGAGTCAAACCCACAGTAGAAGAATTAAAAACGCAACTCAATGGAACCCACAAAGCAACCGATGAAAATCCAGATGAACAACAGTACTTAGATTTGATACAGCGCATTATGAGCAAAGGTCAGTTGTACATGAAATGCATCGGCTTGTGTTTCAAATAAATCAATTTTTTTTTCTCAGGTGTCGCTCGTGGCGATCGCACTGGTGTTGGCACCATTTCCATATTCGGTGCACAGATGCGTTTCGACATGCGCGAATGTTTTCCTCTACTGACAACGAAACGAGTTTTCTGGCGCGCTGTCGCTGAAGAGCTGCTTTGGTTTATCCATGGACGCACTGATGCTAAAGATTTGCAACGAAAAAATATACATATCTGGGATGGTAACAGCACACGCGAGTACCTGGACAAGTGTGGATTCAAAGATCGTGAAGAAGGAGATTTGGGACCAGTTTATGGATTTCAGTGGCGTCACTTTGGTGCCACTTATAAGACTTGTCATGATGACTACACCGGTCAGGGTGTCGATCAATTGAAGCAGGTTATTGAAACTATTAAAAATAATCCTACAGATCGCCGGATTATAATGTCTTCGTGGAATCCGTTAGATATACCCACAATGGCGTTGCCTCCATGTCATTGCATGGCACAATTTTTTGTAGCCGAAGGTGAGCTGTCGTGTCAGTTATATCAGCGTAGCGCAGATATGGGCCTGGGAGTGCCTTTTAATATAGCTTCATATGCCCTGCTTACGCATATGATTGCACACATCACCGGTTTAAAGCCAGGTGATTTTGTGCACACTACAGGTGATACACATGTGTACAAAAATCATGTCGAGCCACTAAAGGAACAACTAACTCGCAAGCCACGTCCTTTTCCTAAGTTGGTGATAAAACGTAAGGTCGAAGATATTGAAAATTTCAAATTTGAAGATTTCGAAATAGTAGATTATAAACCCTACCCGAAGATTCACATGGAAATGGCTGTTTGAAAAGAGTGCGTGTTGTAAATGCTGGAATCTCAGCTGTTGTAATTAAAAGTTTAAAACATTTAATTTTAAGTATTTTAGGGTTAAGGTTCTTTTGCTTTTATTTTCTTATTGTTTTGATATAAGTCGTTTCAACATTTTATATCTGTGTACATTTTCTAACAATAAAATTTATGTTTATTATTCCAATAAAAATATCGAGTTATGTCGAGGGCTTTTGGATTGGCTATAACCGAAAAGGACAGATTGCCAATAGCGGCAGATTGGTAAAAATTTTTATAACTAGCAAACAGTATATTTACATTGTACGTCCGTTTGTAACGCATAGAGAGGGGCGTGACAAATACATATATACATTCTTGATCAGTGTCATCTGATGCGGTTCAGTCAAGAGATCAGAACTACTTAGATGTACTAAAACTCTTTTCAGTTATACGTTACTATAATTTTTTTTGATCATAGCATTTGAGTTCTATTCAGAATATCAACTGGCTTGTGGAATTACTATAGACAAGATCCCAGAGACAATAATTCATATAAAATAATCAAAGGAGCAAGAAATGCTCATACATACGTTTCGAGCAATAAGCCCGTAATAAAAACAATTCTTTAGTTTTTTTTACATAGGGCTTAGGAGAACCATCCGGAAAAATTGGGAGCACCATCATTATGAATCTATCTTAAGCAACTCTATGAGTTACAGGGCGTTTAAAAAAGCTCCTATAGAAGATCACTTACAAATAAAGCGATAAAATTAATGAATTTAATTAGGTATTTAACTCACTTATTTTTTAATGGTACCACTATTGCTTTCAGCCCAGCACTAAAAGTTAAAGTTAAAAAAAAATTTTTGAGATTTTTAGCATCAATTTGGTCCCATATAAAGAAAGCTTTTTATCCCAAAAATCTAACGACTATTTCAGGAATTTTTGAATTCCTCCCAAGCCCTCGGCTTTGATATGAAATTCCCGTGCAGGCCGCTATTTAAATATAAATAATTTGGTCGCAACTGACTGGCAATTCTTCAAGAGTGAAATTTGCAATCAACAGCTCAAAACTTTTGTGTCTTAAAATCACCATTTCTGTGAAACATTTGTTTGTTATAATTACACTGTATAAAACAGCGATTGCTAGTAATGAAATCTTTAGTAAAATTAGCAAGGTGATCCATTGTGTAATCGAAAGTGAAATGTATTCTCTACACCACACTTTGGATATCGTTCAATCAACTTAAATTGATTCAGTTTACCGGAATATATTTCGTTACCTCAACTTCAGTTTTATACACCGATGCCATGGTACTGAAATTCGAGAGTACACCCAATGAGTTTTTTGGCAATTTGTTTATTCAGTGTTAATATAAAAGTGCATCAACTGTTCAGCATTACCTTGATTTGTCAATATTTTATTACTGTTCAAAGAAAGCGTGTTATTAAAATTCAAAAAATTCGAAAATTTTATATTTTCACCTCACTAAAAAATTTTTTAAATTATAAAAAACAACTCCGCTTTTGATTTTTCCGTTTGTTATTCAAAATTTTGATCCACCCCCCATTTAAAATATATATTTTGTATAGTTTTATATAAAAGATTTAATAACTATCCATACATCTGGACTAAAACTTGATAATATGGCATTTTACACTTCGCGCGTCGATGATAACGGCAATGAACTTGAGCGCCGTCACTCGGCGCGTAGTCTCGCGACTTCAATAAGCAGCAACTCGACGCATTTGAATCTGAGTTCACGTAGCTATGAAACGGACAAAGCAAGTGTTAGGTAAGTGTAGGGAATACAATATAGAGTATTAAAAAGAATTAAGTAAAATGATTACCAGAATTGTCAATCCGGCTGCCTATATCGAAAAGACACCGGATCAAAGCGAGGCCAGCAGCGTAAGTGAAGATGTATCGAATAAATATCAACCTCATGCACCATCGGAGAGTCAGAGCGATATTGTGCCACCGCTAGATCTACAGTCGGAGGAAAATTATCCAACTACACGTGATTACACCTTTTCATACCGGAAACACTGTGAAGCTGCTAAAATAGTATTAAAACCGGATAAGGCCTTTGAGACTTGGCTTTCAGCTAAAAGGTAATGCTTGAGGAAATAGCTATTTCATTATGAACTTATTAATATGTTTTCTCTAGAAAACTACTCTCTGATAAGGCAGCAAATCGCAAAAAGGCGGAAGAACAAAAACGTGAAGAACAGGAATTGCGCAAACGTCTCTCTGAGGCAAAATTTCAAAGTTGGCTGGAGAAAAAGTCACAAAAACAGAATAAACCCAATGAAAAAGTCAAACAAGAAACGGAAGAGAAACCCCCGAAACCACAAGTAAGTGAAGAAGAAACACAAGCAAAACGGGAAGAATGGGAACGTGTCAAACGTTTGGAGGAGGAACGACGTCGTATGCTTAAGCGCCAGGAGGAAGATCGTCGTCGTGAACTGGAGGATCAACGTCGTCAAATGGCCAGTGAAGCGTGGGAAAAATGGATATCCGAAGCGGCTAACAAACCAAAACCAGTGCCTTTGAATCGTGGTATTTTTACACTACGTGGCACAATTTCAGATATTTTTGTTAATCCAAATGAGTGGAAGACAACATCGGAGGCTATAAAAGAAGAAGACTAATTGCAGACGTATTTGAAAAGCGTTAAAATAGAATACACTTTTTGAATTTTACATGGAAAAGCATTTGCATCCGTCAGAGCTTTCCCATATATTAAATAGTCTGAGAATTTATATATAAAATTGTTTGTTTTTTTCTCAATCAGAGTCGTTATCTCGATACGAAAGTTGTTTTTTTTTTTAAAAAAAATATTCTTTCATTTTTGATTTATTTAAATGTAGCTTAATTACTAAAACATTTTTCTATCCATCTCTACCGCGAAAACGGATGAATCTGCATTGCCGATTTAATGTTCGTTTTAAGAGCTGACGGTGCCTTGCCCAACTGGTTTACACCGCTAGGACTGACTGAACCCATAGGTGTCGGTGCGCGTATAGCTGGTGGCACCATCATACCACCGGTAGCACCAGCACCTGGTACAGACATAGGCATTGCCACTTTAAGGGCCTTGCCCATACCAACTGCAGCTACTAACGCATGTGTATCGGCCATACTGCTGGTTTGTTGTATTCCTAAAAGAAAAAAATATATACATATATATTTAAAACTGCTTAAGTCTTATAGGATTTTAATAACGAACGATAAATAGATGTAGACTTAAAAGAAAACAAAAGCTCAAGTATAAAATGAGGTCTCACACAAAATAAATATTTTTTAAACGATTCTTTTGAATAAAAGCCAGATTTCAGACCAAGAAAAATACCAAAAAGCACTCGAGTACACCCTATATTTAGTGATTTTTAAGCTTCGAAAATCAATTTGAACAATTCTAAATAATATTTGGAAAAACATTAAACTTTTAACAGAGAGTGTTATTGCATATTTCAAAATTTTTTTTTTTATATTTTCATTACCTGCACGCGATGACGATTCAATCTCCCATTCTTCACGCGCTTTGCTCACCATATCTAAGACATGTGACACAACTTTGTTATACTGCGCCACTTGTTTCATCGCAGCTTCTACCGGCAGATTTGCTGCTTTCTGTTCATTTTGCAGCATTTTTTGCTCTGCAATAGGGTCTGGTTTAGTACGTAAGTAGTCGGGAACAATATCATGTGAGAAGACTGGAACACGACCTTCAGTTAAATTCCAAAGTGCCTCGTCACGATCTTGAGACAACATAAGCGGCAATACCGTGCGATTTCGCAACGGTGGTCCAAGTTCTTTAGCCAATATTTTCGATAATCCAGTAAGCTGTTACGATATTATTTTGTAAAATACGTTCATGATTTAATGTTTTTACTTACATGGCTAGAAATTAACGCAAAATTGTCAAGAAATGTTGGCCAATTGATGGTATCATATTCTGTTTCCAGCTTCCGTATCATCGCTCCAATTGAAATTTTCAAATCGTTGAGACGGCTGAGTACTGCGTCCAGTGTCATTTCCAATTGTTTTTCCTCGCGTTGCATTTTGTTTTTAATTGGTTTAACTTTTGTATAAGAAGCTTCTTAGTTTTAAACTATTTGTAAACTTTTTCCAAATATAACAAAAATATTTTGGTGTAGCACTTCCAAATATATGAACAAATCAGCTGTTCAATGGTGTCAAAAAAAATGTCAGTACAAACACAGAGAAGCTATTTTTATAATAAGGCTGCCACCTGAAGAAAAAAATATACTTTTAACTTAAACAGCGCAATTCACTCTCGTAAAAATTAATAATGTTTTATTCGCTATGGTGAAACCAAGAAGTAAATATAACGCAAAAGTTTAATTAACTCTTTATTATTCTACTACTGACTATTAGGATCATGACATTGTTTGACAAACTTCTGTTTTAAAATCAGAGCCGGCTTTATGGGCAGCAAGCGTGGCAAAAGACCTAACTTGGTAATGGGCTTCGTCGTAGAAGCTAATACAGAAATTTTTATTTTCGTTTTCCGAGCACATAAAAAATATAAAAACTATTTGACGTTGTATTAACAAGTATAAATTAAAGCAAAGTCAAAGCAGTGATCTGTGTTTGTTGTCTCATCACGCGCAATGTGAGCAATGCGTGTTTTTACATACCTCCAGCGTAAATATAGCCAAGGTGCGTTCCAACCAAGAATGAACGCGTTTCGTGCTTTCGTCTTAACATGAACACGCACGACGTGACAAGCCATTTTGTGTTAGAAAACTTGAATTTGTGAGTGCTCGTGCGTGTTTTGTGTTGAACCAAACTGGCACGACTAGCAGAACCAAATATAATAAACATTTTTTCAAACGCAAACCGTTTGTCAACGCTGCAAACAAAAACAGAATAAAATGTATGCGTGGGATATTTTGCCCTTAAAAGGAAAAAAATTGAAATACACGGATAAGATTATTGAGCGCAGATCTAGACAAATGAATTTTTCTAGACATAAATATATCTGTAAATAAAATAAAAAAGTATTAAAAAACACGTAAACGTAAAACAAAATTGTGTTTTTAATCATTTTAAGATATATATTTTACGGTTGAAAAAGTCGTGCGCGTCGCGTCGTGTTTGAAAATTTTTAAGAGTGCGTGTTGCATTTGTATTTGAAATTTGTAATTCGTGTTCGTGTCGACTTTGAAAAAATTGACACACGCCCATATCCAATTCCAACGCACGTTAATCTTGTGGTCAGTTTGTATAATTTTGTAGAATGATAGCTAGTTTAACAAATGTCTAAGCAGACAGTGTGATTTAGAGTAAACAACAGATGTGGCAACACTAGTATTCAAAGATGTTTGCGTCTTAGATATCTGAATTGGTTTATGTACAGAGTCAACCAGTCAACTTCAGCAAATTGCCGGTAGAGTGCGCAAAGTAATTGCATCAAATAAATTAAAAGTTCGCTTTTTTGTAACTTTATTTCAATGTGATGTAGTGAAAGACCCCCAATGTGCCAGATTATTACAAAACTGAAGTGGTGCCGCTAAGGGTTAAACTTTTACTCTACTCACTTTCAATAGTTTCATACTCTGAGCCATTTTTCTAAAATGCCACTTCTTAATTTAGTTCCTGTTTTTGGTGATTTAGCCGGACATTTTTGCCCAAAATATCACGTAAGTTCTTAATATCTTAGTGAAACCATATGGTGTGGCATGTTGCAAGATTCAAAGCTGCATAGCAACAAATCGCACACTAACAAGTTTGCATCAATTCAAAAAATTAATTTTCAGTTTTTTTAAAATTTATTACAATTTTAATAGGATAATGTGGTAGAAGTCACAATGATTTATAATTCGATTTAAAGCAACTGATGAGAAATATACTTGATTTTTTTCACCAGTCACACACATACAAATATATACAATACATTCTAATTGCATCAATATTTTATAAAACATTAAGGAAATAATAAATATTATCATTTACATTGGCAGTGTTATTTTCGTTTTATTTCCCAACACAACATAAAAATTAAACTTTAATTGTATTTTGCGCAAAGTGCAGCCTACATTGTGTAGCAAATGCCGCATAACGTATGGCACGTTGGCGGTCATTTTGTTGGTTAGCAATAAAACCACAAATGGACAAACATAATTTGAACATTGTCTATATTGTAGTAACAGTTTTATTATATGTTTAATTTAATTTTATTTAACTATGGGAATAAACTGTTGTTGCAAAGCTTATGCAGCAATATTTGCTACTTTTATATTGCAATCAGATACTTTTACCTCAAAGAGAAGGAATTTATTCTCAATTTCAATCACCGTCATTCAATATGCAAAAGAAGATACTGTCTTAGAGGATATCCACGAGATCAGTCGAAAAACTTCTCGGCAACTTATTCCCGCTCTATTTTAATTTGTGAAAGTTTTTCAATAAAGTCTAGAAATACATATTCCGCAATCTTTTCAAATGTATTAGCATAGTATATCATTTGTTTTTTGAAATGGGCAATTTTTTTAAGACCTTAATTTCCACTAAGGGACCAGAAAACAGTAAATCCATTGAAATAACTGATTAATCAAATAAAAATTTACGATTTTGCACACACAAACCTAACACCAACAAAATTTATTATTAAGCTATAAGCGTAACACATAAATATTTACAAATATCTTTTTTTGCAATGAAAAAAAAAAAAACAAAAATACTCCAGCAACACCTATAAAACCCGGGAGCCTATGACCAACAATTTTCAGTCATTCGACGGCATTTAAAGTGACAACAATTAAAAATACAACACTCCTTATTTTAATACTACTACTTTACTACTACTTTACTACGAATTTACTACTAAATACATAGTGCAAGTGAAAAATATGAATAATTAAATGATCAAGAGAAAAAACATTAAGACATTAAATCGTGCCTACTACTGCGACACAGTCTGCCAAGTTGCATGCAAAGTGGTCAAATTATAAATTTATTAAATACAAACGCCATACTTGGCAGACGCAGTAAAACATAAGCAATAAATAAATAAAAGTAAAGAAAACTAAATTTTTAACACGAAAAAATGTCAACAACACAGCAGCAGCTGCTGTTGGCTGCACTGATGTTGATAACTCTCCTGACGGTTTGCACCATTTGGCGGCAACGCAAATGTTGGCTGTTCATCTGGCAACTGAATGGTTGGCGCGGTATTTTGCAGCAACCACTGCTGTGGTGTCTTCTGTTGTTCATCCTGGATCCGAAAAGTAGGATTAAGTTTAATGTCATAGTTACTATTTAAGTACCACTTTTTTGAAAGCGTTTGTTTTAGGGTGGCTTTCAGGCGAAGAATTTTCTTGAAAAAATATACAAGTTAAGAAGTCATAAATTATGGAGTAAAAGTTTAAATAATGTGACAAAGAAAATAAACAGCATATAATAAAATAAGTATATCTCTTGTGATAATGGTAAAAGTTCCATTTTAAGTTTCTTTTGAAATTGTTAGAAGAATACATTCCAGTTTCTCGATGCTCATTTCCACCTCAGTAGTTACGTAAATAAGCTAAGTTTTTGCAACTGGTGCACATGAAACCCACACGTGATTGTTGAAAAGCTAATGCAGTCGTAACGAGTGACTGTTTGGTGTGGTTTCTGGATCGGCGGTGTCATTGGATAATTTTTCTTTGAAGATGCGTGTGCGCTACCGCGCAACGTTCACCGATTATTTGAGGCCTATATTAAAGGTTGCACCATCCAGCAACGATTGAAGCTAGGAAATAGGTGCAACCATCGGTCAAATAGAGCTTTTTTCAGTCAAAAATGTTTTGAAAATTGTGTTAGCCGTATGGGCAATGGCAAGGCCATCCGAGGAAGTCATTTAAATAAAATAGTGTTCCATAATTAACCGGCTAGATTGTTATTTCCAATAAAAAAAAATACATTGAAAAATAAACATTCGATTTTTATTGATAGCAAAATCAAATGCCAAATTAATAATGAACCACCCTATACATGCATAAGTGTGTCTAGTAATTCAACCGTATTTCTTCGTTACGGGATCTTTGCAGGATGCCAACTCAGATTGTATGAAACTGTTTTTGTATGAAAGAGAATGAGTGAAAAAGAGAGTGTAAAAAGTGAAAGTCAAAAGAAGTCAGCTTGAGTTACAAAACATAAAAAGTGACAACATTAGTTGGGTTTATTGCATAGCAGTGCGGTTGAAAGTGTTTTTTTTTTTTTTTGGGTGTAAACAATTTACCACTGCTGTGGTTGTTTTGCATTTCTGTGTGCATGTGTTTAACCTTTGCTGGCTTTATGTGTTAAGCTGTTGGAATACCTAATTATCTGTTTGCGACCTTACTATTTTGTCTGTGATTCCAGAATTAATGGTGTATTTGCCTAAATTACGCAAACAATTTAAATGCCCACTAGCCATTTATACTGGAAGCTGTATTTGGCTTTATGTTGATGATCCTGCGACTATGGAGCAGGTTTTTAATGCACCAGAGTGCATTGATAAAACTTTTATGCAGGACGGATTTTTTACGCGCAAGGGACTTTTGCATGCAAAGGGTAAGTAAAGCACTAAAACTGGTTGAAATACTTTAAGTTTTTATTGAAAAGTTTATTCTCTGTATGTTTAGAATTACTTATTATTTTCTTGTGATATAACAAATTGCTTTTAAGAGACTTATAAAAATCATATTAACTTTTCAATTCGACTTAAATCAAAACAAAAAAATTAAATTCACAATATTTGAATTTAATGTACGATTTTATTTGGCGTTTATCCAGTAAATCGCTTTGCTCACTTAACAAGACTCCAAAATTTCTAATGGTCATGTTTCTTTCTTTATTTCACAACAAAAAAAAAAAACCAAATCTCTGTCACGTATAAAAAAATAATCGTTATGGTAATCGCCTTAAATTGTTTTCGTACCCAAAAAATTATTTGAGCGTAAAAGTTTTTAATTCAAATTATTCATTTTATTTACGCTGTCATAAGGCGAAAATGACGTAATGGCCATAAACTGTTGGTAACAATAACATCGAAGGGAATATTTTTCGTTTACCTTTTCAAAAGTCAACATAAGGGAAAGTTTTATTAATAATATGGCTGATGATGCTTAAATTAACCTTTGATGACCTCTAAGAAATGAAGACTGTTGTTCCAATATAAAAGTTGCTATTTTAAAAAATATTATTATCATGGCTAAAAATGGCTTAGAAGCAGCAAAATGATCTACGTCTGAATTGCAACTTTTTTCTTCAAGATCTCTACTTTCAAGTCTTAAGCAAGATTCTCAACATTATTACAAAAAGTATCAACCTTACGAGTATATCACGCCCATTTGATAGATCTCGCCTACTTTTTATTGAGCGTGCTATTGAGTCACCATGCATTTGTGAAACTATTTTTATTAGTGCGCTTAGCTCACAAAGGATATGGCATGGCAAACTCACTTACTCCAACGTAATATTGGAAGTAATCTTTAAAAAATTTTAAATAAAACTTTGATCCGAATTGCCGAACAGTGATGGAATAAGCCAACAATTAGGTTTTGTAAAAATATATTTGAGCATTACATATATCACAGTAGTATAACGTTCTTGGTATATGTATATTATCCTAAGGGTAACATATTACTATATGAACGATAATTCAGGGTATAGAGTTTCTCAACATAAGAAAATAACGATAAGGAAAATTGCCTCGTTAAACGTTTCTGAACAATTCATTGGAACGAGGGCGGTTCGAGGCAGCTTCGTCAACAATTACCTGTAACAATTACTTTATAAAGATGAAGAAATGACTTGATTGGAAGAGGTTTGGGTCGTATGAATAGGATGTCCTAAGCAAATCGTTTTAGGCGGAGGGTATAAAAAAAACTGTAGAATCTTTGGACGAAGTGTATCGCGCTAAAAGAAGGCTGTGTTGACACCTTTAAGTTCATTCTCGTTTACAGTAGGATTTAAAGGGTGTTGAAATTTTGTTGAGATTGAACATAATACATATTCTGTTCTATATTTATCGTATTCGCTGTATTTGTTTAATGCCCACAGGACAAAAATGGAAAATTCGCCGTAAGCAGCTTAATCCAACATTCAGCACCAACATTTTGTTAAGTTTCTTTGGCACTTTCGATGCGGTGGCAAATCGTCTGCAGCTGAAATTCGAAGACTTACTCGGCGATGAAGTGAAATTCAAAGAAGTCGAGGACGTGTTGAGTCGAGCAGTGCTTGAGGTGGCTTGTCGTAAGTTGTCATTTTGCTTAGTTTGCTAAGGGGCAGATAAAAACGAGTGTCAGTTTTTCGGCACTGTGTGTTGCTTAATGTTGTGTTGCTTAGATATTGTCTTAAAATCGGTTTGATAGCATTAAATTTAAATTACCTCAATTCCTCTATAAGTCTTAAATTAAATAGAAAAGATTCCTATACATTTTTGATTATATTTTTCATAAATTTTCACAAACTTACTTTTAAACTCCCATACCATCTCCCACCAGAGACCACAATGGGCACAGAACTTAATTTTATTGATAAGGACGCAGCAGGCATTGCAAAGACTTATAAAAAGTAAGTAAAAAATGAAAAAAGAAAGCACCGAAAATGGTGCAACTTTGTGCAGTTAAAAAGTAACTAATGGTTATTTCTTTTGTTCTTTTGTTACCCACTATTGCTATTGAAGACTGTTGGAAATATCTGCACTAAAAACCATTAAACCGTGGCTGCAGAACGATTTCCTTTTCCGGCTGCTGGATTCAAAACTTTATACTTGCGGCAGAGAGTGCAACAAGTTGTTGGAGCAATTCGTTAGCAATGTAAGTGACAGCGATGTAAAAGTGTGTATTATAAATAGCTTTAAAATAAGAAATTAACTGGCCAATGGAAACATCTCTATTTTAAAAATATCATACACAATGCTATTGAAACTGATGCAAAAATAAACTCAAAACTTTTAGTAATTGCTTGGGCCATTTTTCGTTAGATCCAATCTTTAATTTGGTTCGATAATTCGTCAAAAAATCAGCAAAATCGAGATGTCAGGCATGGCGATAAGTTGTTTTGTAGGATAGGCCATTCTTTTTTAAATTGAAAAGTTGGAACCTGCATTGTTTTTAATATCACCCTGTAATTTGATAATTTTTAATTTCAAATGTATCTTTGTCTATGCAGTACCGAATTTTAAAGTATGAATTTTTTTTTATGAAGGGTCCGAAAGAAGTACCTATTCCTCTTCAAAACCCACTTCAAAATTATATCGATATATTTTTTTCTTTTCTTCGAAATATTGCGAATTGAAATATAGTGCACATTTTCCACCTATTCCGCTTTACTGGAACTTATTTTCAAACTAGAGGTATGCATGAGTTCACTCGAAACAACCATTAAGCCACTCGCCACGTTGCGAGTTATTATAGTTTTTGTGCATCAAATCAAAGCAATTCGAAACACCAATCAGGAAAAATGAGTGCTGCACTTGCAAATAAAATGCTCTACAAGTTCATGCACTCGAAATTTATTGCAATCAGAAGTTTATATGATGATTATTTCGAGTGCACTCATGCAATCCTCTATTACACACACATGACGTATTTCATGTCAAATGTCCTTATTCAAGAATGAATCTTGATGAAAGTGTATAATAAATTATGATATTTCAGAGAAATGTATAGAAACATAAGCTTTCACTTTGGTAGATCTGTAATTTTTCTTTCGGTCCAATATGACTATTCGATTTCTAGAGCAGCATTTAGCCCTCGTAAAAATGTAAATTAATAAAGATGTGTTTTGCAATTTTTACAAATCCATTTTCAAATTTAGACTTTAACACCTCTGATAAGTGTAAATGTGTTAGTTGCAGCATGTGCAGGGGTATGTTTGTGTTGCCTTGTTATCCATGAAATTGGTGTCATGTGTGCACTGGAAAATTGCTTACATTCTCATAATGAAATTCCAAATTCATTAGATTGTGCAACGCAAACATTGCGAATGGAAGAAGAATCAGCAACGACACGCTGTCAGAGCAAAAACAAAAACAACGCTGCCTTGGCGGAATGTGGAGGACGTCGATGCAGACAATATACCCATGCGGCAGGTGGAGGAAAATCATAGCGACAGTAACAATAACCAAGAGTATCGGAATGATCATCGACACCAACAGCAGCAGCATCAACCAGAAGAAACGACACAAAGTTGGCAGCAGAAACGACGCATTTTTATTGAGCAAATATTTCACTTGGCTGAAAGTGGTGAACTAACGCTGCAGGATATCATGGATGAATCGCAATCAATGGTATTGGTGGTAAGTGTGCTTTTTTTATCGACTTTTATTGGTTACAACTTGTGGAACCGCTTGCATTAATGGCGCAACTTTTTGTAATTGTTGGCTAACTACGTTAGTTGCATTAAACTGGGCCAACGTAATCGCTGAGACATGGCGTTGGCATAGCGAGATATTGATTATATCTAAACACAAGGAAAAACATTTTAATTGACTGGGGCTTTATCGTTTCAAATCTATTTTTGAGTCTTTGTTATCGAACCATAAAATGTTTACTAAAAGGTCGGAAATAGTTAAATAACAAGATGATGAAAATGTTTTTTAGAAAAAAGTTCGGAAAGAGGTGAGTGAGCCTCCGCACGTAAGCTTCATTGTTTTATTTCTTCGTTTTCTATGAGGGAAAGCACATGCCTAAGATGATCAGGAGCACTATGCAGTTACCAGTTTTGTAGAAAATTGTTGGCCATTTTTATAAAAAATGGGTGCTATAAAAATTTGTTCGGAAAAAAATCCTACTCTTGTTTGAGGTATATATATCTTTGAAATCTCTTGAGGTTCTGAGGTCAAAATAAAATGAATTTATTTATTATCATTTGCCTCACCATTCGTACTCACCTTCATGTCTTACGAGCGGTTTTTTTTTAAGTTGAATTGACCTATAAATTGTGTTATGTACTTTGTAACTCATAATTTAACACGTTGGCGCCATTAACAGTGTGCGACCAATTTACGCTCGTTTATTTGTCACTTATGTACAAATATCCGTCACTTATGTTTCAGTTTATGTCTTTGCCTAGAGTTCCAGTATCATTTTATCTCTCTTACTCCTTAATGCTGTACCTATATTTCTCTTTCTACTGACAGGCATTCGAAACTGTCTCGAACAGCATTCTGATTGCTTTGCTATGTCTGGCCATACATCCTGAATGTCAGAATAAATTGCGCCATGAAATCAACGAAACATTTCCCGCAACTTCTTTCTATACGAAGGAGGACGACTGCAGTTGGCCCTCCACAAGCGACATCAGCAACGAACACCTGAAGCAAATGAATTACCTCGATATGATTGTGAATGAATCTTTGCGTTTACTGACGACTGTTCCAATGAATATACGTAATGTCAGCAGGGACTTTCAGCTCATTCGCAGAGATGAAGATGCAGGAGTGCAGCAGAGTGCCAAGACAGTCAACGTGCCTGCCGGAACGATTGTACTGCTAGATATTTTCAATATGCAACGTGATGTACTGCAATGGGGTAGTCGTTCAGAACAATTCCATCCGGAACATTTTGCTGTCGACGAGGAGGTTGCCGACGATGTGAGTGAGGGCGAGAAGATAAAACGTCGGCATTCGTATGCTTTTGTACCATTTTCGAAGGGACTGCGTTGGTGTATCGGTAAGTAAGAGTGAAGTAATTGAAATTTTCTAAATTGCAGCATTTTCTTGCTGCCGTAGAGGAAGCCTGAGTCGTGTGGACAAGAAAAAAAAAGCAAATTTAGTTTTATGCAAATTTCGGCCTTAATTCATATCTGCAATTTTACTAAAATGGATATTCTTTTCCCCCATTTGCATTTTTCATTAATTCTGGGGAAAACAATTGTCGTTGAAGTCAATTTAATACTTTTCATATTCAATGTATTAAAAACAATTGTTGGAAAATTTCAAACAAAACTTTTAAAATAATTTAATACTTAATTTTCCATAATCCTCGCATTTTTCTGGGCAATATATACAATGTCTCCTTTAATTTATTTTGAGAAAAAATATCTGTAACGATTGTTTTATCAAGTATACGTACATGGAGTCCTTCAAAGCCTGAAACTCCTCTAATTTAACAACAATATAACCCAATAACCAGTTTGTTATACCATCCCCTACATTTAGGTTGGCGCTACAGTATTTGGCTCACCAAGATTCTGTTGATCAAAATAATTCACTGCTATGAGTTCAGTACCACAACGAAGCTGAAAGATTTACGTTTTGTCGAAGGAATTTCATTGAAATTTCAAAATTGTGACAGCATCGCATTTAGTATAAGAAAAATACAACGAAATAACAAAGCAAAACAGGATCCAGCTAAGTTGCCCGTAGGAACAAAAATGCAGTGCACTGAATAAAAGGAAAAAACTTTTCAGTTTTATTATTTTTGCTCACAGGTAATAACTTCATTACCAACATCTTAACGGTGTGTTAATTAATTTAAAATGAAATGTTTTTATTTTTCTTTTTATTTTCTTGTTACTTGACTGTATTGTTAACTTGAAATTGCAATAATTGTATATGAATTAAATTAAAATCTGAATTCTGGAGAAGTTCCCATTTGTATGAATTATTTAATGAGTTGATAGAGTGATGGCTAGAAAGGATTTACATTTATTGCCACCACCTGCCAACCGTCTGACTGTGCCATTGCTTAGCTATTTTCTGTTTGAGCATTCACTGTGGAATATTTTAATGCTTTCATTACTATTTCAATGTTTTTTATTCTGTTTGAAAATGTTTTGATTATTCATTGCGGTGGAGAATTGTCTGTAAATATTAAATAAGTTTGGTAAGATAAATGAAAGCACTTTAGAGTTCTATCAAGTTTACCCAACAAAATTTTATAATTTTGTGTATCATTAGTGTCACGGAGTGGTTTCCATAATTGATACCAGCATATTTTCCAATGTGCACTCATAAAAACTTTGAGAAGAGGGAGTGAGTGGCACTTGCTATACTAGAAAAATAATTAGATTGATGTACTGACAGCTATATATTTAAATAAATGTTGTTGAGCTCAATGAGTGAACGTTTGGTGAACGATGCACTGAATATGAAATGGGTTAAGTGAGACAAATTGGCTCAGATCCACGCAAAAAAAAAAACTGAAAATGCTTTATTGAGAAAGCTATTCGGTACGAGAATAAAAACCAAAATTCCTGCATCCATGTTGTAGTGCGAGCACAGAGAATTCGGCTCAGAAATCTGCATAAATGAAATGATAGCTATACCCATCGATGTCCGCGCATCACGCAATAACTACTGAATCGATTTTGATCAGATATATTAAGTTTTATTCTTTAGGTGCTTGGTTTCAATTTACAAAAAATATTGTCACGATATTCTTATTTTAATATCAAGTTATTAATGTTATAAAATTGCCCAAAAAAAAATAATTGCGCGAATAGAAACATAAAAAATCGTTGAATAGCAAGTTATTGTGATTTTAGGAGTGCCTTTTGTTTTTAACGATGAAGCAATTTCAAGGTAAATTTATGAGAGATCGTTGAGTGCTGAAATCGAAGCCATTTTGAGAGCGTGAGAGTCAATTGATTTTAAAAACGAAACTGAATAAATAGATTTGCCGTTGATAGAGTAGATGGAAACATTGTATGCGTACAAAGTTTCGGGAATAGCTAGGATGTATACAGGGTGAGATGAAAAAACTGCAACAAAGTAAGACGCCATAATTTTTTAATATTTTTTTAAATTTTATTGAATGAAAGTAAAAAATGTCGGAAATAACATCAAATTTTAGAAACAGTTTAGATTTGTTCGAATTGGCCACCTTTGGCACGAATTATGGCCTTCAAACGGCCAATGAACCGTCACACGCTGCACGAAAGTGACTCTGTGGTATTGTGGCCCATTCTCGGCGAAGCGCTAGCTTGAGGTGATCGACACTTTGGTATTTTTTAGTGCCAACCTTGCTTCCCAAAATACCCCAGGCACAATAGTCCAACGGATTGGCATCCGGAGATTTTGGTGGCCATTGTGTGGTGGAAATGAAGCGAGGAACCTCATTTCTTAACCATTCTTGGGTGGCAGTTCACCACTTTCGGCCAAGCGAAGCAACTCTTTGGCTCTTTCGAGTCTAACTTTTTTTTGTGCATCGGTAGGATCTTGCACTTTTTGGAACTTCAATGGCTTTAGTCCAAGCTCATTTTTCAATATTTGCCGAATGGCATATTGCAATATGTTCAGCTCACGAGCCATTTTTTGGCCACTGCGATGCGGATTTCGTTCAAGTCGCTTCTTCACTTTTCGTTCACTTCCTGGGCGTCGTGCTACGCTGCCAGTATCACGGTTACGAGCAATGGTACCAGACACAAAATATATATTCACTTTTAAATGTTGGAGGGCTCTAACGATAGAGACTTGTGGTTTTCCAGCCAAATGAAAAGCAATCACACTGTAACGCTTGTGTACCATCACGAATAACTTTTTTTCTGAAAATTCCCACCAAAATGCTTTTGTGCGCTTGTAAACAATATAATGAGCTGTCACTGGAATAAATCTGACAGCTGTGGGACGAGCGGTTTAGAAATGACAGCAGTCTGAAGTTGGTTGCAGTTTTTGCATCTCACCTTGTATAAAGCTTGTCTTGCTAAGTTATGTATGAAGGCTAGCACATTTTTGAAAAGTGTTGCACTTGGAGCTAAAGGCAAATAGGATCAGATGAAAACTTCTCTCAACAAACGAGTATGACATGTGGCCCAGCCACTTCGAAAGTTAGTAACTGATTCTATTCGTATAAAACTTTTGACTGTAATGGGAACATTTGAATAATTTTTTTTGCACAGTCATTATGATCCCATCAATGGCATTCTCAAAAGGAAAACAATTAAATTCGGAATTAAAAACCATGGAAAATACTATGCACATCAAAGTGATCCTATGCATTTACTTCAATAAAAACTCCCATCAAAGTCCTTCATTTGCTAAACCATCAAAGTTCATCTTTTTCTTTAGCTACATAAATAATATGGTCTTAGATGATATCACAATAAATTTGAATTTGTAATTTTTTTGTATAAATATGCATACTGTCATTTATTTTCTGCATGTGTATCTACAATCATATAATGAACTTAAAGATGTGCATTTGTAAAACTCCTTTTAAAATAATTTTCCACTCACTTTCACACACAAATATCCAAATTTTATTAGATTAGAAAAAAGAAAAAAAAAAAATCAAATAAAATCTTCAAAGTTGAATTTAATTAAAAATTAAAGTACAAATAATCACTTAATCTAGGGTAGGGATATTCAACTTCGCTTTCCAAACGTCGACATCGAGTTGTCTTTTATCACATGAGTTTCGCGCTAGTATGTGTATAAATGTGTGTAGAAATTCAAACATAAACAAAACATTAACCAGTAGAAATTCGTGCATCACTGATGTAAATAAATATTTATAAATGTCATCACTAAAAAAATGCGAAAGCATCGCATGGCTACACAAAAAATGTTTAAACTCAAAATTCATCAATAAAAATAAAAGTAGTTTTTCCGAGAGTTAAAACTATTTTTTCATGAATAGGATTTTTTTTTAAAATACATATAAGATCAGCAACTGCACGACGGGACAAATGATTGCACGTTTCATTGCTCCTGACCGTGGGAGGCAAATGGTCGACACTAATCTAGGCAAAGAAGCTATTAGTATATGTGGCATACATAGATAATTATATAGTTAGTATGTGGCACTACAAGCCACAACGAATGAAGCAGCTCTCCAGTTTAGTATTGGACTAGTTGAAGACTTACTATGGATAAATCATATCGGTATAGGTCGAACCATTGTTTCGCTACAGTTTTTCCAAATGTATGAGAAGCAAATGTATTCATTTTGAGATTGTTTATTTATGTTAATATCAGCTATTCGAAAAAATTTTAAAAACTGGTAAAATTTTAAGTCTTTTATCTTCTATAGCAGGTATGGCCAACAAGTAGATCGCGATCGACCGGTCGATCGCGAAGCGATATTTGGTCGATCATAGTTTAATATTATTTTTTTATTTATTAAAAAAAATTTTTTTATTTATTTTAAAAATTAAAAAAAAAGCATAATTACTGAAACGTAGTATTTTAAAATTTTAAAACAGCAGACTGAGCATTTTTTATAGTGCAAAACTTGAGCACGATTAATAAAAATTATCAAGTTGGTTTTACTATGTAGATCGCGACACATTTTTGAGATAAAAAGTCGATCTTAGGCACATACAAGTTGGCAACCCCTGTTCTATAGGGTAAATGATATCTGATATTTTTTGAAATCTGCTCAACGAATCGCAAAAAAAAAGTCGTTTCAAAATTCAAATGGAATCATATTGTCATCTATTTTTGTTTAATATTTTTCAAGATGCTACTTTTATTAAAAATGTTTCAAAATTTCAAATTTAAAAGAATCCGAGTTTGTTTTGTAACATTTGCATAAAAGCACTGCAATTTAAGACTTAGCCAATTTTAAAGTTTAACTCAAAAATTTTAAGTTTTTTTTTTCAAAAGTGCAGCTAGTTTCTAATTGAGTTGATATTACAGTGACAAAAAATATTTTATAACTATTTTTTTCATATCTAATAATTTTCAAATATTCAAGCGTTACGGTAGTCTCACTAATGCCCAAATTATTAATGGTAAATAATTTCTTGGTAAAATACTGAAAAAAAAAATTCAATCTTTGCCTACGTTTTACACACGTTTACACACAAAAGGTAGTATGGCTATGTGTTTACTTTTAATGTCGATATGTTTTTGTGTCAAAGGATGCATGTCCCACAAATCAACAAATAAAATAACAATTTAAAAATAATTTAATGTCAATGGAAATCTCTTTAGCCTTAAGACACAAACATATGTAACCTTTTAACACCTTACGCTCTCTTGGCTCTGAGTGGGAGTTCTTTTATAAGACACACACTTGTGATTCTTTTGTTATTGTGCACATAAAAGGTTGTCTGGGAGAAACTCGATATAATCAAAATGTAATGGAAAAACCTTTTAAATCCAAATAAAAATCGAATCTACCATATTTGTTGACATTGGTAGTCTGATGGCTTATTGAATGCAGTGAACTTAAGACAAAACTTCATATTCATAGTTAAAATTTAATATGAAGACAGTTCAAATTAAATCTGAAAGTAATGTTTTCTTTTGAAAACATATTCTCAGTGTACTGCATATATAGTTATCATTTTCATCACTATATAGCAACCCTTTTTCGAGAGCATACACATTTAAATGAGCAGATAATGATATGAATACGAATAATGTTATCACATGAGCGCACAAATAAACATATTGGCAGTTCAAAAATAAGGAAAATTCATTTTAATTTAATTCGTAGGAGATGCTACTTTGAAGTGGCAACCCATTTTCCCCCTAAAGTCTATTCGATTTCATCTTCAGTGTGGATATAATCTTAAGTTACAGATAAATAGCAAATAACGTAAGACGAAGCAAAGAAGAACAGAAATATTTGGAATTGTAAAAAATATACAAAATTTTAAGGAAATTTGTTGCCAAGATGTTGATGTTGGGTGCAAGTATTATCCTTTTCAAGTTTAAGCAAAACATTTCTCGCATATTTCATTTCATAGAATTCTTTGATGGCATACCCACAAACAAATTCATACGTTAGAAATATTTTCATTGCAGTTACCTGCTAGGAAACTTAAGCACATGGAATATTATTAACAACCCAACTTTTCTTGTTCGAGTTAGCTTAAAATATTGAAAAAAGTACAAAAAACATAAAATGTATATCATGTCATAAGAATCGCATGCGATATAAGTGTTTTACCATATAAATTATAGAATAATCCAATATAAATTGATCACAGGATCTTTCAAATGCTCGATTTCAATGAACTTTGCCTGAAATATCTTACTGGGATGATTATGTGACTATAATCTTCTCTTAAAGCGTGAAATGTGGCTACTGCAGATTCGTTATTTTTTCTTTAAGCCATCCATAATGTTAAATGTTTGACCGCTGTTTATCAACAGGACTTCACTTTCAGAACCACAAAATATATACATATGATAACAGCCAAACCATATAACACCAATAGTCGGGTTGAAATGATTCATCTGTTGTCTTGTCATGTTTGTTTAAGAAATACATTGATGCATACAAGAAGTTCAATGAAAATAATTTTCTTTATGAGTATTTTTAAAAATATTTTCCGAAAATTTAGAAAATTTATTTTCTGTAAATTATTTTTTTCCATTTGGGACATTCAACTCAAGTATTTATTATTAATCCATTTTAAAATGATTTTTCTTAATTTTTTTAATAAAGTGAATTCATAAAGCATGCTGATTAAACATTTATAAGTATTTTATAAAAACTCTTAAGTTCACTTAAAACATTTTTTTTCATCAAATAAAAATTACTCGTTAATACGTATAATAGATGCGATCAATAAAATTCTTTAAAATTTTTTTTTCAAAGGCATTTTAACATCACTCTTTGCTTTTATAACTTACCCTTTCCTAAATGTAAATCAACATACGAAAAATATTATACATACACACATACGAGTATGCATGTGCTGATGCGAAGGAGTGTGTGTTGAAGTAGAACTTGTTTTTGGCTTTGTATCATTTTTTTCATACGTTCTCCAAGCAGCCTCTTCAAGGGATTTGCAAATGTTTTTCTCGGATATCTATGACGTCTACATCCGACTTCGAGGACCACTCACTTCCGTTCGATAAGAATATAAGATAATAAAAATAAAAGAAAATATGAGGAAGACAATAAATGAGTACTACTACAAACATATTCTGCAAGCGCATATATGCCAAAACCAGTGTGTGTATGGGAAATTCATAAAATTGCTTGAATTTCAATGAAACATCCATCCCCTGCATCTTGTAAGTTCATTTATTGTATATTACATACTGCTATTGCAATGAAAATATTTATAATGCCGTGTGTTTACTTAATGTTTCCACATTTTGACGTTTTGAATATGTAATGTGGGACAGATTTTCAAAATTCTTCTGTAATACGTATGCTGCATCTATAATTTCTCGTGTATATTTGCACGAAATGCGAAGGTAATCACATGTAAAACATTTACCGTGAAAATATAAAATTAGCATAAAAATATGGACAGCTACCTACTAACCAAAACCTTAAATCAAAACACGTTTTACTCTAAAATGAAAGCAATGTTAATTAAATTTATTGGCTCGTTATGTTTCCCATTGAGAATTCCTTTCGTGCCATCAGAAAAATTAGATTTGTTTGCTTAGTAGTATATGCATATGGGTCCAAAGGGTTCACATCTCAATAAAATAGAAAGTGGAGAATAAGATAAAAAGTCTTGTGTTGATATTCCTGAAATCATTGAAAAAGTCAATACCATAAACATGTCTTGCTCGCACCTTTACTGAAAATGTTTATAATCTATGAAAAAAAGTTTAGAAGGACTGACATCAGAGAATCCTTGATATGGTAGAGTAACTTTTAATTGCCCTGAAAACTGAATGGTACTATTTACGTCACATAATTTCACACAGAGTGTTGAGTTTCCATCTGCGGTGTGATATTCGATCATCTCATAAACTTTTCATTCGTAAGGTGATGACAAAAGCTGATGCTCGAAAATTAAAATATCAGAAGAATTGTAATAAAACTATTAGAATTAGAGTTCAATAGAAAGCCAGTTTTCTCAGCATGGGTCATCATAATTTTTATATTACATACAATATGGGTCATCAATATATCACCGTTTTAAGTTTGCACCGTCATAGTTTCTCCTCCTGTAAGTAAAGAATCCCTACTGGAACGAAGTACTAGTTGGAGCTCAAGAAGAGTAAAAATGAGGTCAAAATTACACTTTTTATCATAAGAAATCGACTAAGAGCAAGATATTTGAGTAGGTGTCTTCAAGTAATTTAGAAAAAAAAGCTAAGAATTGGAATAAAACCACTTTAAAGCTACACTTTTTGAGTTTTAATGCCAATAGAGCTAAATATTAAATATATTTTTCAACAATTTACTACTTTATTTATTTAACTTATTTTACTGAACTAAAACGCACATATAAATGTTTGTACGAACGTATGTGGTTTATATTTATAAACACTTTTTTCTTCGTCCTTTTAATATTGCTTCTAAAGTTAATCCTTTTGATAAATAAATCGAATGTATTACCAACGAAACTTTTGAAATATTTCCTGACATCAATGCAATCGCAATGCAAAACTTATTCTTCATATGAAATAATTCCTACAATGAAATTTCATTTATTCCCACAACTTATGACGTACAAAAATATAAAATCGGTGTCATGAAAACTTACGCTACGTTAGGTACATAAATTAAGAATTTGTCTGCTAAGCCCCTGGCATTTGACACCCATACGATTACTTAGAATGTAGTGGAGCTTGATTTGTGCAGAGGACATTCACATATGAGATTTTAGGAAACATACGTACAAACTTACATAAATAGAACTGCTATCTAGGACATACCTTTGAGTGTTGTTAGTGAAAATGTTGGGCAAAATTAATTAAAAAATTCATTAAAAGTTGTTAAGCGTAAGCTTAATAAAGTTGGTTTTTAATATAAACAGTTCGGCATCGTTTGGCTTAGATCATTCGAGTTAAAAGTTGCTATAAACTATTTAGGATTTATTGAGGAAGAGTTTTCAGTACATTAGCTAAGGTAGTAATATCGTTAGTCAATAAAAAAAATATTTTTCAATTATATTGTGATAATAATAAGCGAATAAGCTAAAAAATTTTTGAAAAAATAACAAAATTCCAAACTTAATTCCTTAATTTTCTTAATGTGTATTTTTAATAAACTTTTTATTAGATTTAAAGCTTCAATCTAAGTAGCTAAGAAGGCTAATAGTTGCAGTAACTAATATTTATTATTGTTATATCATGCTCATTATCAGTACCCCTGAAGATAATTTTGCATATTCACATATTCGCTAAGGTGGAAATGCACCTCGTCACTTATAATGATTTTCAATAGAAAATCGCGGTCGAACCTTAGGAGTGCTTGGCTAATGTCTGAAGCAAAATTGGTGCACTGTTTACACTTTGTGTGGGAACATCTTCAGTTTTTCTATGGTGTTCTTGGACATCTGCAGCCACAGCGGTGATCTTCTCGGCGCAAGTGGCAAAACACCACTGAGCTTTCCAGTTGATGCCAATCAGGAAATCGACGGTGAAATTGTTAAACATTTCTCGTTCTTGTACAGTGTACCGATCCATGGTTTATCTACGTGCATCTGTTGACTACATAAAAAAAACTCCAATACCAAAAACCCACCTAACGGTAATGTGATGAATTTTGCGCTTTGATAAATTTATAAGCTTTAATTTTCACTCAAATAACATCCTTTTTGGGACCTAATGATAAGATGCTATTAAGAATAGTTCTTCAAATTATAAAATAAGAGAAATGTTTATCAGTCCTTTCCTTATGATTTCCTTAAACTATTTACTACATTTTAGTGCAATTTTTTCAAGATTATTCTTATAAAATATACACACGCGCGTCTCTTGCATAATTTCTACCACTCGGTCACACTGAAAACAAATTTTCGACATCACCCACTCAGTAGCAATATGTTTTTTTTTTTGTTGAAAATGTTACCCGCAAACTCCAACGATTTTACTTATTTCACTTTGAACTTGCTTACTCGTATGTCAATGTCAACTTATCCACACATCATCATTCATTTTGGCACGGAATTCCAATAAAACAAATCATTGAACTTGTGTCGTTTGGTTGCGCGAGAAGCTGTACATTAGGCACGTAAAAAAAAAGCAACAAAAAATAACAACAACAAGAAACTATATACAAATGACTCCTTCAATATGTCGACAACGACAAATTGGCAAGGGAACAGCATTTATTATAGTTAAGTAGGATAAAATGTCCTTGACTGCGATGTAAATCAATATGTGTAGATACTCAAGAAAAAATGTTTGCAAGACAATTATCAGTACGTACGAAGACGTGACGAAATCTTTAGGTAATTAATTAATATTTTTTTAACCAATTTTCGAAATTCAACGTCTGAATTTCGTTTTATTAAAAAAAAAACCAAACAAAAATGTCAAGTAAGCTCGGAATTACTTTTGTTAAGGTATTCTGTATGCATTGGTAAATCAGGGATGTACACTTTTTGTGAATATACAAGGTCTCGCGTCTTGAAATTTAAAAATGAGTTAAAGTTCTCTCTTTTTGCTGAACAATTTTACTTTGTTTGGATTTGTTAGACCACAACACTTGAAAAATGATTTCTTCATCAATTTCACAGTTATTATAAAGAAGTGAAGAACTTTAGAAAATGGAAAAATGTTTAATCAACTGATCTTTTCTTAAGTTCCTTTTAATCGTAATAGCAGCGTTCCTTGAAAACTTTTTTCTCGTGGCGTGGAACAATCTTTCGCCTCTTCCTCTTCTTCTAATTTTTAAATGGAATTCATTATTGCAATATATATACATATGATGTGAAATCAATGTAGAACAGTGATAACTTTTCGGTTTTTTGGGAAAAATGTTCTTAGGGCATTTTTCTCTTGAAATAGACTGAAATTCGTCCATTATCTGATTGAATGCAAGAATGCTTTTTTTAAATTCTGTTTGATACAAACTTTTAATATTTATTTATGATAAGTAATCAATATTGGACGCGAAGACCCCCTTGGCTACCCTCTTGTTAAAACACTGCTGGTCATCACAACTTCTTCATTGTTCAATCATACAAAATTGTAAGTAAATCATAGCTATTTTTCTGCTTTTATTTCTATTTGATTTTTTCAAATCAAACCTGAGTTCAAAAGACTATCAACAGCAGCAAATTAGTTTTGCAATATTTGCATGCGATTATCTTGCTATGACAGCTTTCAACTCCCATTTAGGATTTTCCTTACATAATGAAAAATTGAAAATTATAAAAAAAATTGTGAAGAATTTGGTTTGTTCTAATACTGTTTTTGATATACCATACAAACCGAAAATAAGCTAAGAATTTTGTCGGCCAGCGCTTCAGTGAAAGTCCCAGGAGGTCCATAACTTCGTGGCAGCTTTTAGTAGAAAATAGTCTGGCAATAAGTGAAACGCAATGGCACAGCAAAAGACTTTGAGCCAGGGATAACAAGTCGTATGGAAATTTTTTTTAGCTTTAGCGATTCTAATAAAGTTTAAGATTTTTATGATTTCATAAAACAAATTTTTCCTATTCTCATTCAAATTACGAATTCAAATTTTTCACAGCTTTTCTCTTTCTCGATTTATCACTAAACTTAACTAAATGCTTAGAAGTTCGCTATTTTAGCTAAATTTCCACCAAAATTGCAATATTACAATATTGGACTAACATTTTATACAGAGTGGTGGCCTTATTAGTTTTCTTATTTCCAAGAAAATATAAAAATTCCAAACTTTTTTTTTAGTTTCTTTAAAAAAGTCTAAAATTTATTGCTTAAATTGGCAAACGATGCCAATACAGCTATTAGCCAAAGACTGATGTAAAAACATTGAGTTTTCTCAAGATAAAAAAATATGGAGTGCAACAGAAGACAGCGGCGAGAGGATAATTAGGACAAATCAATTTTAATGTAACGAAATGACTGAAACTTTCGCAATTTACAACTGTACGAAATGTAGAGTCAATGGTCTCATTTATGATTCATCCTTCGTCTGTGAAATTAGAGCCAACGAAAGCAACAAACAACAATAAATGAAACTGCAACTGTTTCAGTTGGAAGAATTTGATTTGTAATACGAATCTTTCCGCCTTTCTATACTTAAGCAGCGTTAAATTATGTGGGTTTGCGTTGTTGGCGTTGCCAGCAGGATTTTTGATTTTGCCGTAAGCATTCGAAACAGCAAAGAATAGTTTTGAGTTTTAGATAAAAACTTAATATTTTGTTATTTGTCAAATTATTTTCAAAATGAGTCTCACTTCATTAATATACCGAACTAAAAATATGTCCCTTGCATTCGCTTAATATCACATTCAAAGATTACACCTGCAAATAAAATCAGGGCAGAAATAAAACAAATAGTTAAGTGAAGAAAAGTTGTTAAAAGTTTTTGCTTGTGTGTATTTGAGAACTATTTGACAAGAAGTAAGGATGTGAACTATGATGCCTTTTATAGTTCAGGAGCCGATGACTTCAAAAGCGCCGTCATTGCGATTTTGAAATATTGACTGAAGAAAACTATTCGATCAAAATGAGCCCGATGACAAGGCCGAAAGTATTTTTAATTAATCTAATTATCATTGAAAAACTTTTTGACCTTATTGCGAAAAATGATTTCAATTAGTGCATTTTTATTAAATTTCATGTTCTTTCAGAAAAACTTAGTATGCCAACCTTTACTCTGCCGAATATTTCTGTCATACCTATTTAAGGAAGGTGACTGGTAACAATATACTTAAGGAGCCACTCTCCTTTTGTTTTTATTAAACTCTCATTTTCATACGAGGCTTTTAATACCGACAGTGAATATGAAGTCAGAAGTTGAGTGACGAATCTAGCTTTGTAGATACAGACATCGGAAGTCAGGGGTATAGCTTTTAATAAAATCATTATAATTTAGGAATGCTAAACTCGATCTTAACTATAAGCTGTGGTACTGATTCATTAAAGTATTAGATCCGTCATATAGCTTTCGACATATGGCAATTTTTCGAACTAACACTTTTCGAGAAATAGTATTTCAAGAAAATTTCTAGAACTCGATCATTTCTTATCTTTAAATAATTGGGTTGAAAGAGATAAAACATTTTTAAAAAACATACAATTCCACGGAATTATTTAAAAGTTTCCATTTCTGGTACAACTCTGGCAACACTAAGGCCTTCAAAGCATGCTAAGCTAAATACGTAATAAAATAGCTAGACAAGAAATTTAAGAATCGTTTTCAGTTTTTTGTGCTTAAAATGCGAGTATCCTTGAAAACTTCAAATGCGAGTAAAGTTTTAACTTAAGTTCTCGTGAACGCTAAAAACTTTTGCACGACATATGATGTGATGCCATACGCAAACACAAATACACACACACACGCACAGCCTGGGAATGTTGCGGTTGTGTATGTGGAAGTGTTGTAACTGTGGTTGCTTGCTAGTTGTTGCATGTGGCTATGCGAGTTCGTTGGAATTAAGGATAATTGGATTTTTAAAGGTTAACAATATTTTATAAAGATTAATTCAATTTGGTTTATTTGCAAATTGCTGGAGTTGTGATTTACATGGAAGTTAAAGAAAGTTGGTCCTCCATTCAATTTGCATGCATTAAATAGTAAAAACCGAGTATTATGGTTCGTTAACTAGGATTTCATTTAAATATATCTCTGTAATGAAAGTCTTTTAACTAGTTAAGTTAAAAAGCAGTTCATCATATATCTTTTTACTCAGAAATAGACAACAATTATGTATCATCTTGCTTTTGCGACAATTTAAATTCGTCTGTTCAATTTTTGACTAGCTCTTAAGAGACATGGTTAAATTACAAAAAGTGATGTCAATAGGGAGCGAATACGTTTTATTTGGCAGACGTCTAAAAAATCTCCACTCATAGCGCTTAGTTATTTTGAAAGTAGCGACAGGAACGAAGCAAAACAATAAGCATTTGGCAGTAAACGGCATGGCTTACCTCAGCTGTTTGAATGCGGCCAATAATGTATAGAGAAATTTTCCTAATATCCTCACTTTCAACAATTCCACTATGGCCACCATAAATTTTGACAATTCACATTCACCTCAGAGCCGTCAAAATGGGACAATCTGAAATCAAGCTTGAGAAACACTTTACGTTGTTGTAATATGAACTCTTTATGGAAACTACAAAATAAACTCAATTCAATGCAGAAAAATTTTAAAAATTAAAAACTGAAAGAAAACATTCTCTCTCTTCTGGCCAGATAACTTAAAAATTAATAGTTTGAAATTGAAAACCAAACTTTTTATTTGCAATTAACATCAAACATGAAATTTATCTCATATCTCTTTTACCATAATTGCCAATGCTTCCTCTGGGGCTATAAAAATTTGAGTCTTCCACAAGATCTGGTGCTGAATTTTAATGTTCGATTTTCATTTGTTATATAAAAGTATTTGCTACATTTGTTACAGAAGTGGCAGTCACAAGTCGAACATTTTCCCACATTGCAATGAATTGATTTATGCAGTGATTCTTGCAGCAACTGAAATCGGAGATGATGCGGGTGTAAAAATGGGTTACCCTCAAAGTACTTACCATGAAAATCAGATAAAGCAATGTGTCATTAAATTGCTTGCAGTTGCTGGTGCTGGTGCTGCTTGGTAGCCGCAATGCCAAAAAGTTGAAAAGTCACATGACAGCACTTTAGTGTGCGTGAACGGTTTGTATGTGTGCGTAAAATTGTGTGCTTATGTGCCAAAATGGCAGCATCACGCTGCAGTTGCCAATGGATGCGGTTTCACTCAAAATTTTCTCCACAAAATGTGTTGCGTCATTTTATTGCTTTTGGCGAAAATTGGTGTAAAATTATCATGTCTGGAAATTTTTGATACAGTGGGACAAAGTGTTAAAATATTGAATTATGTACGAAACTTTTAAATTGGATTTGATAATATTTTGCTACTAAAAAACTGAATATTTCGCAATAAAAACGTTTTACGTTAAAACCCATTTGAAGAAGAAAACTTTTACGCATTTCTTTTATTTTTCTGCGATGAGATTTGACTACAGTAATTTTGGGTAATCTATTGCCAGCATTAATTTAGTAAGCTCCCGCTACATTTTGTTAAAGTTAAGCTTTCAAAATTTGGCTTATACATTCACATACACACATTTAGTTTAATAATAAATTTTAGTTATTGGAAGTGATTTTATGGCTCTGTATTGTTATTTGTTGCTTGATTTGTTCCCATGGTAAAAGCTAATTAGATTTTCAATGAGAGTCTGTGCTCAATGAACTATGTAAAACTCCGTACGTATGAATGTGTGGCGGAAAATTACTATGAAACAAATATGATTGATTTACCTATCATGACTACGACTTATTAAGTAAAAGTAGAATCAAATGACTTAAATTAATTGGTAACGTTACATAGAATAGAAACAAAGAAATACGACTTATAACCTATTTTTGCAATTAAGTTTCTCACATCTCTTTGATATACAAATATTTTAAAAGGCGGCCCAACATGGAATTTAGAAATCTTAAAAATTTTGTAAAATTTAAAACATACAATATTTTTAATTACCAAGTGTAAGTGTTACTGTACCACAAGATGTCAAAAGCTTTAATTGAGCGATTGTTTTTAAAAGTTCGAAAATTACAGTTAAAACATTCCCCTATAATTGGCAATCAGTTAAAATATAACAACGCTATGAATTTTCTAAACAACAGAATTTGGCGCAGTTAGCCCTCTCCTTCAGGTCTAAATAAACTTGGCCAGTGTTTATTTTGTGATCCAGTGTGTCTACTAAGCAACCCAATGGGATTTTTCTCGTCGTTGACTAACGACTAATATTCATGTGATAGTACATCAGATCTGCTGGAAATCGACTTACAAATTTCGGAGATACGATGCTTTCAGTGTCAGTACGTCAACTTCCCTCGTTACATCCACTTTGGTGACTTCGATATCATCGTACATCGTACCTTTCATCTCCATCTTGGAGAAGAGGAAATAGTTGCAGTGCAACAGATCCGATGAGTATGGCGTATTTTGGATCACGGGAATTCGTTTTTTGGCCCAAAACTCACAAACAGTGACGGTCTTGTATGGAGGTGATTACATTCCAAAAGTAAGCAGTTGAACGGCTCCTGATACTCTGGTCTCGTTAGTTAGACTTAATAATAATAATTTTTTTAGAGTCGTAAAAACAAATGAAATGCAAATGAATTTGCTCAAAATGCTGACTATTATAAACCACATAGTCTTTCTAAAGCTTAGAGTCTTCCAAAATTCCTCATATCAAAACATTGGTAAAAAATTCTTTGTGATTTCGTGGAGAAAAACGATAGCTAATCGTTGCATCAAATGAAATTTTGGGATGGGAAAGTCTCTTAAATGTTGTTGCTTCAGAAAAATAATGAGTTAGGAAGCGATATTGTTAAGACTAATTGGAAATAAACAAAGGAAAACGAGTGAGTCTTCACTGTTCCTTGTTTTCCCTACTACAAAGTTTTTTTTTAATATCTATAGATATTACTTTTTTAAGTGTACAATATATAATTTTTGAATTTTATTTGTCAAAATACAAATAATTTTTAAAATCCTACGCATAAACTAAATTGCAGTTGGCACAAATAAAATGTGCATTTGATTTCAATTTCAATAAAAACAATCAAAATTAAATTCAAATTAATTTTTTTTGGGTAAAACGCTAAATTCAATTTGGAGCCACCAAAATGACTACTTATTTTGAACGTCTACCCGATGATTTGCAGAAAGAATTGAGCTGCATTGCCAAACGGATGGTGACTCCCGGTAAAGGTATACTCGCTGCAGATGAGCCACCTGCTACCATGGCGGACCGATTCAAAGGTACTGGCGTTGAGAACACCGAAGAGAACCGTCGCGAGTGGCGTCAGGTTTTATATTCAACTGATGCCGAGATAGCTAAATATATAACGTCAGTCATTATATCTGACGAAACTTTGCATCAGTGCAACGATGCTGGTTGTATGTTTATCGATTTATTGAAAAAAAATGGCATACTCTATGGCATCTGTGTTGACCAAGGTCTAGTAAAAATGTGGAATTCTGTAGATGAGACCACTACACAGGGTCTGGACGATTTGGCTGGACGTTGCGAAAATTACAAAGCGCACGGTTGCAGTTTTGCCAAATGGCGTGCTGCCTTCAATATCAGGGAAAAAACACCATCATATCAGGCCATCATTGAAAATGCCAATGCATTGGGTCGTTATGCGGCTGTCTGCCAATCGAAAGGTATGGTGCCAATTGTTGAGCCAGATATCTCGATTGAAGGTGATTATGATTTGGAGCGTGGGCAAATGGTTGCCGAAACTATTTTGGCTTTCACTTATAAGGCGCTAAATGATCATCACATATTTTTGGAAGGTACAGTATTGAAAGCGAGTATGATTACCTCTGGTAATAAATGTACGACTAAGTATACATCCCAGGACTTTGCCAAGGCATCGGTGTTGACCATGTTTAGAAATGTGCCACCAGCTGTGCCCGGTATCGCCTTTTTGTCAGGTGGTCAAACTGACGAAGAGGCTACTGAGAACTTAAATGCCATTAACAATGTTAGCAAATGCAAGCCCTGGATGTTGACTTTTTGCTTTGGTCGCGCCTTGCAAGGTGCTGCATTGCGTGCTTGGAGTGGACGCAAGGAAAATGTTGCCACTGCACAAAACATTTTAATGGAACGTGCCAAAGCTAATGCATTGGCTTCGCAAGGCAAATATTCTAAAGATAGTAATAGTTGCAGTGCACCACAGGAAACAGGCCAAAAAAGTTGCTCATGCCCAAAAAAGTAAGAAACTAGTGCTTTATAATATTAGCAACAGTTCGGATCCAGCAAAATTAAAGTAAAGTTATACCATAGGAAAGTTCAATTAATATACAATTTACCAACAACACAAAATCAAGTTGTTTGTACTTCGCAACTACTCCACTTTATTCTCTATTCTCAGATTTGTGTAAAGTTCATTAGTAATCATTCATTAAAGCCTTTGACAGGGTCATAATCTGAGGCTTGGGAATCATGGAGAGAAATGGCTATAAAACTTCCGTGGACACTTTTGATTAGCTAACTACATTAAATGTCTTTATAAGCTAAACCAAGACTTAGACCATAGAACTCTCCGTGCCAATAGAGAAAAATTAGCGTTTGTTGGTTTACCACGTGGAAGGAAGTAAATAAAACTTCTTCAATATTCGAATAAAACAAAACGATACAGGCATTTTTTTTAACATAACATCAAAAAAACTCTAAAATCTTAGAAAAACCTTCGTATCTCAAAAACTAATTCCGTAATCGATTAAAAGTTTCCGACTTATATGAACTGTAATGCTATATCCACGACGATCCGATTGGCTATATAATTGAAACCACACGTGCATCGCCAACTTATTTAAAATAAGGTTTGACAAAGGCATATACTGATGTTTGCCGCCCCTCGAACAGAAATAATACACTCTCATGGTTAATTGGATGTGAAGAATTGTAATGAGGTATAACGACTTAAAAATTTCAATTGCTAAAGCAATAAATCCATTCTATTCAAAATTTGCCGTCACTAAGATCTGCTGCTGTAGACCTGGGCTTTCTGAGCAGTACCTAAATTGCGATATTATGCTTTGTTGCTGTATGCGTGGCACTTCCTTAAACTGAGTGATCAATTACCTTTGATATGTCAGAAATGCATCAGTTTGTAAAATGTGTTCCACTGGCAGGAAATAAAACATAATACAGTTTTGTTTTTTTCTGGTATGGTGGTCATTTTTTATTTTTTTTTGTTTATATCATAAATTTATTTATTTAAATTTACTAAAATAATAATATATCACATCATATTATATAAATAACATATTTCATTTTATATTTTTCATATGTAAATGCTGTTGTTGGTTTTTAGCTAAGTCATTGCAAAAATTATAATAACCGACATGTCGCTGACGAGTAACATAGAGAGATAAAACATTCCATACATTGCGAAACATACATATACACGGATCTGGTACAATTTTCTGTAGAAAAATTCGTTTCGTTGACGTTTTAGGTGCAGAGAAATTTTTGATTAATAAAACTTTTTCATATTGCCTTTAATGCGGCTTTTGCTGCAAAATAGAATTTGCTGTGCAAAAGAAAAATTCTCCGGAAGTGTGCACAATTTCCGTTATTTAATTTCAATTACTTTCGCAAGCGTTTATTGTTAGCGAAAACGCGAGTTCAAAGCAATAGATATGAAAAAAAAAAAAAAAAAACCCTTGAAGGCAAACTTTAATTAAACGCCTGAAAGCATTATGTAATGAAAAAAAAAGGTGCGCTTTCATGCTGTTAAGTTTGGCTTCGACGTTCTTCTTTTGCCAGCATTACCATCTTTGAAGGAATGTGCAATATGGTGGTATAGATGGAATTTTTCACATTTTGCCACTTTCACGCTTTCTCCTTTGAGCTTCGGCAAATGCTCTCAAATTCTATCAGCAAATGGCAACACAAATAAAGGTTTTAAAGTAATTTTCCCGCTGCCAGTGCATTCAATTAAATAAATTTCAACACTTTCTCTGCGTTAATTGCTAGCAAAAACTCCCTCCCTGCTACAACACTCTAACCTACAATACGGTTGCATTGTTTCACTTTCCTTAAAAGTGATTTTCAAACGTACCCATCCTCATGCTTCACACTCTCATGTCTCCCATCACTCCCATAACGTCGTCTCTGTTTTAGTAAATGCATTCACCTAACAAATCGCATTCGCCCTTTTCCAATGGCTTAAGCCAAAGTGGATTGTAGTTGGGACACAATTTCCGATGAATTGGCATTTTAATCTTTACTGGCGTAATCGGTGCATCCTCCCAGTTGTAACCTTCGAAACGATTGCCATCGGATTTGTTGCATTGCATGCTGAGTGGTTCCTGTATATACATGGTATAGAGTTGATCTACACGCGGTTGAGTCCACTTAATGCTGCGATAATTCTTAGAACGTGCACCGTTCAAATGTATGCTACGTTGATGCTCTTTTCTGAAAAAAAAAATAGGAAGTGAGGTAGGAGTTAACCAGGATGTGTGATTTGAAATGCGCAAAAAAATCCGAACTGCTATGTAGTATTTTTAATTAAGCCCTGAATGAGTTTCTACTTTATTGAAGTTGAAAATGTGAATTCGAAAGGAATAAAAATTAATACTGTTAATACTAAAAATATTTACCATAGTCGTAATAGCTTATTAGCTAAGTCTCTAACTTGTTAACTTAATCATGTATTTAAATATATAAGAATCATTAATAAAGTTTATTTGAATTGAATTGAATAAAGTTTTGAAAATAATTCGTAAAATTAAGAAACTTGAAAAATTGACTGCAGTAAATAATTGAAATTCAGTTAGAACTTAAGAAAGAACTTGGTGTGGAAAAAGATTTCACGTTTCTCTATTTCAGACGAAGAGTCTACTTTGCTTAAAAGTCCTATAAGTTTAATTTAATTTCAGAGCATCAAGTCCTTGAACGCGTTTTTCTTAAAAAAATTTTAGTGGAAGTAGCTTATAACTACAAAATAATGAGATTGCCAGGATGTTTTGCTTAAAGTGCTGAATTTATTTAACAAAAAAGTGACTACGTGTGAAGACTCCAATTAATTTTCAGCGCAACAACTTCGAGTATCTTAACTTTTGAGCAATCATAATGCACTCACAAAATTGTATATTATTCAGTTTAGTTCTGACTCCGATTTAGTCTGGGAGTAGAGTTGAATCTTATCGGAATTCGCCAAGAAATTTTTTTTGAACTCAGAACATGAGTCATAGTTCCGATAACTAATGAAAATCGTAAATATTTTAAAGTCCTTATGTAAGCGGAAATTTTGACTTTTATAAGACTGATCGATTTTTTTTTCAAAATATTTTTGCAGATTCTGTAATTTTCATCATTTCAACGTTATGATAAACTTAAAAGGGTACTAAGTTTTGATAGTTTTATTAAAAATAACAAAAATAGATGAATAAACAAAATAAAAAAAAACAATCGCCCAAAATGTATTCTCATTTTTTTAATGGAATACCTGACCAAATTATTATGATAACAAAACATTTTTTTTTGGCGATTATACTATGGACAGTTCTACAAGCGTTGAGTGATTCTAAATATTTTTCCAATTTTTATTAGCATTTTACTTCAAGACTAACAGCATTCCACTATAAAGTGGACCATTTTTGTTGTAAAAGGCAATAAAATATCTTCGCTGCACCCGCAAAAACTTAAAGACTAAGTAAATGACAGAAAATGATTTCGACTTTTTGTGTCATCGTCCTTCCGTAAGTTAATAGAAATTCAAATACAATTTCAAATTTTTGGTGCCCATACGTTTTTGAGAGTCCAACGTGAATTGGAAAGAAATAAAAGTTTTCAATCGGTAGATTTGCAATCGTACTGATTTCCGCATAGTCGTAAAATACCATAAGAGAATTTGCACATATTGAGAAATATAGATATAGAGAAAATATGTGACAATTCGGGTTTGGGGAAATTCTTTTTATTTTTTGTTTTCTTCGAACAACACCACAGCAATTGCCAAGCAATTCCCCACTCTATGTGACTGGCAATTCTTGTGCCACATACTTCTTGCTGGCGACAACGACAATACACTTGCCGTCAGTTTAATGTCCAGTTCTGTCAATAAAATTGTGTCCATGTGTCCAACTGATACGCTCACTCACTCACTTACTTCTTCATGTATATGAAATAATTCTCCAAAGTCTCCTCGGACACCGAACTCTTGCAAACTTCCAACTTTGTTGCCGGATAGTAGTGAATGTAGTTGACGCACATCTCATCGCTGATGGAGAAACCACCCAGTGTTGCATTTTCATAGCCCACGGTGTTGTAGTAGCAAGTTGTTACCAAGGCATCTCCCTAGAGGATGATAAAAAAGAAAAATGAAAAATACGAGCGAATAAGTAAGCAGTGAAGAGCAAAACTAAAATCCAAAGTAAAGAAAACTGACTGTAAACGAGTGAAAAACAAACAGTAGAATATCATTATTTGTTCTATATTTCTTTCACACTATTTTTGTATTTGTTTCTTCCTGCTGTATGTTCCTTAACCCGTTCAAAAATTGTTAATCTGTGAGGACGTTGTAACATTCTGGAAAATTAAAATAAAACTACAGGCAAAAACTTTATGAATTGGTGGAGACAAACAGAGTCTGAGTTTTGCTGCAAAAAAATTTAACCAGTTAAGAAGTCTTTAAGAATTAACAGTTTTTGTCCCGTTTTCATAATAAAGAAAATAATTATTTTTTCTGTTCCAAAATAGTTTTCGAAGTATTAATCGCTCTGGATTGAACACTTTATGAAAACATGCATGTCTAAAAAAGATTACCCATATTATTTTCAACTATGATTCAAAAGAAAAAAGGATCATCGAGAAATATTCTTCTAATAGAGAAAACATTAGATAACTTCCAAAAAAAGTTTGCGATTTTTGTGAAAACAGCGCTTTCGAGGAAATTGTGTTGATCTCACAGCGCTAAGTTTGTTCAGCAATGGCTAGGATATTGAGTCTCTTGCTAAAACTCTGCAGTCTTTTATAAAATGTAGGTTCGATTGCTCAAAAGAGAAGCTGCTTTATTTCTCGACTTCGTTTTCATCAAAAGATCTATATAAAACATCCATTCTCAATCAAAGCTTTCACAAGGACCTGCAGAGCTCTGCCTCCGACCTACCAAGCTGCGAAGGGGCGATAATATAAAGTACTAGAGCATGGTCCCCACCATGGGAACAAAAGAGCGGTTTTTTTTCCCATCCATTGATTATTTGTATGCATTTTGAATATATTAAACTTTTTTAAAAAGTGCCTCTCGAAATCTCTCTCGCTGATCGTACGAGTATAGTTGGCGAAATACAAAAAGATTCACATACTTCATGTTCATAAACAATTGGCAGGCGACAGTGGGTTAAGACTTATTCAACCCACTTGCAAGTGTGAGAATATAAAAAGGGATAAAAATGAAAAGTAGCAGAAAAATAAAAATTTCAAGTTATAAAATTGATACGTTTTTCAAATGCGACGATAAGTATGTTAAAAAATAACTAGAAATTGTTCAGCAAATAAAGTAATGCAGCAGCGGAGAAAGAGTAAAATCTCAAGTTGAAAAGGATAGAAAATAAAACAAATAATCTGATGGTATTCCCTAAAATGAAAGTGGGGGTGTTGTGATAGAATTGCGTACGTTTCGCCTACTAACTCCTACTAACTCCTACACATTATGACGCACACTCTTTAAGCGTTTGCGATAGCATAAAAAGTTTCATTTCAATACGAAAAGGTAGGTGCTTTGTTGAAAATAATCCGAAACTTTAACTTTTTTTTGACTTAAAGCTAAGCAATTGCCAATAAAGCTATAGAGTTGAATGCCACGAGCAAAAGTTTATAGCAGAGTTCAATTAAATACAATGGAAAGTTTTCACAATTCATTTCAATTATGCGCAGTGATTCTGTGAGAGCGTGCGATTGCATTAAAAAGAAGTTTGAGGGGGAGAATTTCGCTAACAAAGCCAAAATCAATTCAAATCGCTTTGAAATAACACATTTTCAAAGAGAAGAAATAAAGTTTTTAAATATTTGAGTTTTACTGAATTGTAATTTTGATATGATTCACTTAAAACCTAAAAGATTTTTAGGATTCGCATTAAATTGTATATGAATTGATATCATTTACATTTAGAATTTAGCTCACACAAAGGATACAATTAATCAAATACATATAATATTTATTGAAAATGGCGTTGAAAATGAAGAACGTCAGTAACGAAACTCAGACTGAAGGAAATTACTAACGAACTTACGAACATTTTTTATTAAATCCTCCAAAGGTTAGAGACTCATTTATGTAAAGTTTATTTAAAAACATAAGTCTCAATACCAAAATTACCATATAATTGAACTTAAAATGATATATTTGTACTAAGAAATGTATGATTTTTAAATCTACTTGTATAAAATTTCGTTCAATTACCTTAATAAATTTAATTTTGTAATTTTTCAAATAACTGAACTTTTTTTGACTTTGACTTTTTTGACGTTGTTTAAAACGAAATACTTATCTCAAAAACTATGAGGAATAAAATTAAAATGTTTCTCGAAATATCTTTGGAAGTACATGTTTTTCAAAGTGGATTTTTGTGCTATGAGCTGTATGCAATATCGGAAATTTTATATGCGGATTTATTTTTTTCAAATAAAGTTACAAGTTAGAGCCTATTAAGCAAATTAGTGATGTCATGTAAAAGATAATTCAATAAACTATAGAAATAAATTATAATAATGATGCACAAAATTTGATATCAGACCTATAATTTTCGTGATTTCAATATTTTTCTGAAGGTTTGACAGCTTTTTATCAAAACACTGATATTTTTTTTCTAAACTATCTTACTAAGCTAAGATTGTAACATTTTAATAAAACTCAATATATTTTTTTTCATTATGTATGCAACATTTTAAATAAGTTAACATAAATTTAAGGTATAGTAAGTCGTGCATAGTGAAAAAAAAGTAAACAGCACATTAAAATTCAATAGTTACGCAGTATGGAAATTGAAAATTTTTGAATGTTTTCTTTTTGAATTTTATCAAATTATGTTCATATCGATTTGTAGTTTAAGTCTTACATTTCTGTAAATTAAACATTTTGAAAATTTTTTGCTTAGAAATAGTTTTATAAAATTTCTTACTTTATCTTCCCTTTCAACTACAAGCCATTGACTTTAGTACCCATGCTCCACAAACAAAACAATCCAATAAAACATAATATAAAAAGTAGAGCAAACTCCACAACACCAAACTCCTAAAGATATGCAATAATTTCGTTTGAAACTTTCATAACAGTGTTGACACACTGGGTGAACTGTTTGATTTGAAAGCATAATTCTTTTAAAATTTCACAAAAACTACACAAGAAAAATGCAAAAGCGCAAAACACAGCAGATAAATTGTAAAACTCATAAAAGAAAACAACAAAAAAAAACAACGTTAACACTCTCCAAACATTTTATTTTGATTAAAATTGAAAAAAACGTGTTTTTTCCCCTTTTCTTTATTCCCTTAGCAATTTTTATTTTTGTCTCTTGTTATATTACGCTGTCTCTCTTTAATGTTGTTTAGTAAATTTTTAGTAAAAACAAATGGGGGAAAACATCAGCAGCAGCGTACTCAACATGTTCAGTGTTGTTGACCCAAATCGGTTAAAAAAAAACAAAAAAATCTACGAATAAAAGAGAATGCAACTCAGTTGTAAGCTTACCGGCAAGACGCGTGGTTTGTAGTGCAGATTTCGCATCTCCTGAAAGTGGTGCGAATAGTAATCGTCACGGTTTACCTCCAGCAGCTCTTCGTCATTGCGAAAATGTCGCGTCAGTATGCGAACGCCACGCAAGTGTGTGTGCAGCTGTGAGCCAAAAATGATGATACCAGATGGGGGAAAAGCCTTTGGGTAATGAAAATATATAACAAAAAATAAATTGAGCGCTAAAAGTTTTAGATAGAATGAAACATATGCACAGTTTTGAAATAACTTTCAAATAAACTTAATGTAAGTTTTGTTTTATTTATGCAGATTTATATAGCTTACCACTTCAGTGCATTCGGCAATGCAGTAACCACTTAATGGAAATCCAATTTGACCCGGTGGAATTGCCATTTTATCAGTGTATTCAAGTCCCAGTTCCATTACAGCAGCATCGAATTGTCGCAGTTGTGAGATCATTTTAATGTGCATTCCAGAACTATCAATGTGACCTAGAATCATAAGGATATGTCATTTACAGCTTAAGGCAACAAAAATGTAAAAAGTTATTGGTTTTAAATCTTAAAAATCAATTCAAGGATGCATTTTAATTGGATAATAGAAAATACCATCTCCACTATTAGCTCTTGTACGTTTGTTCTTGTTATACCCTACGGCAGGGGTATATTGACTTTGTCATTCCATTTGGAACGCACATACATATTTTTTGAACAGCATCACCATGAATGAAATTCAGTGGCACACAGGCCACACCTTCAAGCAAGGTTGCGGGTATTGAAAATGAGTGATTCGAACACGCCTACCGTCCATAGAAATAAACATTTAAAACGCTTTATTGAGACAGCACGAATGATTCGAAAGTTTCTACAAATGGGCGTGGTAATCATGGTGCCCTCACCACCCAGCAATTATTTGAAAAGTCTTTATTTAAACGAGCTGACAAGAAAACAATTTTGTATAAAAGTTTTCCTTGACAATTTCTTTCAGAAATACTTCAAAGACCTACCTTTTTAAATTGTTACATCAATTCAGAATTTTATTTTCACTTACCCGTTTCCAAGTCAGGATTATTAAAATGCACCTCCAATCGTATGTACGGATTATAGTCTTTGCCACCAATCGGCAGACCAGTCTCGGGTGGATATGTAAACGTACTAGCTCCCATAGCCCACAATGCAATGACCTTTGAGCAAACTTTTGCAGCCGCTGGCAGCTGTGCGCAGTCACCATTATAGATTGGTATTTCGACATCGGGATCCGTTTCACAATGAAACACCTCCATGTGGTGCACAATGCTTGGTGAAATTATCACTGGATCGAATTGTACAATATGATGTTTTTGTGATAGGAAATCGTCAAGTTTTTGTACGTGACACCAATAGGTGGTTTCCTGAACGGGCACAGACACTTTGTCTAATCTGATTTCAATTTGTTTGAGATCACTTGAAAAGAAAAAGAAGACTGCTTTGAGAAGGCATTACATGGATAATATCTGGTAAGACTAACGTTTCCGGTATTAGTATTTTATCAGCACGAAGTAGCTGCATCATTTTAATACCACTTTCATGTGATGAAACATTGGGTAATGGAAATTGATGATCCTCGAGTGATAGTTGATTTTCTCCACGTGCCCACATGATGTACATAGTACCTTCCTATAAAAAAGTTAACAAAAAAACCAAATTTTTTAAGAAATCATTTAAAAATTTTCCAAATTATTTATGTGGTACATATATTCCTTCAAACAACTCACATGCATTCGCAAATCGAGCGGATCACATGTGTCGAATTTTCTCTTAAACGCCAGAGTGTATTCATCCATCTTGAATAGCTCACAATCCTGTTGATAGTCCTTATGCACATATTTGCCCTGCGGACAGGTGTAGGTATCGGTTACCACATTAAAGAAGCCATTCTGATTTTCGAAAAAGCAGATATCGGCATCGCCAAGACCACCACGTTTCGAGAAACCCAAATAGAACCAGCGATGTTGTTCATTGAAGGCATTTTGTAGATGAAAGAGAACCTCCTGTTTATACCAATCCACCATCCAACTTAGTTTGATTTCTTTGTTATCCAAATAAATTTCATGGAGTTTTGTTTCTGATAGTCCTGAAAAAGTGCAAAAAAGTTCTTAAATTAAATTTACTTGAGCCAACTTGGGATTTCAACTGTCATATTAATTTATAGAAAATAAATGTTCAGAGCATCCTTTTAATTTATTGTAAGCGCTTGTCGCTGTTTGTGGTTTTGCAAAAATATGATTATTTTAATATCATTTTGATGTTGTATTTTAAAATCATAATTACAATTTAAAATGATAAATGTTGTGTATGTGGAATATATTTTGCATTGGCGTTGACAATGTAAATGAAAATGAAACGGCAACGACAAACATAGTAATTAAGTTAATATTTTCCGTTTTTTACTTGACTGACTTTTGGCATGAATCCTTATTATGATCTCTACGTGCAGTCTATAGTATGGTGCATATATAACCACTGAATATCGCAATTACACAAATTTATGACTTAATTAAAGGATTAATTATGCAAAATATGTGAAACATTTAAGTCCATTGCCATCAATTATTGTGCATACATAAATAAATTAAATGGAAACCATTTATTGGAATTAATGGAAGCTAATACTGTGCATTATAATGATGGATTACATTCATTTCTGTAAAAGAATGTGTGCCTTAAAACCACCCGATTTCTATTTATTCACTTCATAATTTAATTCAGAGTAAAGAATTGATACAACGGTTCAGTAAAAATACAGCTGACGTCAAACATAAAAAATGTGAGAAGGCTATTTGCAAAACGTAATACAAATCGATTCAGACAAAAAACGGACTGTTTTTAGTGCCAGTGTGAAAGCTATTTAATTAAAGATTTAAAATTCTCCCTACAGCTGAAAAAAAAATACAATTTGCTCTTTTATAAAAATTGATTTTCGACAATATACATGAATTTATTCATGTCTTTAAGAAAATGGTGCTGGCAACGTTTATAAACACCTTGGTAATCAAATATCTTTAATCTTACGAAATCCACAATGATTTCGTAAATTCAAAGCACTTGTGATTTTGACAGTTGAGACATTTCGATGTCAAAATTTTACAGATAATCGAAACATGTCGCATGGCAATTGTAAGCACACAAATAGACGACAAACACTCACATGTACGCACGTAACGAAGATGACAGAAAACATATGATAAGGCATTTGTTTAGTAGAATATACAGAAATTAAGAAACGTACCAGGAAAAATGAAAAAAAAAAAAACCAATCATCATGCTTCAGAAAACAATTTCAATGTCAACTGATTGCAGCAGCACAAAAAAAAAAGTAAAAAAAACAGCAGCCACAGAGGAAGACATGCGGCAGACACTTTTAACTGGCATGTGTACCAGAAAACAAACACACAAACATTATTTGTACCCATACACATTTACACGTTTACAGTAAGAGCAATGCACAGTAATGCTTAAATGAGAAAGATCCTGCTAAAGTGTGTACGAAAATGGTTGTAATATGTCTTCTATATAGTGTGCGAATTTATTTGAGTGGTCTTACAAAAATTCATTTTTAAACATTTAGTAAATTATCAAAAATAGTTCTTTAATTTGAACAAAATACTTCAGTAAAAGAATTGGAGTAGTAAATAATCGATGTTTGGGGAGCACTTCCCTCTTTTGAAAACTTGAAAATCAAGGCAGGATTCAGCATACTCTTTGATGAAATGCGTCTAACCTCTTGCTTCAATAAAAACTTCTTCGCTCTTGTTCTATATATATCAAAGTGGGTGCTGGTAGCTACGTTTAATAAGCTTGTCTGACTTACGAATGGAATGGATAGTTTCTCGAATTTTATTTATGTATCACTTAGCATGGTCCGCATATGCAAAGCTAAGATCCATGGCCATTAACGAATGCGTTAGAGGAACCTTAACTTAAACATATCAGTCATCATAACCTCCGGAAGCCAAGAGTATAGGATCTAGAATCGTCGAGACTCGTTCTGCGCTCATTTAACTTGCTAAGAAAATTCAAAACGTACTTCATTCTCTGCCAAAGAAGATATTTCTAAAACCAGATGATTATTGGACCAGATTCTGTTTGTGTAGTTCAAAAATCTCTCCCTCAACTTTAACTCTAGATGAATGTCCCTTAACATGAAAGAAGACAAAACTCTTGATGAAATTTTTGAGATTAAACAAAAAACTCAATAAAATAAGAGAATAAAACTTAACGTTCAGGATTTTACCCATACTAATTGAATCCATCGCACTTGATCACGTTTGAGTACCTCCAGAGTTATAAAGGATGATTCATTAATTTTTTCAAAAAAAGAAAGGAAAATAAATAAATTCTATTTAATCGGATAGTCTTCATTATCTTTACAACCTACCATTCTTTACACGTATTTTTTCGAGATAGTCTTTCAAATGTTGGCTCTAATTTCATTTTGAACTTTAAATTTTCGTTGAAGTATTCGATTGGATATCTCTTTTTTTAAACTTAGTGGACATTTTGTTTTTTTGGTAAATAAAAATATTGATGAAAAGATTAGGGGGCGGCAAAGTACACGGTGAAATTTTTGTAAATTTATTAAATTTTTACAATTTTCAAACGTTGTTGCAATGAAGTCCATGCTTAAAAGTCAAACAACACTGAACAAAAATACTATGAAAAATGTACCTCTAAAGGAATCACCTATTAGAATTACTTTAGAATAAGTTAGGAACACATCACGTAATATATTCATTAATATATTATACCACCATTCATATCTGTTGCAATCTATGATCAAGCTCAAACATAATGGATAAAATATTAAATCTTCATCTCTCTTAAGAAAGATTACTAAAAGATTTATATGACCGCTGACCACTGTACAAAAATGGCACAGCAAATGAACACATGTAACACATTTATTTGAAAATAAAAGCCAATAAGTCGTTGCAACAGCCCAAGCAGCAGCTTTTCCCAAGAGCAACTAAAGGAATTGAGTTCACACAACTACAGAACGATTGATAGAAGACAGCACTACAGCGAGCAATGCAAGTGGTAAGGAAGTTTCACATAAATATGTTATGGCCAACATTGACAGAGTCAGACAAGCGTTAGTTTAATGTCAGTGTATAAGTAAGTGAAAGTTTATGTTGGTATTTTCACAGCACTGCTGTCATACGAACTGTCGAAGCAAATAAGCGCTAGAGCAAATACTGCACAAATAGGTGACAGCACACACACACACACACTTGTGGACGGAAAGAAGGTTAAAAGTGGAACTCACGTCTACTGTAACTACGTTAATTCTTTTACAACTAATGGTATTCAACTGCTGTGCGTCATCTTGCCAACAATTTTACAATTTTTATGTGTTAAATTGTCAAAAAATAAAAAAATTACAAAATTGTGCTCATCGTTGAAAAATTAATTTCATGGTTGCTTCCATGAAATGCAATCGAATAAATGCGAATAATTTTGTAACATTTTGTAAGAAGACAAAAAACAAACTAATGGAAATTCAGTTGTGCACTAAAGTAAAATAAATCATTATCGTAAGCTGAAAGTCCATTATAACTTATTAGATTTGTGCCTTTAATGTGCACTGAGTTTACGATTTAAAATCATTCCATTTAGAAAATTGAAAATTTATTGTTATGGCATAAAATATTTGATAACGTCAGATTATTTTTAGTAATTACGCTAAATCTTAAAAATTAATCGCAACGAGTAGCATATGCATAACCAAACTTGTTACGCAGCACTTGTCATTTAACTCCTATTAGCCAACTTGATATATGCTCGCCTGCTGAACTTACTTAGCTCGCCGGCGAACATCACAAATTGCCAAAAAGCTGCCACTGACTGTCGTATGCTGTGATATAGTTTCAGCTGTAAATGCTACTGTCACAAAGGAAACATAGCGTTTGACAAGTTGAGTGCATCCTCAATGGTGGTTTTGAATTTGTGTATACAACAAATAAGAAGTCTGTAAAAAAGACATTTGAATGGCCCCTGAACCTTTTTTGCCAAATAGTACATAAATCTTTGTCAGTCGTTGACGTATTCGTGGTTTTACGACACAAATGTGGAAGGCTTCTGTGCTAGCGCGCATTAAGGTAAGCGTTATCTTAAGTTTTGAGTTTTTAAACTAAGGAATGTGTTTTGGAATTGCAAATATAAGCCGATGATTGAATATACCAGAACACGGTGTGTTTGTTTTACACCAGAGATTTCAAAAATTTTACCAAAATTGCAGTAGTTGAATTTTTGAGCTATAACTCAGGGCATAAGAAATCAACGAAATCTATGTGGAATTTTACTTATACTTTTGACTTAAGTCCACATAAGATACAGGGGTGAAACTTAGAAAGACAGCTAACAATAGTTTACTTTTAATCGATTCATCCTTAAAGATCGTGGCCATATACATATACAAAAAAAAAATTCAAGTACTAAAAACTTAAGTTTCTTTTTACGAAAATCGTCAGAAAATACTTAGGAAAGAAAAGAAAAACATGAGAACTCGGAATTTTCTTTTGGCTTAGTGTTACAGATGGTTCAAAGTTGAACTTGGAACAGGATAAAATGTCCATGAAAATTTTAATAATAGCAAAACGAAATGCACTATTGTGGAATTTTCACGGAAGGAACATTATTTTTACTTTATAAAAACCAATTTATTTTTCTTCTATCTATGTTTATACCTTAAAAAACATCTGTACCAAGTTTCAAGAGTCTAGCGCTATTATTACGAAATTACGGTTAAGTTCCACCATGTCATCTGGACAATTCGTATTGAAAAGTAAATTTTGCGTCTCTGACGAAATTTTCAAAGTCTAACTGACTCATTGTATAAACCATGTATAAATTTACATGCAATGACCATGATCAGTTTTTTGCAACTCAAAATATGAGATGAAAACATCATCTCAACTATTGATTCTCTTGAGCACCGGCGAAACGTTGGGTGTTTAACTCTTTTTTATAGATATTATAATGGGATGTGTTCTAGAGAAATACGTGAACTGGTTCCTTCAGTTCAAGTATTTTCTCGTAACACTCGGGCGTCGCATCAGGCTCATCCCTTTTCTGTCATCACATCGCACTATTGTGATAATTCGTTCTTTGGTCGCATAATAAAGTTGTAGAATAATCTCCCTGAGACTGTCTTTCCCGATACCTTTGACATCTGCAGGTTCAAGAAAAATGTACACCGACATTACTCCATCTATCATCCTTCACTCTAACCTTTTTCCCTTTCTTACAAACCATCACGATGCTTTGCATTTAAAGGGGGCATCCTCTGAGCGTTGGTTTAAAGTTTAAAAAAAAAAAAAAAAAAACTCATAATGCTATGACAGTATAAAGCTTGCTAACACAAAGTCCAGAAAATTCAGTGCCCTGAACCCTTTTTTCTGTCGAATTGCTTTTCAGATTACGACAAGGTCCAAATCAAATTGCGAAAATGGAAAAAGATCGCATATACCAACGTAAACGAAATCTGTCACAAAGTATTGTAGTGGAATTGTCTGGGCAGCAGGAAACGTGGTCAACCTAAATGATCGTGGACTCGGTAGCTGGGAAAAGAAAAACATACCTTGTGAAAATGCAGCGGGGAATTGCAGGCATTCGCTAATGACTGTGCAGTAAAAGTAAAACCCGTTATATCATTGTATGTCCTTTCTCTTGCTAAATCTGAATCCTTGAATGAATCCGAATTGTTTGTATTTTGTAACATGAACAGAAAAAATTAACATTGAAAGAAGGATTCCTTATAATGTTAAATAAAATTTAATAGGCTCACATTAAAATCTACATTTTGACTTAAAACGAAGAAGCAAAAAGGTACATATCTTCTGAGGTTTTGTTGTTTTAATCGCCTTTTACATACGGATGTGTTTCAATTTTCCCTCTACCCACATTTTATGCAACATCAACAATTTATGCAGAAAGTGCTGTTTGCACTTTGGACATTTTTTTTCGACTTCAACTAATTTACATTTCACATTTTCGGCGCAGATAAAAAAAAACAATTTTCTGGTAGTAGAGCAAAGTAACCAGTGCTGTAACATAGAAGGTATACTGGAAAGTCTTAATTTTTCCCCATTCAGAAAACTGCAAACGCTTAAAATTGGTTTCCTACATTTAATGGCAGAGAAAAGGAAGAATTTTGTAAATGAGAAGCACACAGGAACAAGTGCAAAATCTATGCATTAAATGACTCGTTTGTCCAGTCGTTACCTCGTCGGTGCACCATGTAAGCAACTTGCATAAATTTTGCATGCAAAATCATTCGTAACAGGAAGATAAAAGTTCACACACAAAAATACTGCGATTAAAACTGCAAAAAACTGGCAACTCTGAAGCACTGAAAGCACACAATGAAGTTGTGCTTGAAGTGGCACACAAAATCACTACGGTACGTAACTACTTAGTATGCAACGGAAAGAATTCCTGTAGGAATATACAAAACAGGATTCAAAAAATAAAAACCGATAAGTCTCACGAAATATTTAGAAGGAAAGCCTGTAAAGAAAATAAATGAAAAGTTACATGAAAAGAAAATATGCAGTAATAATAATAATAGCAGAATTCAGCCACTACAGCTATTAGGCATCTTTGCTATTGAGCTCGAAGCTCTTTTCTTTGGAATTACATAGCGAATATCGATCAAACATAAATTATGTTTATTAAAGCAGATGTCAAGTGATATTTTCTAAGGAAGGATTTTCTGTAAAACGGGTTAACATTTCATTTTTTGGCTGACTGGGTCTATTCACAATAAAATTATTGGATAATTTTTCCAAGAAAAAAATTCATCAAATCTCCTATACAATTCCTGGCCTCCGCAAAAACCGTTCAAAGAATAATCGCTTAATATTTAAGTAAACTAAGAAAAAAGTGAGCCTGACTTTATTAGGAAATTGCCTTTTGAATCGAGGCACTTCTTATATACATATCTGAGTGCTAATTATTTGTTTGGTATTATATGCACCTACAAAATTGTTTCTACAGGGTATCTTCCAATGCATGTGAGCTTGTTTGAACACACATGTGGTTGTGCGTTTGTTTCAGTCTTTTATCTGTGTGTAAGAAATGCAAAAAATAAACACATACATATGCTCAACTTCGGCACAAACAACAAGGATCTGCCGCATGTAAGTTGGCTTAAGTGTCATGTTCATCTTTACCACTTTTCTCCAATAGTGTTCTTGCTCTGTCTCTTACTAGACTCTGCTCTTTCTCTCTCTCTCTCTATTGTAATTTTTACCACTTCTACTTATCAGTACGGTATTTTTCCCTTGTCGGTTTGTCTTAACTTCCGTTTAAAATTCAAGTCTCTGCTCCGGTCGGTGCAAGCTGTGCACACATTTACAGTATTAGGTGCTACTTAAAGTTACACTACGGTGTTAAACAACAACAACTCGAACAACATCAACAATATAAACAAACCATTATTGTATAAAAACAATAACAATTAGAAAAGGAAACAAAAATAAAACAAACACAGAGCAGATTACATAGACAAGTTCAAACTTTGCTGCAGAGTTTTGTGCGTTTGCCCTCTTTTTTATGCTACATTTTTGTTTTTGATTATTTTTCTTTTTATTATACTGTCAGAAAAATTGTGTTGTTTTTTTGTCATTGTTGTTGCTGTTCGGTGTTCGTATCAATTTCCTCTTGCACAAACATTACTTAAAGTCAGCTAACAAAATAAAGCTGTTAACTTTTTTAAACTCTGCTTAAAAATCTTTCAATTTTATAGCTGCACATAAATTGAAGGTGGAATAACCTCATTTTGTTTCATTTTCATTGAAGAGAACGCATTTGACCTGCAGTAAAAATGAAAATTGATTTCAAATTGTTGAAAGTTAACGACTTAAAATGTTTGTCTGAAAGCTTAAAAGTTTTGATATCATGCCATAAATATGAAGTTATAAAAATGTAAATGTTTTTTATACCAAAAGCTTATTTTTGTTTACATATTTTGCGATTTTTTTTTTGATTTTGTAAACTTCTCGTTTTTTTTCATTTAACACATTTTACAATCGAAATTACATATATTAATTTTAGTCAGAGAAAATGTTGATTTCTTTTAGATTTTCATATGAAAGAACACAAATTGTTAAGTGAATAGAAAATAAAATATAACGTGACGTACACAACCATGGTTTATCTTTTTTAGACCAATTTTCAACATGGCATTAATTGCACACTTAGCTTTATTTGTATGTGATATAAAAATTTATTATTTAAATATATTCGTGTGCAATTTACATTCTATCATTCATCATGGTCTCTGAAGTAGGGATGAATACCTGACTTGAGGACTACTCTGTTGTCATGTACATTTGTACTTTCATATTAGCTTCATCAATGTTTCTTGTAGAATTAATTACTTCTTGGCTTAAAATCAGGCAATAAATTTTATTAGCATATCCATTCCTAAGACATTTGCTGAGTATTATATAATAATTTTATCCTCCTCATGTCTGCTCATCTATCCTACGCCTATTTATGCTCAGCGTAGCTAATTAGGTTGCCTTTATTCAGTGTTTAATAAATAAAGTTCACCAATACCAAATTACTAGTGTTGCAAACGATTTTCTCGACAGCCCACCAAGTTCCTGCTTGCCTAAAGTCACAAGATATCCCAATAGAAGTCAAATTTTTTTAATTTGTTGTTTTACAAGGGTGTATTTGAAAACTTTATAATAATTAATTCAACAGCAATAATCTTGAGTCTGCTAAGTACTCGGAAATATTATTAATGTGGGTCTTTGTACGTGGTCATGTTTTTGTGTTAAATTATTTAATTTCTTAAGAAACAATATTCGCAGCCTGCCACTTTAAAGTGCTCTTCCATTTTGGATATACCTCAACCTCTTGTTGGTCATGTTTAGAACCCACAATACTAAAAACTGCTACCTTTGTGCTGTCTAAACGCAATATTACCCTCTAGAACATCAGGTTCGCTACTTAAAAATTAAGATGTTACTATGAAAGTGAAAATGTCTGTTCAGACGTTGAATCAACAATTAAAAACATTTAAGCAAAAGCGTGTTAAGACCCCATATATTAGTAGGTTTTAATTTAATCTGTTTTTTGGTATCCAAGTTACGTACAATTTCAAGACAGTTTTTTTAATAATTTTGAAAACGAAACAAAACGTTCGCTTAACACCAAAAACAAAAAATCGCTTGTCACAAGACACATTTTTCACCTGCTACTAAGAGCATTAAAGCCACCTATTTTAGTGGCAAAGCCAATAAGATGGCAACACTGTATATAACACCAAATAAACTTGTGAACTTCCTACGTATTTTCGGTTCAATTGAATTGAACTTTGTTTGAATTTATTTGTAATAAAACATGAAATACCAACTCTTGTGAGCATTCAATTTCCACACTCCATTCACAAAAATCAACAGAAACTATGTGTCGATGGTTGTTGCGTTTTGTGTGAGTATGGGTTCATGGATTAACAATGAAACAGTGAAAGTAAAGAAAAAGAATGGTAGCAAAAATTACTAACTGCTTTCTGTGTATATTACGGCATGGTACGATGAGAGCATGGTTCGCACGTGAGTTGGATGATCACAATTTGGTTGCATTGTGCTCACTATTGATGGAATAAATTGTAAAATTTATAAATTGCTTAGGTGCTTAGAGAAAGGATAAACTGGTTTGCCTGGGTTTGTTTTATTTGATTAGTTTTGGCTTTTAGCCAACTGAATCACGGTCTTGTCTTTATTTTAGTGAACTAAGTAGCTGAACATGAGAAATTTTTCAACATGTTGACAGTTCCCAATATGCTTCGTGCTGTTAATTTTGCATAGTGGACAGGTCAGTGCTAAAGCACACAAACTCTACTTCTGACCTATAACTCAACAACTTAGACTATTGCGTATTAGTATTTCAATCAGTGTACTAATGCATCAACATATAATGACATATTCTTTGCATTTAATATTCGCCAAATCGGCTCCAGACATATTAACTCCATTCCTAAACAATATAATTTATTTGATGCTAAAGTCAAAATTTGGCTAATTTTTAAATAATATGTTTGTACATAATCATATGAAATTCAATTCAAAATTGAAATTTTACTCGATTCGCCCATATTCACTTATTAGAATATCATAAATTTAATTTTTTCGAAATATTGTTTAAGTAGATGAAGCATTTAAACTTTGCAAAAACTTACATCCCCATTGTTCACTTGCAAACAGGTCATGCCGCAGTTAGCCAAACAGTCAGGCAACACATCATCCCAGTATATGTTTATAGATGTAAGCCAAAACACATACATACATATAACTACGTGCTACAAAATGGTCATTATTTCTGTCCCTATTTGAAGTGCTGAAACCCAAGCAATTGCTCGTCGTCCAAAAGCCAGACCAAACTGAATAACTCAACTCAACCAATTGAAAAATGCTCTTTTATGATTGTCCTTTTGCAGGACAATACACTTGAACTTTTGTCCGTTGAGTCTTGTTGATTTACGTAATGAAATGATTTTATTCTCTATGCATTTCATATGACTATTTATTTATTTTATGAGAATGGCTTTTGAAGTTCACATGTGTGTGTGTGTGTGTGTGTTTGTGTGTGTGTGTGTGCATACATGTGTGTGTGTATGCATGCTGGTTAGATTTAGCCATTATATGAAAATAGTTTAGGCAACAAATGAATGCCAAGTGCCATAATATACGTGTGCCACTACTACTTGCAAGTGAATGAGTGGTGCTGCTCAAAACTTGAGGCGTGTGTGGATGCTTGGGAATCTTCCATTGAAGTAAGCAAGCGGCACGTAAAATATTATGAAAGTTTAATGACGTTTGATCATATGAAAAAATGTGCTTTTCATGACTGTGTAGAGTATACCTTGTTAGTAGATGGATGCTAGAGTGGTTCTTAAAAAACGAATGCAGAAATATTGTAGTACTGTTGCTTTGAATATCTCAAACCGATGACGTGATAGAGTTATGAGAGTGTTTTTGATCAAATTCAAATTAAGCAATATTTTCGTATTACTGGTCGTATGAGTAATCTTCACAATTTTATCAGAAAAGCAACTTTTTATCAAACTGTTGAAACTTTTCCACATGCAGGGGGCTATTGATGTCTTTAAAATGGTTTTCGAAAGCTAGGAGTACCACCTCAGTAATACTGACAAGATATGAGAAAGTTACAATGCAGTCGGACTTGGATTCCATATGCGAAAATCATTAAAAAAACCAGTCTACCACGCATAATATTTATGAATTTAAGAGGTCATAGCGTACAAGTTATACCTAAAGTTTTTTTAAAAAAATATTTTACTAATAGCTGTTAGTATTGAATAGGCACTGCTATAAGTAAATCAGAGTTTTAAAGCTTTCAATTAAACTATTTCAGCTGAAACAAATGAGTTCAAGCTTAAACCTTAGTTTTTTCACATAAAATCCAATGCGATCTTTGGAGCACATGTTGAAATTGATATATCTAGCTTTGACTTTACAGATAAATTTTTGGATGACTTGCAAGATTTCATCGCTTGCCTTAAAGTTCAAAATATAAGAAAATACATTTTCGATAACCACCTTAATGAATGCGTACGTTATGCTTAGGTTTATATTTCTTCTTCGGCGTGTGTACAGCATGTTTATGCAAATGAGGTATTAAATTGACGTACTCAAATGTGGTTTGTTTAAATTTAATAAAGGGCCTTAGATTTATTTTAACGTATATTTGATTAAACTGTTGTTTCGTATATTTGTGCAGTACTCAATGATATTCGGGAGAGATATATTATTCATAAAAAGCTAAAAAAATTGTTGGAATTTCTCACTCATGTTAGTTCTACATTGTCTAACTGGAAGACAGCAGATATCACACCTAAACATACATATGTCCTGATTTTCTATTTGAAAATTGAAATTGACTAATGGGTAAATTTTTCCTTGGAGCAGATAAGCAAGTGTTTTGTTGTTGCAAACCGAAAACTCTAGAGTTTCTCATACATTTTCTAAGTGCAACTACACTTAAGTACAACAAAACTTAAAAAATATCTAAAAAATCATTAAACTCATTATTGTTTTTTAGATATTTTTTAAGAATTGAATCCTGTTGTGCAATATTTAAGTTTTATGTTTGTATTTGTAGCAAAAGTTGGTTTTTTTTATCAAATTTTGTGAAGCAGCAACATAACGCAATCTGTCTGCAAGCTAAAATTTTCTCTAAAATAACTGTTAGTTCCATGAATTCCGAATGTTGTTTACAGTTGAATGTTTACTTTTGCCTATTCTGGGAAATTATTTTTATCACGAACCAATACACAGCACGTGTACGATTGAACATCTGAAATCTAAATTGGCAACGCGATTAATTGAAATCGATTGTTAATTTCAAATGGAAAAGTTGTGTGATAGGCAGTTGTTTGCTGAAGAAAATCTCACAGACAACTAAGCTAAGTGCACGCTTTATTGAATGAAATCTCAAATTAAATTTGCTGAATATTAAAATGATGTACTTATTTTATGTCATTTGAATGAAAAGTCTTTACAGGCACAATTTGTAACTTCTTTTTTCAAGCAGAAACTAATTTGAGAATTGAGTAAAGCAATTGTTATACGTATATGTGTAAGTGTGTAATGATCAAGGATATTATAAACAGTTGACTGACAAAAACTCAGAGAGATCGGTAGGTGTGACACCTACTATTTTTTATTTTAATTTCAATCTTTATTTTTTGAAAGATTTGTGTTAGAAATATATTTTTGATTGGAAATTTATCCTTTAAAACCTTTAGCGTGTTCCCCACTTGGCTTACAAAATTTGTATTTATGGTTTGCATCAACTTAAAAGGTCAAAATCGTAGTTATAATGTGCATGGCTATGTGTGTGTATTCCTATAGCAGTGAGGCTCTCATTCCAAAAGAGTTTTAAATAAATCAATTGACTAAATAAACCATTTTAAATCCTAATGTATGAAAATAAAATTCAATGTCCTTGCTCTCTACACCGAGTTTATTTCTGAATAATTAAATTTAACAGCATTGCGGCAACAGTAGCAATCGTCGTCGTTAATTAATATTTGTTGTATCTCTTGCTAAAGTTAAAAAAAAAGGATTCGATTATTTGTGGTGCGAACACAAAATTATTATTAGTGTTGTTGTTTTTGTTGTTGCTGTTGCTACCGGTATTGCAGTTAACCCAGAAAATCCAATCAAAAACCATGCCATTCCCATGAGAAAAATACAAGCTAATTTACATGAAAACATAGTTATTTGTGGGGTACTACCTATTGCAGAGATACATACGAAGCATTGGGAGACTGGATAAGACTGCGGCGGGTGGTTGTAAGCAAAGTAAAATTGATGCATAAATTGAGCTTGACAATTTTGCATTAGGTGTGGGAAACCACGTTGTAGCCACGCCAAGGGAAGTTGAGGTTCCTTGAATGGCACACAGAACACAAACCGGCCGGACTAATGAAAAATAATTTTTAATGCTCGCTTGTGTTTTTTGCCTTCAAGCTGACAACAAAAACGATTTTTATCGAAAATTGCCAAAGGGATCCCAATAGGAAATATGAGCGGCAGCAAACGAAAGCAGAGTACAGGGGATTAATGAAAAATCGTTGCTTGGGAAGTGAGAAAAACATGATTGGGATTAAATGTGCGGTGCTTGCGGCAAAGGCAATTAAAAATTTTTTTGTTTTATTTGTGAATTAATATTATTTGTTTTCTTTAGAAAAGAAAAAGTTAAATCGAGCAGCAAATATGGATTCTCATCATTTTGGTTTTTGTGCAACAACAAATTGTTTGCGTAACATTTCTTTGTGCAAAATGGCTTTAAAATATTTAAATTTTTAATATTTCGTTGATTGAAGTTTTCAACCCAGACACAAATAAATAGTGGGCAGAACCTATTTTGTTGCCAGCTCAGCATTCAATATTTTTCTGTTTTTTGCGTTACCAGCTCAGGCAAACACAAAATTCGATTAATCGACGAATTGGCAGAATAAAAAATCAAAAATAGAAATAAAAACTGAACGAATGGTAAAATATTTGAGAGAAAACACAGACATTTTTCAACCCAAGCAAAAGTTGGCATTGCGCGTTTGTTAACATTTTATTCACGCTCCTCCGCTTGAGTATCCAGCACAGCTTTTGCTGATTGTACGGTAAAATGGTGTTCGTGGTAGCTAATGCGGACTATGGTTTTTAAAATCCTTTTCCCTTTAATTGTTATTTAATTGGAGCACTTTTGTTGTTGTGGCTGTTGGTTTTCTGCCTGCCAGGTATATTTCGAAGGTGCAACTTTTCCATTTAACTTAAGCATCATTTTCAACTCATTTAAAATGTTATTAATTTGTGCCCCCAAGGGTGAAATTTAAAGGAAAATGAACAAAACAGCAAGTGAAGGGTGTAAACACTGATAATAAAATTATGTTAATTTTATTGCTTAAGTAAGAGTTAAGTTCAAGACATCTGAAGAATACAAAACATTTACCTTTGCCTGTGAAGTTCCACCTTGTTGGCATTCTAACTTTTAACTCTTCAATAAAATTCACTTTAAAAGTATTTTGCTGCATCATTTATCAGCAGCGCGCACCCTCTGCACGTCTCGTGCACGTTTTGCAAATTAAAATAACGCCAGCCTACAAATATCCTTGCACAAACACACGCTTAAGGAATTTACATTTCCCAGCAAACAAAGAAAACTCTCAAGTAACTTCATTAGATTGGTAAAAAGCTAATTATTTGAGCATTATGTACGCGCCATTTGACTGATTTCTTCAAAGAACGTAAATTATCGGAAGTTGTGCAAATTCCTTAGTTTTTGCTCCTCGGTTAGAAGTGAATACGTTTTATGTGGAAATATTCAAAATTGGTCCATAAAACTAATCCAAACTATTCACTCATCGAAATTTAGTTTGTTACTGTCTTAATTGACCTGGCCACTTGCAATACAATTGCGCCAAGGCCAGATGCAGCCATATATACATTTCTCGAAGGCTGATTGTAATAAAATCCTTCAGCTACTTCAGCGAACTTGCTTTCATTGTTTCAATCCACTTAAAGTGCCTCCCTAAAAGTGACAATTTAAGCTCCGAGATCAGAATAGTGTCAAACAGTGAATACGGTGCTTAGTCAATGACATTTGTTGAATTTTCAGCTTAAAAAAATGTTCCTTCTGAAAATCTAACCGTTTTTGGAAGATATTATCACGCAGATATTATAATGTGTCCTTCTGAAAAGAACTCCAAGTGCGCCATGCTGCAGTAATTGAAGAAAACTCAATTTCGGATAATTTTTACACAGAATAATATATGTATATAGTATTGAATGTTATAGGACTCTAAGGATTAGCGATATATATATATTTATAATAACAATGCAATGTTACTTTGCAATAGCAATGTTGAAAACTCATTAAATTCAGGCATCTTCTAATCCATCTCTGTAGCCAGAATAAAGAAAATTACTATTCCTGATCTACTCATTGTGGTTTCGGATTACGTTATTTGAAGGCACTTTGCAGTCATATGAAATTGTCGAAAAATAATTGAAATCAAATGAAGATTTAAGAGTAATTTTTTGATATTTGTCATTCAATCTTGCTGATTATTTGGAATTTTCTGGAATCAAATTCAACCATTTAACCATTTTGTGTGTTATATCAGTATGAACTGTAGCGCAGATGACATCATGTCTTGGAGAGCTGTTATTCTCGAACTAAATCAGATTTACAAGAAGTTTATCGATTCTATGATAGTAAATACATATTAATAAAATTTAGTTTGTTTGAATTTGAAGTGGTCGCATCAGCGCACTGTAGGAAGTATCTCAATATTAATTGTCTTCTTAAAATATGCATAGGCAAAGACACCGGAATTTTATGCTTTTTCTGAAGGCTAGATTTGAGCATTATGAGGACACTAACTTAAGACTGTATTTTTCTAGAGCCTAGAGCCAAAGATCGCAGATGTTTTCATCTTCCAGGCGATGAATTTAAAATTTTTCTAGATGAGCTACTTTCAAAATTATTGCATATTCCTAAGCATTTCTGAATTTTCATTACGGTTTAGAATTGTTTTGCTACGTGCATCCCAGCAAACACTTTCAATCGCGGAAAAGCCGCACCTTAATCACTGCGATTTCATATTTGTTTGTCAATCGATCTTTATTCAAGAGAAATTGTCCAGCATTTTATGTCATTCGATTCTCAAAGACTCGGCAGCGATCACTTTTTAAATGGTTTACTCATGCCCATTTAATCAGGAGTGACAACCCCTATTTTGCTAATCATACAAGCTTACTACGTTAAACTAGCGGAAATCAGACATTTAAATAATTGTTTTGGAATTTATTAAAAAAAAAAACCTTTGTTAAGCTTTACCATTAACACATTAAAAGTACACTTAATGAAAAAATCTATAATTTAGGACCAAGAAAAGAAATGCTAATGATTTTGGTTCATAAAGAATCCATTTTCGCTTAAAATGATTTCATATAAATTTGATTCAAAGAGACAATGCATTTAATATGAAATAAAAGAGAGTTATTTAATATACTTCCAACTTCAAAAAGTAATTTTAAGTTTTTTGCGATTGAACCAAAGTAAAAAAAAATTAATTTTCACTACTTTTCACAATCAAAATGTATTGGAAGTTCTTTGTGTTAAAAATAAGCGGAAAAAATGTTATTTTTACAATTTGCAACTTCAAAAATTGCAGTCTTAAACCAAAATTATAATTTTCCAATTTGCAATGATCGTTCTCCCTGAATGTACGATTCGTAAAAAAATTTGTTGCAGCTAAGTTGTGCTGCGATGATACAGCATTTTTAGGAAGTGTTATACACTTAATGTACAGTATTTTTAATATTGAATTTCAAAACTTCGGGCTGTCCTCTTTGTAGGAGTCAATACAATATCTTTCAAAAATTTAATTAAAACGTTGTTAAGTGATGGTTTCGATACAGTCGACCTTAGCAATTAAAATTAAACTCTATCACTGTTAAATATGCTAACTGGGTCAATGTAAAACGCTTTTTTTTGGTTGGCTGGGTTATCTTTTGAGTTGGTTACTTGGCGTGTGTTTATGAAGTGTGACTCAAAAATCCACTTTGCATCTATTTATTCATTCACTTGCTGTTCGTTTTTTTTTTTGCTTTCATTTTATTTGTTTACCTTGTTGCTGTTTATTGTTGCCACTGCCGTTGCCGTTGCCGTGGCCGTTGCTACTGACGTTGCTGTTATCATTGGCGTTTTACGCTGTTACTTTCACTCTTAAGAACGCATTTAAATTCCTTGCCACACAAGCGTGTGAATTTTATTTTATGTTTTTTTTTTTGCCACATTACCATGGTGGAGAATCCCACAATCCTGCAGAAAACAACAAACAGCAACAAAAACGGTTAGCAAAAACAAAACGCAATAAAATAATAACAACCGCAGAGCGAATATAAGAAAAAAACAAATTGGATAATTTATCATGGCGTATGTGTGAATTTATCCCAAAAGTACGTAAATTATTTGATGAAGACAAAGGTAGACATTCTGTTAGATATTTGCATATAAAGTATGCTCATACGTACACCGAGGGAAAATTAATAAATTTTAAATTTTAGATGTAATAATGACATTTGTTTGTTATGCAATGGAGAAAAGTTCACTTTTCATTGATTTTAAAAAAATTCTTGATTGGAATTTAAGCTTATTTAGCATATTTTTATCTTGTGCATTTAGTCATGCACTCAGAGGTAATTTTGTAGTGGGAAAATTATCACAGATGACACGAGAGTCAAGTCCAATTGTCGTGGAAGATTTGTTCAGCATTGTTTGTGATTTCATCATAAAAGAACTTACAGCGCTACAACGTTTTGTAAATCAAAGAAATTCACTAAATTCACATATTTTTATCTCTTAATTCATTTAAAATTTGCATGATATTTTGATATAATGAAATTCATTAGCCGCCTAGATAATTTTACATCACACTTCTGGACTTTTTCCCTTGTCATCGGCTACGATTCAGGAATTGGAAGCCAACTTTACTTGCGTCATATGCCAAATACCACTCGAACGCATAATTAGAAACAGTAACCTTAGAATCAACTATGTTAGCAAGAAAGAAATTATTTTAAAAAATAAATGTTCTTCTGTACCATAATAAAGAATTTCTTATTCGAAATTTTCTTTAGAGGTTATCTTTTGGAATTTTTTTATCGATTTAACGAGCCCAACTACTATTGTAGACATTTTAATGTACTGAGATTTTTTCAATAATCAAAAGCATCCTAAAAAAAAAACTAAAAATCCTTAAAAATTAATTTTTTCTGTTGTAAAAATTCATCTTATATGATCTTTCATAAACTGTACAACAGATTAATCTATGTAAATTTTCTTCAATAATTTCGAATTTCAAAGCAAACTGATTCATTGCCAACAAATGTTGACTTTGCAACCACTCACAATCAACGCTGGCAACAAGCGCGCAATCAATTAATTTCACAAATTTCTATACTCTTATTACCGAAACCATTAAGTCTCCAAATCGATACACAGCCGCAGCCAGCAAACAGAGCGCGACGTATGCACAACCAACAATTTAATGCAATTAAATTAAAAGTAACTCATACGCCGCGTAAACCATCAAAAAACACAAACAGCAAAGCCGGGCCGAAGAATTCACAAATCACTAGAGATACAAATCAACGCTAAACTTTCTAAAGTGTATGGCAAAATGCAAATGGTAAAAGGACAAAATAGAATGAGCATAAGATTATGTGGGGCGGGGACAGACGCGCTGAAAAAAAAAACACAAATTCATCTCATTTTGCGGCGAACTTTGTTTATGAAGACGTAAACTTAATGTTGCTATTTTACGACAGACGTAACGTAAATGCAAAACCTAAACAAGTGATGAGATGATAAAGTATAGCATGAAACAGAATGCAAAATGCCACAAAACTGCTGGCGGCGGCAAAAGTTGGTAGAAGGGAGCGGTGATAAAGCAAAGCAAAACAAAAATGAAACCAACGGAAGGAGATGACTAACGAATCTTGAGTCTAGTAAAATCGCGTGAATTGGAATAATTACGACACGTGCAATAGTAGGGTGGCGGAGGAAATAAGATTGGAGGATTTGTTATTATTGTAAACAATTTGTACCGATGGATCTCTGCCAAAATAGACGAGAAACGGTTGCCAACATAAAATGATGAGGATATTTTCTTTGTCGTTTTTTTCTTTTTTGAAATTTAATGCGAGGAAAATTACTTTACGTGTTACATTACGCCACATTTATGATGCGTAACGTAGCGTTTTATTCGTATTGTTGTTTGTCAAAGAAATGCCAGCAACAACACACGCATAAACACTTATTGGTTAAAATAACAAATTATGCTATGAAGAGTATGAGGGAATGTCTTGGTATGTACTACAAAACGCCCAAATAATAAGACAAACTGAAAGTCGCAAAGTTCAAATATAATACGGGCAGGAGAAGCGAGTGGCGGGGAAGGGAAATTAAAGGCATTTTCAATAAAAAATTATAATGTCAGTAGAATTGGAAACAGTGTCATATTATCATACTACAAAAAGAGCTAAATACAAAGAAAGTTGATTCAAATTCGTCTTTGACGTGGGTGACACATGATGTTCTTAGTAGCGTAGTGGTTCTCTACGGCAACATTAGCTGAAATTAGCGTTGTTTTTTTGATGAATGATGATGATTTTGTTGCGATGAAATATTGTTTAGTTTCAACAAAAAAGCTGTTGGCTTTCTTTTGATTACATTCTTATTAGTACTACAAAGAAGATTGAAGTAGCTAGCAAAAGTTTTTTGTAAGAAAACATAAACAGAATTAGAGAAATTTGTGGAATGAATGCCTTAGGCAGTACATCGTGCGAAAAATCTGTTAGCTTATAGGAGTGGAAAAAATCTTAAAAAATTGTATTAAAAAATAAGCGATATCAGCTATATTGAAAATTTTGCTTTATTATTTTGTGTTATTTTGTGTTTTCATAAAAAGCAGACTAATATTTTTCAAACACGTTAAAAAAGACTTATCAGTATTTGTCTATGAAACTGAAACTATCAACCAAAAAAGTATTAAGTTGCAAAGAAGAAAACTAAAAATTTATTCGAGCGAAGTAAAAATTTACAACCCGCCTTGAGTACCCTGTGGTAAAGACATACCAAACACTTTTAGCATATTCTAGAGACTATCAAAGAGAACTTTGTTTTCAGTAAAGATATCACAAAATTCATATTATAAAATATTAAGCATCAGACTTTCAAATGCAGATTTGATAAAATTATTATTCATCCATTTGAGTGCTTCAAAATCTAATTTAAACTTTTCTGCCCAAAAGTGAGCGTTATTTCGTTAATGAACGTTGCTTTTGCGCAAAATTATTCATAAATACACTTATTGACATGCATTCGAAGCATCGTAGGAAATGAGTATCTTGGTGACCAATAGTGTAAGAATAAATTACTGAGAACAATTTCTTTTTGACTTTTATTTAAATATGATGATAAGCTATTGGGAGATTTTTTCTACAGTTTTTTGAATAAATATATAGCTCAAATTGACAACTGATTTCTGCAAAAAAATTACCTAATTTAAACAACACATTTCAGCACGCTTCATACATATTAATAGACAGAAGGCAATCCACTATTTTTATTCCAATTAGCAACGTTTTGGTAGTAAAATTCATCAAAAATTTTTAAAATCTTGAATGAGTCGGAAAATCTTGAAATGTCGACAAAAACTCTAAGAATGGCACCTAAGCATTCAAAAAGTTGAAAGATATTGAAAAATTAATGAAGTCAACAATAGTTAAAAATGTAACACTTTCTTTTGGGAAAGAACGGGAAATATGGTGATTTTTCTTTGGGTCCAATTTTCATTTATTTGTTTTCACAATGTTTTGAAAAGGCTCGTTACTGAAGATTTCACTTAAGCTTCTTTTTGTGTAATTTTTATTTTGCCACTTAATTTCATTTGGCTTATACAATTTTTTTATTTTAAGATTGAAAACCAAAGCAAAATTGAAAGACAGTTACCCATTAATATTATAAAACTGTAAAATTTTTTTACAAAAGATTGATTAATAATTCGAAATAGTTTTTTGTCTTAATAATTGGAAAGAGAAATGTCCCAAACTTTTAAGTTAAGCTTAAGAGATTACCACTGAAAATGTTTGTTAAAAACTGCACAGCTTATACCTGGTAGAACATTTTGAAAATTTGAACATTGTCCAAACTGCTAATTTTTGCGAAAGCAATTGAAGTAAAAAAAGCGTAAAGAAAATTTTTTAGATTGACCTACACTTAAGAATTATCGATGCTTTGAAAATCACGTCAATTGCTTCCTTTTTTTGGATATCCATTAAATTATCCAAGAAAAAACTTGGTCATTAATTTTTAAGTTCGTAGAATTAAAATCCTTAAATGAAGTTGAATAGAGAATGCAACAGAAATGTCACTAATTGCTCTGTTGTTAAAAGAAATATTATTAGAGTTTCAAAACTAAACGCTTCATAATTTTTATCATATTTGCGATATTCTCTACCGAGTAATCTTAATAACACAACAGGCAATCTCACTCAAACCAGCAAAACTTGAATACACCAGCGCATATTGTAACTCGTGTGCAAATTTCCTCCAACACTGAATGGAGTCGTATGTTTTCGCGCATTTTATCAAATTCTTTAATGACACCACCAACCACCTCTCCCACCACACTGCCGCTCCAAAACTTTTGAGCTAATATAATTTCCAAAGTTTCTCTATGTAGTTGTGTCTGTCATTTATGTTTGTTTGCGTGTGTGTGTGCTTAAGTCGGTTGAAAAAAAAAATTTATATTTAAATTTATTTATGGTGATTTTGTTGAATTTAAAATTTAACCAAATGTGAAATAAATTGCATTTTAGTTGAATGCAACGAAACGTAAAGCAATGAATGATGGATAGTTTTTAAGTTTTTTTATAAATTTGATTTTATCATTTATTTATTTAAAAATATGATAATTACATATTCATCAATGTAAATCATTAATTGCCTGAAAAGGCAATTTTGTATAGTAAACATTTGCACATGATTCAAAGGATCAATATGTAATCAATGCAAATTAACTTCTTGTGAGTTAAAATTTGATTTAAAATAGAATTATGTTTTAATATCCCCTCACACATATTACAACAAGTAACGAAGAGCATATGAACTCTTTTAATGGAGGAACTTGACAACATAAAGTTATTTCAAAGGTTTTTCCTAATAAAACAACTAACGCTTGTTTTCTTAGAGCCAATTTTTACTTTAATTTCTGAAGTTTTGTCTCGTTAGTATTTAGCAAAGGTTTCTTTTAATTGGTAATGATAACAATTTTTACAGCGACTTGATTCCTCAAATTGTTTCTTTAGCTAACAATTTCTGTAAAGTCCAAAGGACTTTAATTTCACTAACTTAATTAAAATTAAAGTTGATCATAATAAAATTATTCCTGAAACATCATTAGCTGTTGCCAATCGTTACAACAAAAAATTGTATTTAATAGGATAACATTTGGTAGTCTGTTGTAATGCCGTGATTTACCACTCATTATTATTGTTATTTGGTAACGAAATGTACGTAAGTTTGTGTCTTTCGATGTGTTAGTATAATTTCAACAAAGACCATTGTGTTTGTGGTACCGAAGTTTACTTTATTATATTCCAGCGCTTATCTGTTTGTTTGTTTTGATGTTGCCGTTGGTAATCTAAGCGTAAAACAACAACAATTAGTTGCCAGTAAACGTTGCGCCAGCAACAATCATATTAAAATAGAAACGTTAACGACGGAATGCTAACAAGCACACTCACACCACTTCAAACACAAATAAACGAATATAGATGCCCACGACACATATTAACCCAGTAAATATTTGGACAATTGTTGGTTGAAAGATTAACAATTTCATTGTATAAATTTAGGCAGTCTTTAAAACCATATATTTTAATGCATAATTATTCGATTACGACAATCATGTAATTTTCGTTGCTAAAATAAAATAAAAATTTAGAGTCCGATGACTTGAAACTTCCTTATGATTCCTTCACAAATCGCTTCAGCCAAACAGTTTTTTCCGAAAAAGCCAATCGAGCAAACTATGTCTTGAAATTTTAATATACATAATCATATAATATGATAACAATTAAAAAAATAATCGTTCGAGAATCAGACTGTTTGCTGGGAAATTCAGCAAGGTAACGTAAGTAAACACGTATGTTAGTAAACAGACTTGCTTATGGCTGGGTGTGGTATTGCTACCGTTTTACATTTGTGTGCATATGTATTAACAAATATCTATGTGTGTGTGTATCAGTTATTTGATTTGCATCGTTAGTCCAGGCTAAACTTCACGGCGTGTTTGCACGGTCGATTTCAACATTTTATGACATACATTAGTGGTAGCGAATTGTGCTAAGTCTACTTTCTGCTTTGGTAAGGTTTTAAGTACCCAATTGGAACTATAGATATAAGCAACTAAAATTTAATTTAATTTCAACTACCCACACTAAAAAAATTAGAGGTTTCAAACGTTTTGTAATAGAAATAAGTGTTCCGAATAAAGTAATTTTTTTCTAAAAAAGTATTCAAGGATGGAAAAATTCAATACAATGAATATAGTACTATAAAACGCTGAAAATTACGCACAGCAACCTATTGTGTACAAAGAATTTTTAATAACTTAATTTCGGGAAAGCGAAAGATAAGTTTCCTTAGCATTCACACATACAACTTGCTTGTGAAAATTGCGATATAGAAAATTTATTGAATGTTATTGATGTAAAAATTTGAGCATTTTGGAATTTCAAAAGTCACATTTTATAAAAAAAAAAAAAAATTTTTTATCGTTTCATTAAGTAAGTTTTTATATTCAATATGTTCCTAATAGGTGTGCGCTTTTGTAAAAAAAATTTAATTTTAAAAATTGATATTATTGCATTATGTTTCTAAAATTAATCGTTTGACTTTTCAAGTGTAATTCGGTCTCTTTTATCATTTATCCTGGAGCAATTGTACACGAATGAGGTTACAACTTCAAGAATATCTTAATGCAACTTACGTGCGATCTCACACATTTGCAGCGTTTCCAGTTAAATGAAATCCTTAAAATTAAATAAATTGAAAGCATCATGAGCTATTAAGAAAAATGAAAGCCTTAAATGGATTGCAAATAATCTTTACTGCAGGAATATTGTACTTAAGTTGAACACATACGCAAAGAACATTTCAGGACTCAGTGATGCCTGAACTTTTTGGTTGAGTTTTATATAATGCGATAAAATGTAATGACTTAATAACGTTGTAAAAGTTTTATTCAGATGTTATAACTTTTTCACTTGTTCTATATAGACACAATCAAAATTGAGTTTGGCATCTCCAAAAAGTTTAGTGGCCAAATTGTTCTTGAGGAAAATATCAAAGCGGAATGCTCAGAAATTTTAATTTCTAATTTTATTTCAAAGCCATTGTTACATTTTTTTGAAATTTAGTTTAATTTTCAAAAATTTATCTTAAGGACAGTGTTAAAATTATTAATTTCTCATAGTCTTTACAAAAAAATAACTTTCTTAAAGTCATTTCCAAATTCATGCACTACATGCCATATGAGTAGTCTCCATTTCCTACGTATTTAATTTCATGAAAAAAAAAATTTTAAATGGCTATAGCTTTTGTAAAAAAAAAAATTTCTTTCATTTAAACATCGTTTTAAAGTAAAAGGTTTGAAGTTTTTAAAGCTGAACAAATTTTTATAGAATTCTACATATATCATACACTGATTTTTTCATATTGATAGCATTTCCTCAAGAACAATTTGAATAATGGTTCTGTTCTTTCTAAAATATTGGTATACCTGTCCTATAGTTGTGAAGAAAACAAAATATTTACATAATTTCTACTTTAAATTTCAAAATCAGCTCACATATACAGATTCGTTTACCATTCTAAATGTTTTCTTTGAAAAGTTCTACAAAATCCTTTACCGTACATCGTTTAGTTCTTAAAATCTGAATGCACTTAAGAGCCTTCATTTCAAAACTATTTAATGCCGGCAATAAAAGTTTGTGAGTGCGGTTCGTAGCATAATAAAGGCGCTATTTGTTTTCAGAATTCTCTATTATACTTTTCACTAAACATAAGAACTTAAATCATTAAAATGTTAACTTTCAACATTGCTGTTTTGTTTTTTCGTTAACTTAATAAATATTATAACACAATGCTGTTATACTCCATCAACCTTAATATCATAAATTATTAAATGGCAATAAACCTCCATAAAATAAGCAACAGCCTGACCCAATAAATTATTTAAATGTTTGACACTCTGACAGAAAACAGCAACGCCGAGGTGAAAAAGAGTCCCACATATGTTCGAATAAAATATGAAAACCATAAAAAAACGATTTATTTTTTATTTCTTTCACTTGAAGTTTTACGGTCACAAGTAAATGTGTTGTTTTTACAGATTTCTTTTTCATACGGCATATTGTTATTTATATGTACATATTATATACAATATTTGTTATTGTTGTTGGAGTTATTTTTTCATTTTCTGTTGACATATTGGCTGTTTTTAATTCGGGTTTTCTTCCATCCATTTATTTAATCCAACGAATTCTGTTTGTTTAGTTTAGCAAACAATTTTAATACTTCAAAACAATTTTCAACACTTTATGTTTGCACTGCTGTTAGTTTTTGTACTCACTGTAAGTACTTTAATTTTTTTTAGTGACATCGCAGCATATCAAGTTAGATGCAGATATATGCAACAGTGCGTTTCGGAATTGTTATTTGCTTAGTGTTAAGGTGTTTTCAACTTTCATTGTTCCATTTGGTTCATTCATAGAAATGTCAGCAGTCAATTTTCGGAAAGCTTAAGCTCTCATATCTTTGTTGTGGCTGCATAGTGATTATTTTTTAATGTGATTGCAAGTGATATCAATCTTACTGTCTTTTGAGTACCAATGCAGGGAAGATTTGTAGGTATCAAGAAAGCTGACAAGCTTGATAGACTTGCTTGCCCACATCTAATAAAATATATACTTATATGTTTATATGACCTAGTAAGCTCTGGTTTGGTGAAAAATCTCATAGCTCTAGGAAAGCTGTAAATTGAATGGATAGTTTGTATCCTCACTGACTAATGTCTTTTGGCAAGTGTGCTGCTGGAGTGTTTCCTAGAAAGATTTCTTAGGAAGCTGCAGTGTAGCAGGAGCATGTGGTATGCAACTTCTCTGTTATAGTCTTATTTTAGGATTAATATTTGTTCGCAAATTAGAGTCTATTGCACAGCCCAGCCCGGAATCGTTAGAACTCGGCCAAAGTCCTTAAGGCTTAGAATTCATGTTAAGTCATTATAAGTTTTTGATAAAAATTTATGATATCAGATTCTAATTGGGAGCCAGAAATTCATTAAAATCAATAAAAATTTTAAGAAATCATGTTACAAGCAAAATCAAAGTTTTAGCAAATTTTTTATTTATTATAGATATATTCTTCAAATATTCATCCTCGATCCAAAGTGTAGGAGTAACTAAATTTGCCAATATTGTTAAGGCCTAAGGCCCAGAATAATGAATATTTAAGACTTATAGTTTAATTTCTCATCCATTGATTTAAAATATCAGACATAAAATAAAGTTATTATCATATAGTTTAAGCCGTTTAGGACTTTTATAAATTTTCAAAATAAAATTCGAATAATCATTCATCATTATAATGGCTGGACTATTGAAGTTACACGTTTCAAACAACGTTTCAGCTTCGTCTTTTGAAAACTTTATATTTCGTAATAATTGCTAAAATAATTTAATTTTGTATGAAATTTTTAACTCTGGGGAGTGCTAAGGATATTTTGTTAAAATTTTTTTTTCGGTCCTGTTTTCATTTGACTAACAAAATATTGACATTTTTATCATTTATCCATTTAAAACACCCTAATATGTGCAATGCGATATCGCGCACTGTACATCGCATATTTTTTACAACTCAATTTATTATTTTGAATTTTACGTTGCCATATGGAATTTTTCATTCCTCTTATTTTTTTACCATATTTTTACGAGTTTGCTCTACTTTTTTACATATTTTCGTAGTATTTTTAATTTGTTTTTGCTGTGTTGCGTTGTCTTGCAAATTGACATAGTTTTGCTTTTACGGGTTAATGGCTTTTTATGCTTGTTCTCGTAGTTTCTGAAATGAATCCACTTTTTCATATGTAACAGGTTACGTTACAAGACTTTTTCTACAATTAAACGTACATAATTTAATGTGGTCAGACATTATTAATTGAAATATATATGGAGATATGTGCACATATGGACAACATTTTTTTAAAAATTAAATAGAAAAATAACCTCTGATTTTAAAGGCAATTTTATCTTTGTAAGTAAATTTTGTAACTAATAAGTCCCTCAAAAAATCAAATTGTCAGCCTAATGTTGTGAAAACTTTGTTTTCATTTAAAACAAAAAAGAACGCATATAACCAAATGAGCGTGAATGTTTTAAATAAGAGAAATGATATTTTTATTATTATTCTCTGCTTGTTTTTGTTACTTTTTCATAAGTTTCACCTTACATAGATATTTAGATCCATGTGAAAGGTCTTGTCGTAAAATTCAGTTCAACACCGTTAAAAAATTTGTGACCCACATAAAAGCAACCATCTCTTTAAGCCTCTTTTAAATGGTTGGCTACTACATGCTATAAATAGGCAGTTTTATTGACAGTAAAAATGTTAACAATATGGCATTATATTTTAGCTCATAAAAATTTTGCATATATAATATGTTGACACAAAAATTATGTTTTAAAAAGTCTATACGAAATGGTTGTACTTCATAGCACTTTCGATAGAGGAAATATGAAATACTGACAACAACAAAATTCAACCTTGGTTTCTTGTATCAATTCTTCGGTGAACTTTAATTAAATTAAGTAACCAAAAACTTTTTGTAGCATCAAACCCATAATTTTCTCTAATTGGGTCTCAATAAATTTTATCCCAAAATAAGTACAGACATCTTAGATTATAAGAAAATTCGCTTCACATGACCTTTTATCCGAACAACAGCCAGGCTTATGTAAGTACTCACAAGTTTGTTATGTTACGTTCATCATAAGTTGTCTTATCCACTTAGTTTTAGGAGTAATAAAATAAAGAAATCAACATCAGAAAAACTCTACGAAATTTGTAGAAAAGCAAAATATCAAAAAACACAAGAGAATAAAAAAAAAATCCCTAAAGACGAAAAATGCACAGCACTAAGGATAACGAAAAGCATAAGGTTGGGGAGGCTGTTGCTTCTCTGGGCTCACTGCTCATCCTTTTTTAATCTGATTGTTATTATAAAGATAACAGAATAATAAAAAATCAAAACAGTGGACGAAAATGAAATAAAACAAATTTAGGAACAAGACAAGAAAACATGAAATTCATGGAAAAAAACTCAAAGAATAAAAGAAAGCAGGGCATACAAGAAAGCAAGAGACGAGCAGACGATAATCCACTTTATGAAGACATAAAGCAAAAAACTTGTGGCATAAAATGCTGCTGCCATATTGAAGCTTCAGCACTAGGCAACAAGAAGATTGGAAAAAATGTAAAAAATTATGTAACCAAAATGAGAAAAATAATCCAAGAATGAAAAATCGTTCAAAAAATTTCATGTAAATGTTGAGCTTATTTCTTGCCGGAAAGTTTTCTCAGAATTTGTAATGCCTTTCATAAAATATATTTTTTAATATTTATATAGTAACGAGTGATTTCTTAAACATTTGATTTTTGAAAATTGAAGAAAGAACAGAAAATTTGCAACAGTAAATGATATATTTATTTGGAGCGATACATCAATTCCTTTCATTTACTTTGTGCAGATTATTTCGTGTAAATGTTGCCAGTGGCTGCGCCTGAGGTGGTTCATCCGTAAGCTTCACTTTTGGCATACTTTTTAGAACATTTTGGGCAGTATCTCACCAATTGCAGCCGTAATGCTGTCTTCCAGGGCTTCTATTGTGGCTGACTTGTCCCTTTACAAGGGAGACGTCACGTAGCTTCACAAAAAATAGTCTAGTGGGGTCAAATCGCATGATCTTGGCCGTCAATAAACTACTCTAAGACATGAGATTAATTGCTCACCAAACTCACCACTATAGGTCCCTGGTATCGCGTTCTGTGTGGCATTTGGCACCGTCTTGTTGAAACCACATGTCAACCAAGTCCAATTCTTCTATTTCATCGTAGAAAGTTTTTCGACAAAATTTGGATTTTCATCCAACTTTTCTAGAGCCCATTCATCAAACAAATGGCGTTGTGGTAGGTCACCCGGCTTTAGTTCTTGCATCAGCTGCTAGTATGGTTTAATACACCGAGGTCCTTACGTTAACTCTTCAGGGTGGTCGAAATAAAACAAGCCCAATGTTGAAAACGGCAACATATCCCGATCTTCTTTGACACTGGCCGAGAAGCAATAATTCTTGGACATAGTTCGTATAAGCCAGTTGCGTTCGACTTTATGGCCGATATAACAATTAAAACATAATTTTTGATCAACCCCTTCAAAAAATAATATATTGTCTGCGTTGTTATTATTAACATCAGTAGCAATCGCATCAATTAGTATCTTAGTACTTTCAGACGCCATCACCGGCACAAATGTAGTATGTGAAAGACCGCAATCGATATCTTTTTACTTATTTTTAACAACTTCCAAGCATTTTGTCTGACCAGGTTTCAAATTACTGAACCTTAAATTCAAAAAAAAATCCAATGTTGATATAATCAAACAATGTTTGAAATATTAATACCTCATAAAACTTAAACTGACTTTTTACTTCATTGACAATCACCCGCTGATATAAATGAAAATTGTAAATTTTTTGTTGCAATCCGGTGTACTTTTAATGTAGTAGAAAGACCAAGACGACTACTACACTCTAAGAAAACTGTGTGAAATTTAATACAAACAAAATTAAATTCACAATTTATTAGGAAAAGTGGAGGTCCGCAGCACTGTGTGGAGTTAAACTTGCATTATGTGTGAAATTTTTGCATATACCTGTGTAAGACTTACCCATTTCGGCACCCACTATAAGCGAAAATGTTTTACGCAGTTTAATTTTTAATTATATATAAAAAATCGACAAAACATCATGACATCTTATTATGAGACATCAGTGGTATATATTCTTTACTCTGAATAAAATATTATAGCATAAAATTGCTAACGCAGTCTTGTTCTCGTAAACTTCCGAGCAAATTTATTCGAACAAGAATAAGCAGCTGTAACCATAATCATACAAAAACATATAGCTCAAACGCATAAATTGAAAAAAAGTCCAAAAATTTGCTTTAGTTTTTATTTATTTGGGGAATTCTGCACAGTGAACGATCTCTCAAAAAGATGAGTTACATTTGGGAAATTATTTATGTTCATTATAAACAGTCGCCCAAAATTATTGGGCGTTCAGGTACTTTTTATCATGGCGCTATTTGTTTGTGAGTGATTATGGGTACAGCCAGAATAAGCGTGAAACATTTCACACAGCTTTGTTTACAGTGTACATCGCTCATGTGGCCAACTAAGCGACCACTGATTTTATGAACTTGATGGTAGTGAGGAACTGACTGAACCGGACTGGCTCCAACTACACGAAAAGTTAATAGAAGTAGGATGTTTGGAAGAAGTCAAGCGATATGTAAGAGGAAGGAAAGAAATCAGAGCAACACTCGCAAGATAAGCAAAACTAAAGCACTAAACCAAACTCGACTGGATGCCACTCCAAAAAACAGAACGTATTAAAATAACAAGAAATAAAATCCATAGACGACAGCGTACAAAGAAGCATTACGATATATTTCATGCCCATTATTACTTGACCACGTTGATTATTTTTTTTTCTCTTTATTTTTTTGTATAGCAAAGAGCTTGAATTGAAAGAAAGAGAAAAAATCAGTTGAAAAAATGCCAAACTACAATAATCGTAAGCAGCAAAAAATAGTAAGCTACCAAAAGAAAAGAAAACCTTCGCAACGCAACGCAAAAGAATATGAATAATTTAATGAAATCTTGCAGATGGCTCAAATTCGGACACAAACATAAATTTTAACAGCATTATAAAGGCCATATGTGACTGGCAGCAATGTGAGAGCGAGCGACTCTTCGACTTCCTGGAAATAAGGTATATCTGTCCAAGTGCCTGCCCACCACCATTCAGCTTGCAGGAGCAAATAGTGAAAGGACGCACATTTCTCTCTGTCTGTCATTCGCTTGTCGAATGACACGAATTTGTTTAACATTCCGAAAACGTTGCAACTGTAATTAAGTTTTATGTTTCGTTTGACGCTTACAAATTGGACATTTTGTTTAATGTCTTCGTTCGTGCTGTATAGGTTCTTGTTGTAGCATTTGATTCTAGCAAATCGCCCCACCAAAAATTCACATAACTGACTAGCGGATGCTTACATAGATTTCTGTTAAGGACTTGGTGCTATTTGGGATGCGATTATGTGTTTCATAATAACATTTGATGCGATTTTGCATAAAACGTTTGCTGAGGCAATTCGATTATTGCAGTTTTATTTAGGTACTGTTGTTCACTAAGGATATTTAAGCAAATTTATGTCATACGAAACGATTTGATTTTAAGCTTAGGGTATTTTTAAGAACAAAGGGATACTTTTACTACCTAGTTTTTAATGTACATTACGATTTCAACAACTTAAAGCTATCTATTCGAGACATCGTCAATTGATATCTTAAGTTTTTGGCTCCATACAAAGGACTTGAATGTGCGACATCTCGGAAAAGTTTTGTGTCTTTTAAAAATTTGAGGAAAATAATATAAGTAGACTACTGTTATTCTATAGTATCAAAATAATTAAGCTAAATAGCTTCCCGTAGGTATGATTAAGGAGAAAATTAGGTTTTGGCTGGCACTAAGAAATATCTCGTACCATCCTTGAACGATTCTGGGTAAGTAATTCGTAGCGCTGTGTAATGGCGGATCAAACGGTAAACGAATCAATCGGTCACGTGAGCCTCGGATGCCATAGAGGCAACGAAAATTTTGGCAGACACTGTGTAAAAACGATTTTGTGTTGAGAAGAAACAACTGACTTATCAGGACGATCATTTAGTGTGGAAGATAAATAAACTTGCAGACGACGAAAGAGTAAGATGTCTTTTGATGATTCCACAATTAAAGAAGATTTTGAAGTCATTTCATTTTATGTCATGAGTGACAAAACTTAGGTACAACTATCTTATTTTCTTAAGCCTTTTCGTATATATTTTTATTGAAAATTGCCAACCAAAGGCAGAAAGAGCGTACAAAAATGACAGTGATGTTTGTACTTTGGAAGATGAATTGAAATATTTCTCAACATTTCTTAAAAAAAATTAGAGAAAAAAGCACTCGCAAAAACTTAAATAATATATTTTTTTTGGGTAAAACTCAGTGCATTTATTATTGACCTGTATTTAAATTAGGAAATTGCTACATTTAAATTTAATTTTACACAGCATGACTAATATACGTGACAAACATACATGTCAGTTGAGGAAGTACTGTAGTGAACATGCCCCACCATCAAATAACTTTCTAAGAAAAGAGTTCCTTGTACTTCGACATCTTAGGTGTCATAGTGGTAAAGAATAGAATAATTATAAGGACGTCATGGGGTCAACCACAAAGTTTTTCAAATGATTTTGAAAGATATTTAAAATAGAAATATCGTTAAAAACGTAAACGAGACATACTATTTTCTGTTCTGTTCTAAAGTAGTTGAAAACGGGACTTTTCTCAATACGAAAAATGCATTCCTTTTCAAGACTGAAAAGATTCCATATAAAAAGACTTTACTTAAAATTTCCAATAAGAACTCAAGTTTTCGAACTAAGACGTTGCTTGAAAATATGCAACAAAAAAGAGCATCTCTTATCAAAATTGCTGTTTGTGTTAGAAAATTATTGCAAAACTGGGTCGAATCTGGTCACACCGCAGCTTTTCGGGCATAAAAGTATTAGTTTCCTCTACAACTTTTAATGCAAGATTTTTTTCAAAAAGGTACTTACTTTTTGAATTATTTATAAGAGAACCTCTTTATCGACCTCTTCGAATTTCATTAAAAAAAATGTGTATCGATTTTGATATTCATGTTATGACATTTTTACGGAAAAGGTCACTAAAAAATGTCTATGATAATGATGCTCTTGCGTGTTTCTGAAAGGTGTGATAAGAATCCTACTCAAAATTCTGTATTTCCTCAACACTCTTGTTTGAATATTCATTTCGTCACACATTTCCAATGCAAATGAATGATAAATACCATAACAGCACACATACAATTGCATAGAAACCTTGGTATTTCGCTGCTTACATATTAAGTGAATTGCATGCATAATATCCTTATGACGCCTTTTAATACCATAAAGAGCGATACACCAATTTCGAGGATAATACGAAATTTCCATTTCATTTTCATTATCAGATCTCTCATTGGAATCCAATAAAGTTAAGGAATTTTTGTGTATTTTATATGCAAGAAAAAATTTTAATAAGAAAGTAGAAGATACTGAGGAATGCTTGAAGAGATTACATACCTAAACTTTTATGTTGTGTACAAATGCCAAAGGAGAATAAAGTCATTCAAAGTATGAAAGACAGCAGCGTGTGAAAGATTACGAAAGACGATTAAACCAGGCATTAAAAATTCCGTACATGCCGATGGGAACTTAATTGAAAATTCCGTTTGAGTGAAAAATTCCACAAAATGAAGCAGTAATAATTGTCATCATACTTGTGTCAGAGCTCCATACATACATATATAAAAATGAACTGGGTAAGTGTGGTGGTGTGTATGTTAATAACTCAAACACAATCAAGCACAATACAGCTACAAATGAACTTGAACTCTTAACTTACAAGTACGTGGTATATGCCATATCCGCCTTCGAAAAATCAAAACTAATGAAATCAACTCGATTTTCATTGTGTTAAAAGTTGCAACACACCAGTGGTATTAGCTACTTGTGAAACTGGGTCACGTCTGAAATCCATTTTAAAAACCATTAAGAAAAACCAGAGAACAAAACCGAAAACAAATGACGAGGATGACGGATCTTTGCTCACAACCATGGTAGCAGCAGCAACACGTTCACACGTCCACAGCAGCAGCATTGGTGCTGTTGTTGTTGACGAAAGAATAGAAGCACCACAATGAGGTTGGATATGGTTGGGTTGAAAATTCCATAACGTAGAGCGTGTGCTTGTCGTAATAGAGCTAAAATAGTTTACGTTTCATGAATTTAAAACAATGAAAAACCAACAGCAGCAACTAAGAGTACAATCAAATCATGAAAAGATGCTTGAAAGGAACTTTAAATGTCCGGAAGGTTAAAAGGCATTCCGGTTGCTTCTACTACAACTGTTGTTTGGTGACAATGATTACAAGTGAATCATGATGTGCGGGCGGAAGATTAAGCGTGATGATTATTCATAAAATTTTGTTTGCTGTTGACTGCTCTCTCTCTCTGGAATCCAGCAGTTTCTTTCAACAAAAGGACACACGCAAGAATTTCAATCTATACTACTGTATATGTGTGCTGGCTTGTGATAGTGTGGAAAGTCATAGATAATGATCTTTGAAGTATTTTTTGCACATCGCTCACTTGAGTGACATTAAGTGAAGGCTCAGGAGAGTATGATGTTTCTGCGTTCGCCTTCATTGTTTTTCTTCTTTATCACAATACAATTGAGAGTTCTTGTACGTTTTATGCCTCAGCAAAAGTTGCCTCCAGCCGGCCATCTACTGAAGTGTGGCGGCGTGGCATCACACTTGATGTCGATGTTAATGATTTAACGATGATACGTTGATATGATGCTATAATGTCATAATGAGTGAGATGAGCGTTGTGTGTTGACATTGCTGGTGTTGCTTGTTTTGTTGCTGCTGTTGTTTGAAGCAGTAAATGTAGCAGGCTGGTGTTGGTAATTACATAACGCGTTTTTATTAATAATAAATTACTCACTTGGGGTGCAAATATTGAATTTGATTATTATGTGGGTTGTTAATGATAATGTAAATAAATTGACACTCTTTGCAATGTCTAATTTCAAGTGATTAATTATTTGCGTGTTGTATCAAAATATACAAATTGCACTTAACATTTCACTAAACAGCACATTCTTAAGCTCCAAGTAAATTTGTGTACAATTCATTAAGAATTACTATATAATAAATATAAAATGAATGTCTGATTTTCTTTTAAATACACATCATGAAACTGTTGCCATTTTTTTTGGGTTTCCACGAGTATCTCTATATGTCAAGCCCATTAAACTCACTCCTTCCTTATTTATGAAGCGCCAGGAAGGTAAAATATAATTTTAAATTGCAAACAAATCGCTTATTGCTATCCTCTAGAGCCAGAAGACAGTTTTTTTGAGTGATTAACTACCTTAGCGAAGTTATTTATTTTTCATGTACATATTAAGCTATTTTGATACTTATGGGAAGCTTCTTCGTTTTCATCTTTAATATTTTGGCATCACCATTAACGAGGAACAGAGACAAAATATCTCTCCCACCTCTACCTGGTGTTTATTAAGGCAAATGCAATGCGAAAAATTAAAATTTTATGCTACAATGTTCTAGAAATTAAGAAACGTTAGCATTAACAACAATTTCATCCGAGAAATAACAACTGAATTCAGATATAACTTTTGGTTGCAAGCCAAATTGTCCATATGATCATAGACTAAAACTATGAAGGTACACTGAGAAAACAGTTATCAATTTCAAATATTTTCCTACTCACAATTAATTTCGCATGTAAAATATAAGTGGTGGTTGCTGAGGTGTTTGCCTTGGACCAATAAATTTCCCAAAGTCTTAGATATATTTGAGTAATTTATTTTTCGACTCTAACCACTTCAATAAATTCTATTTTACATAATTTATCGAAGTAAAGCAAAATATTATAAGTAAATGTTTAACCGTTGCTTAGCAGAAGAGTGAGACAAATACTGTGGTGCAAAGGATACAATGCATCAATGAGGAATTATTTGCAAAATTTCATATTAAAAATCTCCAAAAAAACCCTAAGAATAATAAATTTTTCACTGACTAATAAAAATGTCTAAGCCAATAAAAATGCCACATGAAACCGCAACAGCACAACACACAGAAGTCGATAAACTATGCATGTATATGTATGTGTATGCACAGATGACCAACGATACAGTGGTGGCACAAAATAAATACAAATGCGACGTAAGGCTGAACATGAGCTTATATACGGGCTGGATTAAGCAACAGTACAACAACAATAATAATAATATTAACAGCAGCAACAACAAAGATAATAACAAAATATTTATTGATGAAGACATCCGGGCAAATAGTACATTAATCTAAGGCCGAACATAAACAACAACAGCAGCAAAGGAAACGAAAAAGGAAATTTTGTTGCAAAGCAGGCAATCAGCTTTCAATGGATTCCTGCAGGACGATTCTTATTACAGAATCAAAACCACAAGTAATATTTTATTGAAATTGACTGTAGAATCTACAACTGTTCCGAGTGTTGAACATGGTCGCATGCTGTGCACACAAACACACACACACACTTCAGCAAAGTGTTGACTTTTATTTATGTTGATTACAATAATACGAAATACATTTAAATGTTGCCATGTATTGGATAGAATGAATGAAATTCTATTGAACAGCCTTAAGGTATAGTGTAGCTCCCGTAGGAATTAAGATGTGAGTGACCTAGATGGAACATTTTGAAGAAATTAAATAATTATTTTATTTCTTTTTGTCAAGTTTTATTAGTCAAAATCAAAATCAATTTCTTTGATTTTGGTCACATAGTCCTGTTTCTGTTTATGGAATAAAAGTAAATGAAATACGGATTATTCGGTGGCAGTTTTTCGAATTAAACAAATTTAGAATAAACTTATAAACACGGCGGAATAGTATATAGCAAATTGGCTCTTCTTATGAATTATAAAGTCAGATTAGAAATTAATTTTTTTTTTTTGTAGAAAACCGGCAGTAAGCATTTTAAATGAACTTCAAGAATATCGGAGACTTTTGTATTTTTTTAGTTACATTACTTTAGAAAGGTACCACGTATTCGTGCGGTACGTACATTTGTATTATTATTTATATACTTTAAGCTATATTTCAAAATTAAAATAAAAAAATATACAAACTGCACCCATTCTTCGATGTTCCTTTTCTTAGGGATAAACTTCGTACCAGAAACAACATTTATGCTTATTACGATATAATATCGGAACGTCAAATCTTCCAACTAGCAGAGAGTTTATAATGCTGAGAGCACGCTACTAAAATAAATGAAAATAAATTTGAGGGAAATTTAAGAAGATGTTCAGACAAGTGAGTTCAAAACAGTGAGCGTCTTTGAGCAAATGTTTGTGATACTTCGCAGACCATAAAGTCTCAAAATCACTATCCTAAAGGTAATATTAATTTAATATAACGATAATGTTTCTGGCCAAAAGGTGCAATCTAGTCATACAGTCGCGCACTCAAATAGATTGCAGCAAAGTAATTCTATAAAGCTGCTCAGAAATTTTGAAACAAAAAAATTTACTGCAGCAAATTAAGTTCTCGCTTTCAAAAGAAACAAGCAACAAAACTATGCGGAAATAGGAAAAATCAATAGAGGAGTGGCATAAGCGTCCTTACGAAATTACAAGCACCAAATGCTAATGTAACAAAAAGCCAAACAGCTATGCTCTCAAACTATTGAACGAAATATTCCACGAGATCAACATTGCCAAAAAATTAAATTTGCAAATTTCAGGACTATGCGAGAATTTTTGAGTTTTGTAGAAGCCAGCATCAGCTGATCTAAAATAAAGTCGGCAAAAGGAACATCAGTTGAAGCTGAAGTTGCAATGACATCGTGCTTACATTGTTTACAGTTTACGTGTTTCAAGTAAAGTGATTGTTTCTCAAAAGAATAAACTGTTTTTAGAACTTATTTTTTTAATTTTTTGTGTGCACTCAACCAAATTATTACCATTCCTATAAGGACAATATTGCATGTGTCTTTAATTTGTAGATGTTTGCATGTGTTTGTCAATTTAGCAAGCTAAATTAAAAGCTGCCGGAGACATTTGTAATTAAGTTTTCATCCATTTGCTACTAAAGACAAAGATAACAACAACAAAGAAGAGTTGTAACCAATACAATTTATCGTTCGTATTTTCTAGCTTTGCCATATCGCCTTAAGTTTTGGAATTATTTTTTTCTTTTTTTTTCTTATTTCATTTAACTCAAGCAAAAAGCTTTTAGGTCCTTTTTGCTGATTACAATATCATGTGTCACTCGTATGGTTCATCCTTTACACTTTCTTCCAAGACATCTGCATTTTTGTAGGTAAAATTGTGTCAGACATGAAGCATAACAGAGAACAAAAAATTAATTTTTATTTTCTTGCAAGTCACAGTAAACTGAATTTTTTATTGCTTTTATGTGCACAGAAAATAATAAAAATTCTGCAACGTAATTATCATGGATACTCGTTGGTAAAGGGTGGGCCAATGGGTATTTCACCATGAAAGTGCTGAATAAAATCTAGATGCCATAAAGACAATGGGTCTGTTGCAGATGCAAAATCATCAGTGCATGTTCGTACAGGCCGTTCAACCGAAAACATTGCTGCTGTACGTGAATTCGTGGCCGAGGGCCCAAGTACATCAACTCGTCATCGTTCAAAGAATTTAAGCCTATCAACAACAACACTACTATACATAAATCGAATTTATAAAAGGGTTTGAGCATTCGCGCCTTTAAAACTCAGTTAACGCAGAGACTAAAGCCTCCAGATTATTTAAAGCGTCATGCATAGACAGCTTGAAGACGATTATCAAAGAAAGTCACCTTCAGTGATAAGGCCTATTGTCATCTCAGTGGATACGTTGATGACAACCACATAGAGAGAAAAAGCAATGCATTCTCAATCAATGTTTGGTGCGGTTTCGGGGCTGAAGGAATGATTGAACCTATTTTGTTTTTTAAATGGTGCCGGTAATGTAGTAATTGTGAATTTCTAGTGCTACTGCGCAAAGAGCTTCATATGGTTCGAATTGAATGAAATGCATATGGACGATATGTGGTTCAATAAGATGGTACCACGTGCAACATAGCTAAATCAACAATCACTTTATTCCACGAAAACTTCTCGACACACTTCGAATTGACACATTTGGACTTCATTCTTTAAAGTTATTTCATAGGAAAAGCTTATGCCATGGATTCAAGACCACTTTATGACCAGTTTAGGAGTTACAAATGATCACAAATCATTTCAACGAAATGTTACGTTTACAAAATAAGAAAAAAGAAAAAAAGACAAATATGGAAAATCATTCAATAAAATTACACATTCTCTCACTTATAACAAATCCTTTCTTGAGAATCCATGAATCGTAGCTTTGCGCTAATAGAATTTAATTTTTTCAGTGTACTACATATATTTGCCAATTTTGCTTACTCATCTTTTGCAAAATGTTTCGTTCGTCTTAAGTGTTCTATTGTAGTTGTTGTTGTGATCATCTGAATAGTATTGGTGTTGTTGTAGTTGTTGATGCTTAATGCAATGTCATTAGTTTAATTGTTTCATCTATCTGCAGCATCATCAGCAGTGAGATAAAGAGCATACCGCCCACCAAAGATGCAGGTCACTCGTGTTAATTTATTCACCTTAAAGAAAACTTAAGTGTTGCTTACATTTTACGCAAGAATGTGGTTGTACATAAGTGTTAAGAGCACCGAAGGGTCCTTGGAAAGTGGAAAATGTAATGTATGATATGATTAATAATGTGCATATAAATTGAACAACACTTGCTCAACTGTGTTAAGAATATCCTTCACACTCGGTGGCATTTTGAATATGCGATATTATTTATGAGTTCTTTATGATAATAACTAAGTGATCGAAAAATTGTATCAGATTGTTTTTGTGAAAAAAGGATTTCAAAATATAAAAAGTGAATTATGCTTGAACATTTTCACAATATGCCTGATTCATAAGAAAAACTTGATCCGTTTTGCAACATATTTAACGCTGTGGAACCATATGCAAAATATGACATTAAGTTTACTACATTAAGTACAGTGTTTCTCGCTTTTATCAGGAAAAATTTTAAAAATTTTAGGACACAAGACAATATAGAAAGTCAAAAATTTATGACAAATTTTCATTTCCAAATCAACTACTTAATTTAATAAACCCAATTTGTCAAGTGTATCATTTGATTTGTAGCTGCAGCCGAAAAGCGATCGTTTGAAAAGCACTAAGGCAATCCTTGGCGCAAAGCATCCCGTATTTGGCAGCGTACCATTAAATTTGTCTGCCTTATCGCTTGCTGCTTCTTCAAGTGCCTATTTTACTTGAACAGTGAGTTCCAAATAAAGCATGCTATGTTGAACGCGTTATCAATCTGACGGATATACCGTCCGACTAATGTGGTAAAAAATTATTAAAAATTTCCTAGAAAAGATTGAGTACTGCAAAAAGTCCAGAGATATGCATTGGATTGGTATTTTTTTCACAATGTAACCGATTCGAAGATTTATTTAAATCTGTGATAATGTCTTTTTAGGATTGAAATTAACTTTCCATACTGAACCCACGCATTCGAAACGAAAAATATCCTTCTCAGCTCTTGCAATGAATGTAAAAATACAACTGAATTCGAAACCATAACTTTTGTATTTTTATTCAGCTACAAGCAATTTAAGTTGCTGAGAAAGTTTTATAAATACATTAATACGAGTATCATTAAATTAAGTTAGCATCAGCGTGCTGATAAGAATATCACTCATGTTTTCATTCAAAAAAACAATTGATTTTGAAAATGAAAATTAATTGCACAAAAATATCAAATTTTTTGACTTCTTCATACACAAGAAGATTTTTTTTAAAAGTGTAGCTATTGCAACACACATTGGCAAAAAATCAAGTTATAAAAACTTGTTAATCACAACACTTTTTTCACAAAAACGTTTTTAGTGCGCACATCCACGCAGCAATGCGTACACGAACGCGCACTTGATTTAATTACGCGTTGGTCACGCTCACGGTATTGTGGATATCAATGTGCGATATGTGTAAAAATTAATCAATAACAATTATGGATTTAATTTTTTAAATGGTTACCGGCTTCAATTTATTATTTGGCGCCATTTTTTCACAAAAATACTAATACCCATAATAATTCATGCACACAAACTGAGTTCAAATATACCCTGCACCACAAAACAAAAATTTATTTCAACCGAATTACGCATTAAAACTCAATCAATTTTACTAGATTGCCACGCTATAATTTGCTATTGGCAACATAATTATGTTGTTACTAAAACCACTATTTAATTATCGCATAAAAATGTGCGTGAAATTGAGAGATTTCACTAAATTAATGTGATTATGCATAGTACATAACAATCATTTTAAAATGACTAATTTGCAGTGTTTTAACAAAAATTACGAAATTCATTTAAAATGCAAATTGATATTTATGAGCAACAGCGGCAGCAGCTGAAGCAACAAAAAATGTTGCTGCCATTGCTACTGATAAGCATGCGATTTTGTGACGAGTCACGTAACTCTCTGTTGACACACACACATTGATATTTTAATTAATATGCTTGAAAATTACCGTAAAATTTGTTGTTTTTCATTTCATTTTTTTTTTTTTTACTTATTAAAATCTCTGTAAAGCCTACGAGCTGTCAGGCTCAGATTTTCAGGCAAAGGATCAAGAACTTTGAAGTCAGGCAACCGATTTATATTTATGACAAGAACAACAACTACAAAGTAAATTAAATATTTATATGTTGCTTGATTTTTGTATAAAATTTACATGAATTTGATGGAATTGCCTCAATCACTCAACAGCTTCAGTTACGCTCACGTTACGTTAAGTTTTAAACTGTGGCAGCAAATGGCAACCTAACCCCATTTAGCCTGTACCATTTATTTGCTTAAAAATGTTAATCTGCAATATCAAAAATTAACTAATAAATTTTATATATTTTAAGGTACATTGTCACTCATAAGTGATATTCCATTAAAGAGAAGGAGATGCTTGATGTGCGAACGTTATGTTGATTTGTTGCAAATGAAGAAAAGTTTTGAAAACTATTTGTACCATGTGAGATTTGAACCAGGTCAGCCGCTCTAACACTTGAACTGTTATGATTCGTGAGCCACATAGCGGTATACAAGGTGCGCTTTTTATCACGCAAAATGTCCTGCTATATTCATTTTAAAAAAAGTATTGATGTGTGAAAAACGTTGAAAAATTTCGGAAAATGTTGAAAGAGTCGATAAAAGTCTAAAATGTGGCATGTTAAAATAGAATTGCGTTGGACATGACATCTCTGGCACTCGATATTTCCATGACTTTTCAACCAATTCCCTTCAATGAAGATGTTCTTATAAAGAGTGTCTCAATAAGAGCACCGATTTCTTAGCGATGTATGGCCAAAGTTCCATTTAGAGGATTTTCTTATTTTTCCAACAAAAAAAATCCCTAGTCATATTCAAAATATAATTTTGAAGAAATGTTTAAAGACAAAGTCCAATTGACCGTTTTCCAATAAATTACAGAGATTTTTTTGTTACTAAAACAATTCCTAAAATCAGTTGTGCCACTATGAATCTTTTTCTTCCGGTTGATGTACTAAAAACTTATTCGCAGAAGCAGCTCAAGATAAGAAATTCAAGGTACAAAATTAATTTCTGATCGTTTTCATGAGTCTTTTCATATCAAATAAAAACTTTCCTTCAAATCAAAAATTTGGTAAAAATTAAACTTAAAAAAAATATATTCATTTCATTAAAATGTTGATTTTATGCTGTGCTCATTCCTGTTTGACAGGACAACTTATGGTGATGTTCGTGCGATAAAAGAAAAATCATGTGAAATCCTTACGATACTCTTGTGACCTAATTATGTAACACTCTGCATTAAGTAAATATTTAATCATAAAGTAGTTGGGGCATTAATATACCATTTCTCACCCTGCCATATTTTGTCAATGCATCGCTGATATTTCTTCAAAGTTTTCATCAAATTTTTTATTCAACAAAACACTGATGACAGTGACGGTGAGCGATTGCGATGCTGATTTTATGTTTCCTTCTACTGTTGGTTGCTCAACGATAAAATTTAAAATTCACCTACGCAGCACATACACACACAGAGGGAACTCACGGAAAAGCAACCTTATTACAGCGTATTATGCAATTTTTGTTGTTGTGACGTTTATGTGTGTGTTTACTAAAGGAAAGGCGGTATTGAGCTATCAACGCACTTTGAAAAAAAAGTCACAATCACTTGAACAAAGTTTGTAATATGATGCTCAAATATTCTCGGTCATTTGAGTTAGGTGGACAAGCACCTGACTTTTTAAAATTTTTTGCCTCATACCAAGACTCGTGAGGTTTGATTAAACATAAAGTAGAAGAAGGCGTGATCCTTGCTATCTGTTTGAAGTGGTTAAACAGCAATTTCACTCATTATCCTAGTGGCTCAAATGCATGAGATATTTTTCAAAATCTTCAGCATTATGTCGTATGATTAACTTGAGTGCCATAAGAAAGTAACATAATAAATGATCAAAGTCTCTCCTAGTTACGGGAAGATTTCAGGTCTTTTTGCGTCTAATGAGCCATGTAAGCTAAAAATTCTTTAAATAGAAAAACCTTTCAGCAAACTCTTGAAAACATTATTAAGCAAACTTTACTTCCCACCCCAATAATATGAACCGCATTTTGAAGGTCCTTTTCAATACCATAACCTTAACTCAAAAACTAAAACTATGTGTCAAACAAACTATTACCAACGGGATAAAATTGTTACTATTGATCGTAATCATGACCAAATCTATACTGTAATTCTAATATTTGATTTAAACAGACCAGTACCATTTTAAAAATTATGAGAATTCGAGGGTTAAAACATGTCAACAAATTGACCTTTCTTAACTTGTATTAGAACATTGCTGAATATGAACTGTAAATAAGATATCATTATTATGTAACTTGCTATAAGGATAATAACCTGATAAGTCCGAAAAACTAATAATTTGAATCGTAGGAAACTCCTTACTCCATCACAAAAATGAAATGAACAAATAGTGTTCTGACAGCTTAATGTCAAGCAACTAACCAACCTTCAACTGTCATTACGTGTTTCTGTGACAATTTTTTTTTTTTCAACTCGCAGACTTTGTCACAACCTTATTGGGTACTTAAAACAAACAACAAAAACAACTACAGCAAGTGCTACCTCATAAGGACTGACGTGAACTGCTGACACTTTCCGCCCGCTACATGTGTGTTGATTGCGTGTAAGCGTGTGCTCCTGTTGACATGCAATCACTTCATTTTCTTCTGTGTTGGATAACAAATTTTGTTGCCGTTGTCGGTCGACGTCTTTTGTTCACCTCCTTTATAATTTTTTAGCAATTACTTTAATTAAAATTCGTCAACTTGAGATGACAGTTTAAATTAAGTGAATGAGTTAATGACAATTATTGGGTTTGCAACAAAATTGGCAACACGATTTGTGTGATTTTGATTACATGAAAAGGATTTGTTAAGCAATAAAATTAATGGTGATTATCAGCTTGATTAGAGCTGTTTAGGAAAGGCTGGTCTTAATGCAGTGACAAATAGGCGTAAGTAAGAGTATGACAGTATGACAAGTCATGAAATGCTTTGTTGGTTTTGTCAATGAGATTTGATGGATGTTATAGACATTCTGTGGTATAAGAGGCTACAATTTATCAATATAGTCAAAGGCTCATTGGATTGTCATGCTTTTTGAGAATGCAGAAGATGTATAAGGGACCAAAAACTTCTTTTGTACGTATTAATGTAATTTTTTTAAATTCAAAGTTAAATAAATGTTTCAAATGATAAATATTATATTATATTTTTATTAAGAGTTGTAGCATCTTATTAGTTTATACTGTTCAAAATCCGATACAGGTGTGTTCGAGGAAGTCGATGAAGAAATAAAATGAATTTTTCCAAGTTAATAACTTTATTTTAATGTATTTCTTTAGAATCTCAAATTCACAAATTCATATAAAACTTTTAACATTTGCTGTTGATTTTCAACGAAACAATTAACTAAATTTTCAAACAACGTTTCATAGAACTTTGCACATATGCTGCTCAACTAAGTAATTGAAGTTTAGATTATAACATTTAAGTCTTTTCTGCACTTGAATATTTAATTTTGAATATTTTTCAAATCCTAAACGCACTCTAATTTCATTTAAATTTCGTTGAAAAACATCAAAGTTATGCATTCCATGCAAGAAAAAGGAGAAAAGAATGGTTTTATATACAAAAAGTGGCGAAATAAACGAAAACACAACAACATGTTGTTTTTGCAATACAAAGTAAAAAGCAAGAGAAGAGAAAAAACACCCAAGGGAAAATAATTATAATGAATGAACAAGCGAAAGACATGAAGATGTGTTGGTGAGAAGAGCAAACGATAGGGACATAACAGCGGCAAGGGAGTAGGGAGTGCAGCAATAAAACGCAAAGCGCAATTTACTAACGAATTTTATTTATTTTTTTTTTTTTGTACTTTTGTAATTTAATGGCAGAAAAATAAACAATTTAGCGAAATTTTTATTTTTCATTCCGCTGCAATCAACCTAATCGCACAGTGGAGTATTTACAATTTCGACAGTATGATTTTTAGAAAGTAACACCTAAAAAACTTGGCATCCGCAGCTTTCGATAAAATATAAAAATAGTTCATTAGTAAAATCTAAAAAAATAAAAAAATTATAAAAATATGTAGGTACTGGTAAACGAAAGCGTTTGAAGAATTCCGTGGCTGTCTTAACAAATTAAGTTCATTTAACCTTTTTTCAAGAAATATTAGTTTGAAAGTTGAAATGTGTTCAATTTGTGTTTTCAAAAAAGCGTTAAAAAAATCTTTTCTCCAATACCTAATATACGTGTCACTGCAGACTTTTTTTCTGTCCAATTTGTCCATCTTTCTTAGAGTTACACATATACAAAAATTGCTGTCATCATTGAGAAGATTTAGTAGCAATGCAAGGAAAAACTGATGAATCTTTACCGAAAAGTATCATATTTTGAGGTTGATGTACCATATGGAGAATATGCTTGAGCAATAATAAAGAAAATAGTTAGCTCAACTTCTGTTCCCTAATTTTTGTTTAAATTTTACACAGCACCTTAAATATTGTTGTCCCAATAAAATAACAAAAATCACACTATGTTGCACCTACACAAAACCGTCACTTGCAATATAAAAACCGCAATTTCAAATATAAAATTAGCAAAAATAAGGGCAACGCTTTGAGGAGTTTTTCACCTAGAAACCGTTAGTGACAGCACAATTAACGAGTTGGTTGTAATTGGCCGGCAGGCAGATGCAAAGGAATAGTACCAACATTTTTATTTTGAGTGTAATGAACTAACGACGATAGTAGCAGTACCAACGGCAGGTCTCGTAATGACAGTTGTCAAAAATTTAATAAGCAGACAAAATGAGAAGTATGCAGTGAGAAAGTGAGACAAAGTAAAAAGGCCATGTTTACTTTAACAAAGCCGCCAACACCGGCTGTGTTGGCTGCAGGGCTAAAAAGATTCTCATTTTTTTTTTTTAGAAAAAGTGGACAAGCGAGCACAAAAGATTTAAAGAAACTGCGTAGCAGTAAAAACAAGTTGTTGCACTTTTTTAGAACAACATAACAACAACAACAACAACAACAACAAAAAAGGACACGCCGGAAATTGAAGTTTTACAGTGTTGGCGCCCAAAGTAAAAAAGTACATAAAAGATGGCGCTCATTAGCAAAGGCTTGGTACAACAAATATGCGCTTAGTGGCGTTGCTGAAGCAGCGCAGAAATTGTGTCGGCAAAGGCGGGATGTTTTTAACTGCTAATGTTGATAATGAGTGCTGCGGGCTGTCAATTAATATGAAATAAGTGTATTTCAAAGAAAAATATTGCGAAGAAGAGAATAAAAATAAATGGTAATGACGAAAGGATGTTGGCATTAGTAAAATGTGCTGGAGCTGTTTACAAAGCAGCAAATCAAAAACAGAATTTTTAAACAGCACTTGATATTGTGTTCTTTTTCGTTTATGTAAACATATTTTTACTTTAAGCGGAAAATTAGACCCAGTAATTTATATTTTGTTCTGTCACAGAAATAGTAAAGGAGTAAAAACGGATAGCACTCTTGCGCTCCTTTGCGAAGCACGATAGCTTTGATAGGAATCGGAATTTTTGCGAGAGCTTCACAGTAAGAAATGAATTGCTCAGCACTGTCCTCTTTCTCAGAATAGAACCTGCATAATGGATCATACTGGCGGCATGTAAAGTACCCTACCAACTACTATATTATGTCAAGATTTTTTCTTCTCAAATGGAGAAAAAAGTCAGTTGAATTTTTGTTCGGCTCCTTATACTCTAGCAGATGTAGGTCGCGATCCCTCTGTTGATATCCATCTCCAAGAGAATATTTCATATACAAAGCAATCAATAGCTGCAAAAAATTCGGTACACGAAAAGATAAGACCCTATTACAACTTCCGACACAATTAAGTTTTGCCTTTAGTCCGCCAAAAATTATTAAACATATGACAGGACTTTGAAAAATCTTTAGTTCAAGATTGACCAATCTTTCTAATCAAAAGACTTTCGTCAACACAGACCCAGTACCATTTAGGATTTTGAGACTGTGTTGAAATTATGAGTAGTTGCTCCAAGAGTACCGCTTGTAAAGAGCTTGAAAGAGGTTAACGTGTGGTTAGGCTGGAGGCAAGTACAAAAATTAAAAGCATTTCAATGACTGACAGAGCTCATGTGCTACCAATGGCTCATTTTTATAAGATCAAGTGGATAAAATAGTTTGGTACCTCCACAAAAAATTTATTTTATCAGAATTATTTATACAATTGCTTGCAAGCTTTTAATTACATATTGCGTTCCGTCACGCCTTTTGTAAAAAAATTACTCATTAAAATGTTGAGGAGCCCAAATCCGCTAAGAAAAGTTACATGCCACAGTTATTAAAAAAATGTTGATGAAAACAATGCTGCGCGGCATGGTACACCGAAAAACGAGTTCGTTACGTGAATTCTGACCTAAATAAGTTATGTATTTGACCATTACTTTTCGAAAAAAAGGAACTGAACAATGTCACATCATTTGTGCCAGCAATTCCTCTGCGTTAACTTTTTACATCAATACAATACTATCTGGGAAGCATGTACTACTGTGTCCAAAAAACCAAAAAATAAGGTGACATTGTATTTATTTTGAAAATTCTTCATTTATTCTTCAAAATCAATTTCATCCCCATCAAAGTAATCCCCGCCCGATGCAATGCACTTATGCCAACGGATTTTCCAACCTTCGAAACATTGGTTGTAGTTACTTTCCGGGATGGCCTTCAGTTCCATCTTCGCTGCGGCTTGAATCTCCTCTATCGTATCAAAACGGTGTCCCCGGAGCGGTCTTTTGAGCCTGCTGAACAGCCAGAAGTCGCACGGCGCCAGATCAGGTGAATACGGTAGTTGCGGAACGATATGGGTTGAGTTTTTGACGAAATGATCACGAATTACGTGTGCAGTATGGGATGGTGCATTATCGTGGTATAAAAACCATGAATTGTCTTTCCACAATTCCGGCCTTTTTAGACGGATAGCGTTACGCAAACGACGCATAACGTTCAAATAATATTTCTTGTTGACTGTTTGGCCGGTTGGAAGGAATTCATAATGCACAACACCACGATAATCGAAGAAAACAGTCCTTGATTTTTGAGCGACTTTGGCGCGATTTTTTTGGTCTCGGCTCTCCTTTGGCACGATATTCGCTCGATTGATCGGTTGTTTCGGGGTCGTTTTTTAGACATAGCCTCATCACCAAAGGCTTTCTGCACCATCCTCAACGAATCCGCAGTAGAGAATTGATTCCGCAAACAAAATTTAATGCAAATTCTTTGCTCAACAAATTTCGACATCGCAAAAAACGAAAAACTCACTTTTAGCAGCTCACAAAACGACGCGTATCTCAAACACTAATAAATATTTTCACATGAAATTTGACATAGATGTCACTGACTGTACTACCAAACTAAAAAAAAAATTATTCTCCAAATCCTTCAACGCGTGCAGTTTAAATTGAAATGTCAACTTTTAATGGAATACTAGGCCAAATTATTATATTTGTTCGAAATTCATGTGCTTGTCTTTTCTGTAAAATAAACACTACATACGAACTATTTTCACAAATATACCAAGATATTCTAAGACTTTTGTGAAAGCAAATAAAATAAATGAATCGAGATGAAATCAAACAAAGCGCAGAAAATTAAATATTTCAGAATGTGATAGAAGACATGTGGATAGAGGGTATGTGGTCTTATCTCAAATTTTACATATTTAGAAGTTTTCCATTAAAATTTCTACTATCTCACTTGCTACCCACTTTAAAATCAAAATAAACAAAGCCTGAAGTTGCCTCCAAATTACAACCGTGTAAAGCAAAAGTTTTACATTAAAATAAAAATATTAAGCACCTCAACATAATGGCACTTGCAGTACTTTCTCAACTGCATAAACAAGTCCTTAGCCGACTAAACTCAATTTACACAATTTGTAAGAATTTATTTTGAGAAAATATATCTGCAAAACATGCAACATTTTCGCTCCAATCCACATACACATTCTCACCTTTAAGCCCTTTACAACAGTTTATATGTAGATGGGGGCACCATTACCATGCGCATAACTTAGCCAGCATGAATAGAGTTAGATGCCAATTATGAATATTATAATGCTGCGCCCGTGTACGAGTGTACATGGAGGCCAAGCATGCTGAGCTCATGATTTATATGGGAAAACAGCGCTCATATGTTTCATTTAACGCAGCAAAAGGTTTAAAGTAAAAGGATGCGCTACGTACAAATTTAAGTAGTAGACGAACCAAAGAATTAAACGCGAACAACAGCGACAGCCAATGGTAGGCAGAATTGGTATTTTCCACTTTGTAACAATAATAATAAAAATAATACAGACATTAAATGCTGAAAGAACGCGGCAAGCAGATGGTTTCCTTCTGCTACAACCACCACTGACACAAGTTTCTTCATCTGCCTCTTCGCCTTTTCTTGCTCTACCACTACAACGGTTTGCCGCCAAAAAAGTGCTAAAGGAAAATATAACACAAGAGCCAATTTCCCGTTGAATGAATAACAAGGACGATGTAGAAGAAGAAGAAATGAAGGCGACACTTTTTCTTTTTTTTTGTTACGGTATGTACGTGTGAGTATGCGTGCGTTCGTGTGAAATGGGAATTTAATGCTACGCTGTGTTGAGTTGGAAAAGGAAATAAATAGAATCGAAAGGAAATACAACGATTACATGTTGTATGCCGACAGTAGTGGAAAGGACTTTTCTCTTCCTCTTCTTTCTGTTACTACTTTCGCAATGCTATATGCCCGTAATACAATACAGTCATACACTCATGCCGAACTGTATAACTTCTCACTTATTTTCTTATGTTTGTGTTTGTACGGTTGAAAGGACTTTAATATGTTAAGTGGTAATTGTATAAATTTGCGATTTTAAATTGAAAGGAAATATGATACGCGCCGAAGGCACCTCTCGGAAAAAAATATTGAAAATAATGGAGTTAAAGTAGCTACTTGAAGACATTGTGACTCTACGCGAATTTAATTGTAAATTGAGAAAGAAAAATGATAGCGTCTTAGAAGACAAACATTTAATTATTCAAAGACTTAAAAAATGTCCAATTTATTGAATGAATGATTCCATTCTACTGTACTATAATGAAGCTACTCCCTCTCTAGCGTGGGTATGCATGACTGTATTCAAAGTTCACACACAAAAAAATATTTCTAAGTAAGCCTCGCAATTTCCGTTTATGTAGAAGTTTTACAGATTCATAAATTGTACTTAAAATTAAGTTGTAGTCGCGCATATTACACTAGATGTCGATAACAAGTAAATTTTTTGTTTAAAAAAAATTAGAAGAAAATTTTGTCATGCAACAACTTTTTTTCTTATTTGCGTTTTACTGTCTTATGGAAGGAATGAGGTCACGTTAAGTCGCGTCTGCTCGGCACTTTTTTCTTTTCTTTTTGTAAAAGGAGACATAAGGCCACGACTCCACCTTTTTTTTCGGAAATCAGCTCTTAATGCTTTGATCAATGAAACGTAAGATATGTAGGTACTTAAATATGATCAACTTTAAATTTAAATACAGGGCAAGTAAGCATGGCAGGGTAATAATATTTATATCATAGGTAGATCTAAACAAAAGCTTCGAGAGGAAGTCATGCTGTGGTTCAGCAGGACACTTATCAAATCAGGACGTCACGTCAGATATAAAAGAGAAACAATTTAGTCCAAAGCTGTGACCTTGCTTGGTCAAAAAAGAGGCTCAAGCTGACGGAAGTGATGGTGAAATGGACTGGAGTTTATGTGAATGAGCGAATATTTTCAAAATTTTGTCATTGCAGGTGTATAGGCTAGAGCTGGCGATAATGGTTTCTTGTGAACTTTATCGTGTCATTTAATTCGCATGCAGAATTAATTACTTAGATCTATACATAAATACGCCAAGACCATACTTTTTTAACAGCTATATCACAATATGCATAATCGCTTAATTTATTTTGAAAAGGTTGTGAAGAGGGACAGTGCCGAATGTGATGTTTTTTTTTGAATAGTAGGCGAGTCGATGCCTCCAATAGGAACATACGTTAGCACGTCTAAGCTAATGGCCCGACTTTTGATGATATTCGGTACATATATGGATAGATTGAAATATATTTTTGCAGCTTCACTATGAGCCGATTTTGATGAAGATTGATGAACCAATTTAGATTGAATCCTGAGAAAATTCATGTATTTTTAAGGGGGAAGTGCCACGCCTCCAACAAGAAAATATGTTCTTACAGTCAAATTTACCTATCGATTTTGATGAAATTTAGTATGGAGATAGATTAAACCCTAAGTAATGGATAGACGTAGGGATAGGACAGCATGATGCCATTATTTTTATTCTTGGGAACAATGACATTTAATCAGGCAAAATGGTACTGAACCAGTTTTTATGAAATCTTTCGAAAAAACCAATTACTAAAACGTGGAAAAAATTTACCTTAGATACCAAGATAAAGCGTTTTAGATCTTTTTGTTTTCGTTTTATCAGGTGGATTGAGTAAAATATTTAGATGAGGTATAAGGTGAGAGGGTTTTTTGGCACGATTTCATAATTTTGAACACTTAATTGTTGTGGAATTGTTTGATGTTGGTGGGCCAGAGCTAAACACTAGAATATGACCTCTTATAACTAAACATGAATTATATTTAATTCAATTTCAAAATAAAAGAAAACATATTTTTTTTTTAAATGAAATATGAGGTAATTTATTCATAAAATAATTATGTTTTCTCCATTGCAAGTCACAAAATCATACAGAGGTCTTCAGATGGCTCTTATACATATTAACGGTTTGACCAAAGAAAGGTCCTTCAACCTATCGTAATGTTGGGGGCTCCTTGAGGTTGGGTCCAGGTCATTGTCTTAAGTATACCCAGGGCCGCGAATTGCGACCAACGGCATGCCATATGGGCTGCAGTTTTTTAAGTTAGAGTAAATCTTTAGTTAATTTTAGGCGTCAGAGCAAAAACAAAAGTCATCAACTTTTCCGCTACACCGCAACACAATAATTAATTAATACTATTTTTATTGCTGACCAAGCCAAAAAAAAAAGGTTACTCCAAATAAAATATATGGGGAGGCAATAATGTTGCTGCAGTAGAGGTGGCAAAACAAGCAATGCGGCCCTACCTATGTCCCTGGAAAATACCTTAATTCAGGGCTGCTTGCCCCCTCGCTCTACCTAAGTCCAACGCTGAGGTGGTCGACTTACGTTTAGAATTTGCGAATCACAAATATGTGTAAAAATGACAGCGAGTTGTGGCAGTGGGCGTTTGATAGGTGCACTAACGTGTTTGAACATGTGTTCTCTGTCACTTTTCCTTTCTTCTACCTTACTCTTTTTTTAGTGAAACATAACAGCAAGCTTATTTTATGTTGTGTGTTAGTGATAGGCGTTATGTGGCATAGACCAGACCATCTAGCCAGCAGAGTGCATCACTCCATGACACAAAAAGCCCTCAGTAGGCGGCATTAACCGACTACTCAAAATGAAAAAGACAAACAAAAAGTACTCATACATTCGCTTTTGCCAATACAGCACCTTTCAAATGATATATTATAAATAATACTGAGTAAGATAAAACTACTAAATGTGTGTGTATTCCAATGAATAGCCTTAATTAAATTTTGATGAAAAAAAAAAAAATATACAATATGTAATAGCGAATATTTAAAAAAAATGTTTTTTCTACTTTCATTTGATGTATCATGCGCTTTTAGCAAGGCCGCACGCTTTCTTATAGAGCTTTTAATTCCAACTTAAATATGCAACGTTCCTTTTAGTGACTTTCAATTTATGTGTCCAAAACTATAGCCATAGACTTTTTTCCATTTTAAATTAAGACGTTAATTAATTAAATACATTTTCATGATTGAAAGCTTTAGTGATAACGCTCTGTATATATTTTGAGAGCCAAGTGCTTTTAACTAATTGATTGCAAACTTTCTTATTTTTTTTTTTTTTTTTAATTAGTCAACCATGAACTTTCAAATGGATCATCAGTCAAAAATCTCTGTTCATTTCAATTAAAGCGTTTAATTTTGCACAACAACATTTAAATTATTTCAAGTTGCTCAAAATTTTTAATATTGCTAATTTTTAGCATATCTAAAACCGCATTAAAGTCTCACGCAAATACACAGTAAATAAACCATTTTCATTAGGGGTTTCCAAGTAAAAATTTAATTATTCCCGTCCAATTTAACAAATCAGTAGAGCTATGTTTATAATTGAAGCAACAGTTGAAGGGCTTAACATTTTGCAAGGGGCAAAGGACTTGGGTTGGGTCAAAGCATAGAGTTTGAGGGTCATTAAATGCTGTCCATAAAACACGACAACAAAAAACACTTAAAAAAAGAAGGGCGTGTGGCTATTTGAGGAAAGAAAGCGTATAAACAAAGCAATTAACTTGTTTAATTGCTTCATCAGTGGGACTAGCAAACAGAGAAAGACGAGAAAATAAAATGAATATAAAATGAAATAAAGTTAAGTTAAAACGCGACCGACGACAAACCGAACAACAGAAATTACGAAACACAACAGAACAGAACGCGCGCTACATTATGCAGAATCCAATTTCAGGTTAATTATGCAAAAGCGTGACCCGCAAATATACACATACTTGACAGGAGAACGCTACAGGAAAACAGTGAGAAGTCAAAACCTAGGGGAAAATGATGGAAAAATAAAGTGGTACCCAGCGCGAAATGTATAAATGATAAATCTTCAGTGCGAGAATGCGCAAGATATTGCATCGAATAATATTAATGTTACTATACCTGACATTATTTCAGATTATTTCTGAAGAAATTTTCACCCACTTCCAGAAAAACTTTGCAGTTCTACTGAAAAATTGGGACTTAAAGTTTTTTGCCTTTAAAACAAGCGCTATTTTAAAGCGCTTTATTCGTTTTCCAGCAACCAATCCAAAAATGGAATAATTTTCACTGGCGCTAACCACTACAGCATTAAGCTCTTTCTGAAAGTTAAAGTTTATTACTTCAATGAATATGCATAAAGATTAGTGCTTCACCGAGAACCGACACGATATCGAAAAAAGTATTTCTCGTACGACCGAGGACGATATCAGCGATAATGTAATATTTATCGTTCGGACACTGAATTACATCCGAAAACGAAATTCAGCCAGAACTTCCAAAGTACAAAAACACTTAAGACGCAATATCTTGGCACCAATGGGAGCAGGCGTTTTGATATTCGGCGCTAGGATGGATATATGCTAAGTACTTCATGAAATCTGAACGAAAATTTACAAACGGGCGTGGCACCTTTATAAAACAAAATTACATAAAACGCCATACATTGGCATCTATTGCAGTTACAGTTGTGAAACCTGATAAATAAATGAATATCGTTTGTGCTAAGCGACTCGCCAAATATAAACAGGGATGGCTAATGGGTCATAGTTCCTCACATTCAACAAAAGCCTTTATGATGCTATTCTTGTAACCTATGCCAAATTGTGAAATTTCGTACATGGACCCAATTGTCTGCAGTAAAGACTGCGTAAAATGTAGGCGTGGTTGTACAACAGACAGTGCGTGGTAAGGCCGCTGTCTGAATTTATAGTAAAGCAATTTTTGTTATGAAAAAATATATGAACCATCAAACGCCGTTTGAATTATCGCGCTGCGAGTGTCTTATTAAGAACTGTACAATTATGATAAAAAAAATTAAAAAGGTACAGTGTTTACACTCAATGCCCGTTGCAAAGGAAAAGCCAGAGTAGCTTTAAACTTGATTTACACTTTTAGAAAATCAGTTTTTAGCTACATTCAAATAGTCGAACAAAACAAACCAAACATTAGTCCACTAAAATAATGAAATGATAGACAGTTTTTCATGGCTTTTTCTCTTGTGCAGAAATCGTTTTTAAGCCTCCTCAGTTTTAAAAATCCTATATATTTAATGATTTGTTTTAATTCATTCAGAGTGCCTGCATTAGATCGACGGCTCGTGCGTTAACACAACTTTACAGGACGAAAAACATAGTTTTGATGACATGTTTTCTATTTAACTCATAAGCGAGACAGAATTTTGAAATTTTTGTTTTAACATTTAATCGCACATATCTATTCTTCACAGTTTGCATCAATTATTAGCTAATTTAGCACTTCCTCTCACTTAGCACAATATACAAAAGGACGACGGTATTAAATTACCAATTTAGTAACTGTTGGCGCCATAGTTACAGCACAGGTTTTCAGGAATTTCAATATATGTTTTCTCACATATAATATTTAAAACCAAACATCTTTGCACTAAATTCCAACAAGGTAAAAAATTAAAAAACAGTGGCAAAAATCACAAATATACGAAAATAATTAATGAACAGGCTGGCGGCGGGTCGGCCCTTATACTGGAGGCCAAAAAAAAAAAGTCTAAAAACAAGGAGGAAATAAAAGGATCTACCATGATAAATTAGGCAATAACGTTAACTTACGGTTGGCCAAAATAAAATATGGCAACAGCGTTAGCAGCAGCAGAAAAAGCCAACAGCAGCCAATTTTTTGTGCTGTGGGACCAGGTGACTTTAAGTGACTTCGACTCGTCGTAGAATGGGCGAAGGTGCAGGTGTTACTTCTTTTTGTTGTTGTGAGTGATGCCAGGAACAATTTTCTCGCCATTATTTGTGGATTTTGTAATTTACGCACAGACCGGCATGCAAAACACAAAGCAAAACAAAAAACGATTAAACGCGCCGGGCAACAGGCTTCGCTCGCTATGATCGCAAGTGAAAAAAAAATGAATTTTTCACTGAACGACAAATTGTTGTTAAAGTTTATTTTTTGTTAAAATTGAAGCTAAAACTTTAGTTATTTGCAATGACACCAATACCAGAACAAGAACTTTGAATAAAAAAAATAAATGACATCCAACGCGTCGTTGCACCCGGATGTTCGCGTTGAAGCGCAACCGGAAGTTACGGTAAGTGGCTCTTAAAAATGCCGGCGGCGTACCGTGAGATAGCGTCACGACGTCGAAAAAGTTTTACTTGTTATTTAACATACGAAAAAGTTTGTTTTAAGAAAATAGCAAAATATATAAATTATTTCAAAATCTTTAAGGATTAAAAAGTCAATTTTAGTAACAAACAACAAGCGCATACACGCACAAAATCCAGTTGTGTATGAAAATTCAAAAAGCCAAAATAGAAACTTTTACTTCCTGTCAAAAATAAACAAGTCAAGTTGAAATTGCTGCAACTCCTTGCCGTTACTCTTGCGACAGACAAATATTCACACGCACGGCACACAATAACGGCAACAATAAAGACGTCAACTCGCTTTCCGTTTCTTTGAAAATTTTTTCGAATTTGCACGAAATTTTGGAAATTTATTGTATTATTTTTGTTTGGGTTTTTTGATTTTCTTTGGAATTTCTCTTCTTTTTAAATTTTTCTATTTATTCTTTACGTTAGATTGCAAAGACACGCGACCACGTTCTTCCTTCAACTGTCTGGTAGTTTTAATTCACGTTTTTGATTTTGTTATTGTTTTTATATTCGTTTTTTTTTTTTTTGGTTTTGTTTTGTTACACTTTACACGTTTTGGTTAAAACGAATTTTTCGTTATTTTTCACTCGCATCCGGCATCCGTTCGGCACACGAGCGCACTTTCGAATGATTTCATATCCATTCGGCACTCGTTGTTTTATACTCTCGAGTTATCGTTGCAACAGCAAGTGGGTGGTGACTTTTCACATGTTCTCGGCTTCGTTTGTGGAGGTGGTGCTGGTGGTGGTGGTGGTGGCGGCTTCTCACAGCAACTACAGCAGCTTCCCATTGTTGTTGTACTCGAATCGACAGTGGCGTGCTGTCTTTTCTATTTCTTTGAACTTGTATCTCTTATTTTCTCGTGTGTATTGCAATAAGAAAAGAAAATCCAAACCGTTCTAAAAGGGCACTACAAATTAAGCACAAAATCTACTGCTTTTCAACACAAAATTTAACATCTTATGAAATTATTACAAATACTTTTTTAACACTCACAAAAAAGTTTTATATTAAATTTTCGCAAGTTTGTTTTGATTTTGATTTTTGTCTCATATTTTCTTCGAAATCTTTTTTAAACTTTGCCAGCAGAATCAATGGTGTCTAAAATTTAAATGAAATTAGATTTTTAATTTAAAGCTGTCAAAACCGTTTACATATAAAATTTACGCTGAGTATAACAAATAAACAAAAGAATCTGATTTTGACAGGTAAGGCAGCTTTAAATGCAAGGAGGAGAAGTATCATTTAGCTGTCTGCTACCATAATAGTTATATCATGCTCGCGATAAACATAGATATAACAAAGTAAAGGTGTTATCTTTGGCCTCGTCAAAAATTAAGTACCCTACACCATGTTACCAGTAAAAGTGCTCGTAGTTCTTAATTTTTATTAAAAGGGCGTTTTTTCACCCAAACTAAATGCTGGCTGGTTGGACTAAACGTGCCCACATTGAATTTGACAACAATTACTTAAATAGTTCTCTGCTTAGCGTTTTGAAGCTTATACTTGTGTTGATGGTGCCACGCCTTCTTTTTGAAATTTACCAACTATTTTTCTGATGCCTGGCCAAGACGTTTTTTGTTTAATTGTGAAATTTGGTTTCATTACTTTAAATAATTTTCTCAGTGTAGTGTCTTAAAGCTTTTAATTCTATGTAGAGTGAATCATTGTTACTATTTATGTGAAATTTGGTTCCATTACCTTGAATAGTTTTCTCAATGTACCATTTCGTTTTCATGGGAAATGTTACGCCTTCTCGCCGATATTCGCCAGCTTTCTTTCCAGAGCTCGTCAAAATTTTTCTTAGAAATGTTGTGAATTTTAATTTAATCTTTAATAACTCTCTCTCTCTCGGTAGGCGTGTCTGAGTACTGATTTTATCCACTTTCAATCCCAAGAAGCTTTTTTAAAGTTGCGGTCTATGTGAGTGGTTTTTCCATTACCGTGATTTCCACAGACACCCACAGGCAGACAGACGGACATTACTTAATTGACTCAGGTGGTGATGATGCTTAAGATTATATGTACTTTCTATATATTTTATGCATTACATACAGAATTAATGAGTAAATATACCCTCTGTGTAGGGTATAAAAAGATACTTCAAAGGCCAAAGGTTTATTTTCGAGATATCTGAGGTATTCGAACCAGGCAACCATACCACGGACAAATCTGGCAAGAACTCTTATGTTGTTATAATTATATTTATTATATACAATGTTTCACTTTCTCATTCTTGAACAATTTTTTTGAAGAAAATAATCACTAAACAATAAAAATTATTTATCTAAATATGTATTTAAATATGGGAACTTTAATGAGGATAAGTTGAAATTTAAGGTATGATTGGAATAAAACTTAGTCTTTTAAAGATACATTACCTCACCTCTCTAAATTGTCAATATAAAGTGATGCAGCTTTATGAAGGATACATAAAATTTCGCTCTATCGTTCGATAAATTGCTGCTTATTTATGAAAAAATGGGTCTTTTCAATTACGTTCCTGCATGTTTTTATAAGTGATTATGTTCTGATCTAATCGATTTATTGCACGCATGGAAACAACGTGAATAGCGTTTGATAAATTTATCTCTATTATATGAAGGTGTGAGCTGATACGAAATTTTATATCATTAGTGTTAATGATGGAAGTTTTACATCTCTATGGTGTTGACAGCAGCCGATGCAAGCTCTACATTTCAAGAAATTTCTATAGAAACTTTCGAAACATAATACCATCATCCGTTACTTAAGATCTCACTTTGCATCTTGATCTGTGTTATGGTGCAACACTTTACTATTAATGGTAAAAGTGTTTTAAAAGTCAACAGGCTTATTGATAATAGCTTATAGTAGGCTTGCAAAGAGTTTGATTTTTAATAGGAGAATTCCTAACCCAAGCCGATTTGAAATTATAATGAAAAAGGCCCTTGGCTTTCAGTCTTCCGGTTTACTTAAGATTTTTATTTGATTTTGAAACCACAGTACATATTTACACATTTTTAGCACCAATATCAATTTTTTTTTCCGGCATAAGATTCCTTATTTTGGATAATATTGAAAACTTCATAGAATGTGTGAAATTTCTTCCGGCATATCTTAAGCGCGTTGGAATGTTTTCAATTTCATTCGGGACCCGTTCTTTTACAGTCTCTAGTCGTCGTCGCAAGTGCAAGTTCGAGGTGCTGTTGGCTTTTGCGGTCTCGGTCTTGGTGGTGGAGGCGGTGGTGGTAGTGGTGGTGGCTCCGGTGGCGGTTTGGCACAGCAACTACAGCAACTCCCCATTGCTTTTGGGCTCGAATTGACAGTGGTGTGCTGTCTTTTTTTCTTTCAATTTGTTTTTTTCTTCTTTTTATATGTATTTGAATAAATAAATAAAAGGTATTCTAAAAGGACGATATAATTTTAACACAAAATTTACTGTTTTTAGCAACTAGCATCATTTTTTTGACACTTTTAATTTTTCTAATTTTGTTTTGATTTTATTTTGTCTCCAATTTTCTTTAAATTTTTTTTTTTTTTTAAATTTGGAAAGCAAAATCAATGGTGCCCACAATTTAAATGAAATTTAAGTTTTGATGCTCACAATGGGACTTTTGCTAGAAAAAAAAAAAACAACAAAACTGTTTTACATCCAACACACTCCATGTAAGGGACTGAAATTTATGGTGTAGATTTCAATTTTGGCATTATATAAATTATTTTTAACCAAAGCCTGAGATTGTTATTATTACCAAATATATGAACGATCCATAAATTCGTCGAATAAGACTTGATATACATACATGAATTATTCAATGATACTGTACAGCTCTGCGGAATATGAGGCATGCTTAATTTATTAAATATATTTAGGATGGCTCATATAGATTATTTATTTTCTCTGAAATAATGGGCCTCATAAAAAATAAAATTAATATAAATTCTTGTCATTTCAAAAGTCACAAATGATGTTTTCCTTCTCTTATTCTTTATCATCTAATGATTTTTTGGAGTTTTAACCAAATTAGCACCACCTTGAGCTTTTCAGCTGTTGTAATAATTTCGAGAAAACAAGAGTGTCCAAAGTATAACACTTGCGCATTTTAATTTTTATCGTTGAGCAAGAGTTATTAAAATGACTTTTATAAAAAAATTTTTGCTCTGCAGTTTAACCTCATGCGCACTCTTCTATCTACCGTGTTGAGGCTAACACACACATATTTTATGGAGTTACCCCCAAAAAATTACAATATAAAAATTTAGAAAGAAAAAAAACCGCCACTGTTCGCAACTTTTTGCACTCTCCAACAATGAGATATCAAATGTTTGCTGCTTCGTGTTACCCTGTATTTGCGTCTTTATCCATGGCAATAGCGCTATGCCAATGGGCAGGTAAGAATGTATTTGTGTGTTCGTGTTTGTGCTATGTGTGACTTATGTTGTTATTGCTATCAAGGATTGTTATTGTTGTGTTTGTTGCGATGATGCTGTTGATTTCTTTATTATTTACCTTAAAATGTTGCTGATGTTGCATGAATATCAGCTGAAATGTTGCCAAGTTGGTGGTTTTTTTTTTGCTTGTCCTGAAAAGAATTTGGATTTTGTTTTTCTTATATGGGTGACTTGTGCATTGTATCATAGGAAAAAAAAGCTTAAAAATAAACACGAAAAATAATAAATTTAAATTTTTATTTTTTTTTTATTTACCCTTTTTCATAGAGCGTCCTTGCCGCTCTGTTAGTTTTATTGAAAATTCATAATCTGTGTTTAAAACACATACATAAGCACACGCTCATGCTCAGGCTCCTACAAGCACACAGTTATCTTTACTGTAGGGATTTCAATGTCCAAAGTTGCTTTAAGGCATTTACACAACATAAAGCAAAAGCAAATGTTGTAAACAAAAACAAAGTTTAATATTGTAACAGTTGTAGAGATAAGGAAAATGCTTGAAAGTGAAAATTTGTTAACAAAAGGAGGAGGAAATTAAAATAAAATGGTATGTTAGAAATACACAACAACCATATCTTTAACATACATAAGTGTGTGACTTCTTTCATTTTAAGCTAATTGTAATGTCTTTATGTTCCTGCTTAAAGAGAATTGCTCATCACAAAATGGATAGAAAGAGGTTAAAAATGACAAGGGAATAGAAAAAATCGCTGCGGCAGCATTTGATTAAATTTTTTGATATTTCCCTTTTCATCCTGTAAAAGCTGCGAGAAACTACGAGTATGCGAACGCCAAGAAATCTCATGTGACTAGACTCATCGTGTAAGAACTTATTTATTGAATAAAAAATTTTTACCATATGACTTTTCTCGATAATGTGTTTCATGTATGTTGGATTCATTTAACATCTTCAACAATATGAAGAATCTGAACTGTTTTGATGCCTGAAACACAATTGGGTCAACAGCTGACAGAGAAACGCAAAATGTCCTATGGTTCTTTATAGGCTTCGTATCCCGAATTTTGCAACAAAATTTTAATTTTTTCTTTATTTATTTAAGTGGAAGGACAAAATTAAATTTTTACACATTTTTGAAGTGAAACTTATTTAGTTACGGGTCATTTGAAAACTTGGGTTTGTATAATGAAACGCAAAACATGAAACCTAAAACGTAAAATGCTTTTTAAATTCCGATCTAGAATAGCTACAGAAATTATGTATCAAATTAAAGTACTCAACGCGCAGAGTGTGCTAAAACCATTAGCTTTGAGATCGGTTAACTAAAAAGCTGAGATATAAGTGTGTTAAGATTTGATTTTTTTTTTATTTTTTCAATTCGGTGATTAACTACCACAGCCTTGCTGTACTTGTTTCTAGACCCCGTCAACTTTTATCATTTTAGCTCGCCGATTAGGCGTAACCCAAAAGGCGGCAAACCATACTTTGTGGTCTGACAGACCATATAATCTATTTTGTAGGTGTGACGTATCGAATCGCGGCATGGTTATTTCCGGTTGTGAAATTGTGTGTGGAAACGCTGTATAGCATATATCAAATATGTGTATGTATGTGTAGATGTTAAGCCTTATCTAATAAAAAGGTAGAATCGGTGACCCAAAAGACGGGGTTTGCCCCACACTGATAGAATTTACTCTTTTTATTTCATTATTTTATAAATTTTATGGAAACATCTAGCATGCTGAAGAAAGAAGCACATGGCCAGCGATTAGAAGCGCGTTCGCACGAGTTAAAATAAGACCGAACCAATATATGCATAGCATTCAGCTTACGTCAAAAGTACAAGTTCTCTGATAGTGGCCTTGTGATCTTTATTCTAACATTACGATCCACAATTTCTGAATCTATAAGTCATTTGCGAATTGAGATTGGATACTGTTTGGTATCGTCTAACGATTGCCGTATGACTGTGTGCTATAGCGTGACAACTTAAGACTGATGAAGTGGTAAGCCAAACTTTCCCAAATTTGCAATGAGAACTGCAGCATCGGGCATAGCTTGACCAGACAATGGTTCCATTTCTGCAACGATTGCATCGCGAGCCTCATCAAATTGCTACTCGTTGTCGTCTTATTCGTCTATATACCTTCAAGCTCAGTTGTTCTTCGGGATATAAAAGATCGCCAACACAAAGAATTGGGCCATAATCTTCAGCATTCTCGATAGGAAGAATAGCGGCAAGTCGTGCGTTGTATTTGTCTTTTTGATTAGCAGAAAGATTAGAAAAAAATTAGTGTTTCTGACCCTCTATCAACAACGCACCGATTAAACTTTCATTGAAATTCATATCCAAACTATACTAGCACTTGAAATCTAAGCCTGCAAGTCTTGTACCCGAGTATGGAGATGATTATACATCAAGACCACAAACGAAACCTGCTAGTAGTGTCGTTATAAGCACCAAGATAGCGTTCTTTGAAATAAAGCTTCTCAATTACATAGTTTTTCTCAACATTCCTTGTTTATTTGATAGGGAGTCTCGACGCCTGAAGGCATTATTGCAAAGAAAACGCTTATGCATACGAGAGACTTTTGTATGATTCAGTAAAATATTGATTTTTTGCTTGATTTAACTCCACCCGTATTTTTTTTTTTTTTTAAACGAAATTTGGTCTACGTACATGTGAGAGCTTAAACTTTTTAAGTGTAATAATTACAGACTTTGGATGTCATTTCAATAAATAGCTAAACAAAATATGTCTTCTAAAGTTGTTTAACGATAAATAATTTGATATGTTTACCAAATGCTTAAGCCAAGACTCATAATATGGATGTAAAAAATCGTAAAATTTAACTTTTTCATATGCAAATGTTGCTCAATACCGCACATCTCATCAAATTCAGGCCTTGTTGGTATGGGCCACATTGATGACATATGTACGTATGAAATTTCTCAACTTCGTACGCCACAGCTATAAAATATCGCAAGGGCAATTTTTTCAACACAAAACAAAAATACATCATCACGTTTTCGTTTTTCCTCTTATACGAGTATACAACACGGCTATGCCATCAGATTTTTTTATGTTTTTTTTTAGTGCCTCATGCGAAACCTCAAAGGATAACAAAAGTTCGGCCTTAAGCGTGATGGAATTTCATTCACTTTAAAAATCAACACCGTAAAAAGTTTTGAAAAATAAATAAACTCTTACCAATATTATGAAAAAATAATTCCTAATGACCCTGCCAACACTTGGAAGATTGTTGAATATACCATTGAATGTACCACTACCCAATGAAAACTGTTACCTTTTTTGCAAAAAAAATTCACTGTGTTAAAACCTTCGTTTGGTGTGCTATTCACATTGCGCGAATGGTTTTGGCTACAATTTATTTCAATGATATTGCTCGGATTAGTGTTCTCACTGGGAACGAGAGCAGCATCATTATTTTGCCCGTTGTGAGCACACAGCTCTGATCCATACGCAAATCGTTGGAGCCGTACAGTTTCTCCCGAACATTTAATCTGTTCATTACAAAGTTATTTTATTGCATCGTCGATTAAAATCCGACTCTTTCGCGATTAAAAATGTTTGCTGGGAATTAGCAGTTGATCAATATTTGTATGTGAGTTTTTTAATGTACATACATGCGGGGTATGGTTATTAAATATTTGATAGCTTGCTATAAAATTTTTTATGTGTACTTAAAAAAAGTTTATTTTTATTTTCTTTTTACTCAACACTCTGCGCCTGCAATCACGTGTTTACGCATCCGTTGCATTCGATTTTGCTCAACGTGTTACCCTTTAAGTAGGTTGTGCATGGCGGTTAGGGTTACCAAAACATTCAGTTGATCTAGCGAAACATCTGTTAAATTGCTTAGCTGTTTTATGAGTGGCCGTTTTCATGAAAAATTATGTGACTGAATACCTCTCAGATCGTCCGGTGCCCACAATGACCTTAGGTATCCGTAGGTACTTCAACTAACGTAACATTATTCTCCATACAAAATAAGCGAATGCGTATTACTTTATCTCGAAATCAAGCTATGAAAACTATTTTGTGCCACTCGGCACTAAAAATCCTTCCGTTGTATTTGCATACTTTCCAAAACGCGATTATTCTGGAAAAGTGGCATTATACTAAAAAAAAAACATCGCTGATAAGTATTCCTCACAAATTTTTACTGAAATTCTGTGGAAAATTCAAAAACTACGCTCATTTCGCTGGCTGCTTAAATTTTATTTTCAGATTCTTTGAAATTCTCGACATGGGTACTCTGCGCTGTAGCAACAGCATCAGTAGCAGCAACCAACTAAGTGTAAAATAAATACTTCAGTGGGCTTTCAGCAGCTTTTTTTTTTGACACCCAAAGCAAAAGTGGAACTTCAATGGGTTTTTTTTTTCATATTTTTTTTTTATATTTTGCAAATGGTTTCATTTTTGACGCATCAGAGTACAGAGTTCCCATAAAAAAAATCATCATATTTTGATTTTCGTTTTTACCACGTTGCATTGCGATTGCATCACAAGAACTTTAATTTGCTTGCCTCTCACCAATGTTTTTATCTATTTCTTTCCACTTGCTACTGTGCGCATCAGTGATACTTGTTTTATCACGCACGTGGAATGTTTTAATTGCATACAACGCCATTTTTTTACATTTATGATTTTAGTTTATTTGTTTGTATAAATAAAAATTATTTAATTTAATAATAGTCGTAAGCAAATAATAATGTTGATGATTTTTATGTCGCTTAATATTGGCTAAAGAGAAGTCAGTCTGAGCAAAAGCTATAGCATTCTACCTTGAATATCGGCGAAACTTAATTACATTAAATTTTGATCGAGATTAGATTGGATATTTTCAAAGATGATGAAAATAGATATTTTTTCTCAAAATAAATTAGAGTAGAGCAACGATGCACAGCTCGAAGATTTTTTCGATATTCGAGCTAAATCATTTTGGTTTGCAACCACCGCATGCTTTTTGCTTATGTAATTTTTTTTCAACGCATCGGTTCATATAGCTCTTGCCGTTACTCAAGTAAAACGATTTCGGTTCGCTTTCGTCACATGCTTTTTGTTTGTGTAATTTCTCTCTTCAAGCTTCACGGCGGCGGCTTGTTCAGAACTTTTCGTTACTCGGTTTTTTGGTTTGCATGCAATTAGCTTGCCGCAGTTTATTAAAAAATTTTCATTAATCTTTGTTTTTTTCCCCCAAGTTTTTTAACCAAACTAATATTTTTGAAGCCAGCTCTGTGTGCATCTCTGATGTAGCGTATCGTGACCAATGCGCTACAGAAACACACCGCATCTTTTTTTAGATCAAATTAGTGAAACGAAAAGAGCAGCGTTTCTATTTTACAAAACTCTCGACATAAAAAGCAAACTACAAAACAAAAATCAGCTAGAAAATCTTTAATAATGCGCTTGGCTCAAAATAATTTCACTTTTGCATTATACGCAATTGCACATTTGTAATTTTGAGAAAAACCTTTCTAATAAAATTTTGATAGTGTATGTGTAGATTCTGTCTTCTATAATTTCGTTTTATCTAACACAACTTGCCTACCCAAATCCAGGCATAAATTTTATAGTGAATTTTGCTTTTGAAACGATTTCAAGCGTATGATATTGCAAATTCGAGCAAGTCAAGTAGCTTTTAAGCTGCTTATTAAAATAAATTTCAATGTATTTATTTTGCATAATTGAACTTTAAGCAAATTAACTTTATTTCTGACTTTGGCATAAGTTACGAGACCATAAAAAATTATTTTTGCCTTCAGACATATTCATTGAATCAAATGAGAGCAGAGCAAAAAAGGCTGGGCACTGCAATTAAATTGAAAAATTTATTCAATTGCGATAAAAAAAGAAGCACCTGTGTGTTTGCTGTGATGAAATTATGCTGCAAGGCGCAACCAAAGTATTTGCTTCGAGCAAGCGCGGATCCAGTGCAACATTTGGGGGGGGGGCCAAATCGGTAATAACCAGCTCAGCTGGAAACCATCTAAGAACCGATATTTCAAATCAAATATTACGGCATCCAACAAAGGAATGTACACAGATATTCTATAATAATTCTCACCGCTCCCCACCTTGTAATTATCTCAATTTGCTTAGTGACCACAAGTCCTTGGTTTCGTTATTTCAACATTGAGCTTTTCTGCTAATAATTTTGCTTTGTTGAAAACAGATTAAAATTTTTCATCGACTTTTGTTCTTCGATCTTCGAATGTCGCAACAAGTGAGTCTACAAACCCCGACGCTTTAGACAAATCAATACTTTTTGCTTGAAGCGGAACACTAAGAGAGCGCGTAATTGCCAGAATATCGCAAAGGCAAAAAATCCCAATAAAAATATCAAATTTGCAAATAGCTGACATAAGAATTGCTGCTCTTCCAGCTGTGTCCTAGTTGTTCCAATCATCGATTTCTGACAGAGCCTCTACAATTTCAGGAAGACTGTTAGCACACTCTGCTATTGCAAAGCAATCGAATTTGTAGCATTTATTCCAAGGGGAATGAAAAGGTGAAAAATTCTGCTTACCTGCTCCCCTTCCTTGAAGGAAACTACCTTCTAAATTTAAGCAACTCCCCTTCCGCTGTAAGCTTTAAAAATTGATACAAAAACATTTTACTTCAGTAGAAACATAGTCATAAAAAAAATTGGTAAAAAAAGCAAGTGAAACTTTGGCTTTAAGTTAACCATATTTTCTCACTTTATAAATGAAAAATTTCCAGGGTCCGCGGATATTAGTTTTTTTTACTGTCAAAGTTTACCTTTTCCACTTTTACCATTTCTCATTCTAATTTTTGAAAAATCCGTACAATTCATATAAAGGCGTTGTAAGAAAAATAAATTGATTTTTATAAAGTGGAAACATTGTTCTTTCCGCCAAAATGCTACAATATTGTATTTTGTTTCAAACAAGTTAACTAGAGCGCCATACTTATCTAACAATTGCTTTTATAAAAAAGTTTCATATAACATTTTTGGTGTACAAAGTTCAACTTTGAGCCCACTGTGTCACTTAATTTAAAACTTTTATAGTTTTTTTTTTCAATCCTAAGTATTTTCTGACGATTGCGTTAAAAAAGTTTTCAATCTCTAGTACTTTAATTTTATTCCTATTTATGAACACTGTGTGGCAGTGTTTCTATAAATCTACTCTAAACAATTGATATTTTATAAGAAACATTAATTTTTCATGTAATGCCATGCACAAAAATTGAAATAGTCTTTTCGTTAAAACTTACCAACGATATAACAATTTTAATATGACCATAAAACGTTCAAACTTCACAACTCGATTCCTTTCGGTATCAGCGATACCAAAAAATTTCCGATACAAGTCTTTAAAAATGGGTCGGTCAGAAAATGTCGGTATCCCAACGAATGTCTCATAACAAGAGAATGTTCCAAAATCACCGTAAGTACATAGATATCAATATTCTGAAATCGTTATATTAGGGAACGATTTTATTTCTGAGACTGAGTATGTCGATTCCTATACAGTTTTCATCAACTACCCTGTGGCATCGCAATGAATCAACATATGAGGCGTCCAGTTGCAAAACCGGTTTTTTTCTTACTTTTAAAAAAACAACGGAAAACGTTTATCTTCATCTATGTTCATTAAAAAATTAAAACGTATTTCCCACATAAAAGCTTACAAAATTTCTTACTCAAAACCCGTCTTATCAGACTTTTCGAGTTTTATCTTCCTATGTTTTTGAGAAAACAATTTCAAACTTGGCGGGCTATGATCCATTCAGCATGAACTTGGCTGATTTGACATAACAATCAACAAATTTTGTTTGAAAAAAAATGGGCTTGACCGGTTTTGATATCAATGTACTGGACTTGGCCGGTTTTAAAATCTGTCTATCAAAAATAAATTTAAAAAATGTTATATATCTGTCCAAAAAATTTTTTTAATCTAAAATTATAGTAGAAAGATAAAAGGATAGTCTAGATTTTGATACATGAGAATATCTCAAAATGTGATTCTTTGAACTTGGCTGGTTTTGTAACTGAACGCCTCATATGGGCAAAAAAAGTCGCATATTAATCTAGCTGCCACTCCTACCTTACCTAACTCATACATTTGTTATATTAATTATCAACTTATACTTACCATTTTGGCACTTGCAAATAGCTTTTTCTCGTTTTATTTGAGTAACTACACCTTCAATTCAATTAACACGTTAAAATTCAATTATATTGCAGAAAATCAAGAAATTGTTTAATTCACGCGCAATTTCACAGTCAAACAACACGATATCAACAAAAATGTCACAACAGCTACTTCATTCGCAGCGTGCATTGCGGTTAAATAATTTTTAAATTCTAACTTTGTATGAAAAAAGTTAAAAAAATTAAACTCTGGCGTTACTCTGACTTCAAACATTTTCTGTTTGTTTCCCAGATGCTGCACGGTTTTTTAAAACTTTGAAGCTCTGAAGTGCATTGTAGAAGCCGTTGTGAGGGGGAATTTCTCCCAGTTTGCTCCCCGTGGATCCGCCCTTGGCCTCGAATAAAAAGAAGCACAGCAACAATTTATAGTAATTTAATTTATCCGCATTGTTGTCCACAGAATAACCGCCGCTTAACCCTTACACTACCCTAAGTCAGTCGCTTTCTATGCTGCGCTATTTTCATTTCAATTTCATTTGATTTTGCGCTTGAGTTATCCATTTTTCTTTTGAGTTATCCATTTTTCTTTTGAGTTTCATTCGGACTTGTTTTTTGCTGAAAGAGTATAGCATACTTTATTACTTACTTACTTGTTACTGCTCTCACTGCTGTTGTTCTTGTTGTTTTCGTTGTTGCAGTTGGTTTTGTGCCAGTTTCCTTGGCTAACGATGAGATTTAAATCTCTGTGTCTGTCTGTTTAACTGTTTTGACTGTTTGTACGAGTACGTGTCTGAATCATTCCAAAGGCAGCCCGTTTCGATGAGAAGGCTGTTTTGCTGTTGCATAGCGTGGTACTGCAGCAACAGCCTCAGCAAAAGCAATGGCGTCAAACGCTTTTGCTCTGAATTCCTTAATATTGCCGCTTTTACTGAAATAGAAGATGACATACTTTTTAACGACGCACAAAAGGACGATTTAATAATAAATTTATATTTGAATGGAATAGTTATAAGGCAGGACAAGCGAACGCGTCGGAATGTTTGTCATTGCACTCTACACAGTGTTGTTAAGGGCACTTAGCATCCTGAGTACGAGCTAAGCGACACCAAATGTTATTGTGTGGGTAGTCTGAGTTTTAATGACTTTGTACTTTATTATACGATCACATTGTGATGATTGTCGAGAAAGTGAAATATTACGTAAATTTTTCTTTGACAGATGAAATATATAATTTCTGATTATTCCAGATAATTTAATAAAAAAAACTAAATTGCGCAACTACTTATGTCCCTTGTCGTTGCCATTTGGTAAAAAGAGAGACTACCTGACAAATAACTTCAAGGATTACCAACTAAAAATCCTTAAAGGTGAACTTACTTTGAATTTTGTAAAAATTATAGAACAATCATTTTCTCAGCCCTACCTTTTAATTACTAACTAGAGTCATCCTCAATAAATAGTCTCCGGATTATGCTAGAGCAAATATGCGATTGGCAAACGAGACTGCATGTATAGTTCGCTGACCTCACGATTGCCTCGAACACTGTGTTCAAGTGATGTGCTAGACTCTTAGTGGGAACAATGGGATCCAATAAAGATTTTGGTATTGTATGCCAAGGATATCGCTCTCTTGTTATAGAGATCGTTCGATATGCGGGTTCACATCGGGTCAAATTCAATTGTTAAGCGAAAACGAAGTGAGCTTTGTGCAACGGAGCTGCAATATTTGGATAGCTCAGCTCAGTCCATAAAGTAGCTTCCGAAACCATATTGCGGTAGTTGGTGGTGCTCACCTTCTCGTCAGACTCGGAGATCGGGCTTCAGAAGATCGCTCATAAGCGATATTAATTTCAATAGGCGAATGAAGTCTGGTAAGCAAAGTATATTTCAAGTATACGCACGGTCTCTAAGGGGGTGTCCAAGCATTACGTAACGCAATTCTTGAATATTTTTTATCCTCCTTCCACCAATGTAACACGACGTATTGTTATTCTGTACAGCCCCTCCCTCTCCTTAAACGTTAAGTAACACCCAAGTGACCATGTTTAACTAAGTCACAATTTTGCTGTTGCGCAAAGTACCGGAAAGTCGCTTAAATACCGTTGTTATTGTTTTAATCGTATTTGCGGCAATAATAAATAAAACAAAAGATCTCTAAACTTTAATTTTATATATAAAACATATCACTTATTGCCGTAGCTAATCTAGATCCCGTCAACTTTTGCCATATAATGAAACATTTTTGCTGTAGTTATTCAATAACCACATAAAGAAAGCGTTTCATTATGCACAGTTTACTTCAAATTACCCCCCGCCTAAAAGTTTCACTTGATGTGAACTCTGAAATTTAGCCAGTTTTCCTATGAAAAAAAGATTTTGTCAGCAATTAAGCCGATGCACCAATTTAATCTGCCTAGGAAATCATTAGATGAGTACAATTACTACCAATTCCTAAGGTGATTTCTGCTTTCAATACAGAGGAGACTTTGATGTTTTCTTTGAACTGGATACATTGATGTTTAGAATAATGGAGACCAAGCGCACTCACAAACACATAAAGAGATAAGAAGGTCTCTGGACGTACATAACAATGACAGCAACGGGATATGAACTAAACTGAATTGAGTGCGCTGCTGCTCTGGCACTGAATCCAACTCCGGAGACAATAGATGGACGCAGGGACAGTGTTGTAAATAAATGAATGAATGAAGCTCACACAAGCGACACAGCAACAACAAAAGCAACAGCAACAACAAAAGCAACAATAATAACACAACAAACTGGCAAACTGACTGACTGACTGACAGCCATGTTGAGCTTTTTGTTGTTATTGCAATGGTTGCCATTGTTGTACCTGAACGAAATGTCATTTGGCACATTGCGTTGTGAGTTAATTTAGTGCACGACATCGCAGTGTCAGTGGTCGCTGAACTGAATCGCAGCAATTTTGCTGTTGCTACTCAATTGTTGGTGCTTTTTTTTTCTTTTTGTAAATTGTGGCACTGTTGTTGTCCATTTGTTGGCCAATTTAGTTCACTGCGGTACAACAAGCAACCAAGAACTCCCACACAACTACATATACTCTAACATATATGGACATACACAAGCGCATTTGTGTACATTGTAATATGCGGCTGCACTTTGCCAATTTGATGTAAAACCCTGTGAAAATAAAAGAGCTAAAATGATGAGCAGACTGACTGACACCGACTTTACTACACAGTCGCTTATTGTGGAGCATTAAGCGGGCAAAAAAAATGATGATAGTTTTCAAATTCGAAGAAAACAATTTTAAATACCACCAAAATCAACTAGAGAGTATAATTCAATTTTTGAAAAAATTTAGTTTCTAACGAAGCTTGCGCTCTATAGTCAATTTTGAACGAAAAAAAGTTCAAATAAAATACAGTTTTTAACTTAAGCTAATAAAAAAACTAAAACGTTTTTTCAATGATGGCATTTCAGAGAGCTTTCATTAAAAAACGAATATTATTGATTTCCAACAAAATTTCCGGGCTCCATCAATTTTTGAACCAAAAACTATTGTAAAAATTCAGGCTTTAAGGATTTGTTGGCATCTTGGTAAACTTTAATTAAGAGAAAAAATTGTTTATTTCTGACTAGACTTGTGCTCCCTGGTCATTTCTGAACCAAAACAAACTGCAAAAGAAAATTTTTGTTGGCTTTTAACTTAAGAAGCGAGAACATTTTTCGGGATTCGGGATCCAACGAGCTATTGACATATTGGTTAGCTTTTGTTTAAAAAAAAATGGTGGCTTTTTGACAACATTTGAGTTCTCTAGCGATTTTTGAACCAAAAACTCGAATTGGGACCACTGTGCGCAGTACTCTCAGAGGTGCGCTGAAAAATTTATTTACTTGGGATAGTAACTATTTCGTAACTATTCGGGAAAAATAAGTTTCTTCGAGGAAATTTGACGAGAAACTCAGTATTCTTTTGAATTTCATATCGAATGTAGTTGACTCTATAAATCAACCTTAAACAATTGATTTGTTTTATAAAATATTAATTTTTAATGTAATGCTACGGACAAAAATTTAACAAGACAACTGATGTTCTTATCTTTAAGGCGATATAAAAAAAATATTTTCCCTTAAAATTTTCCACAGATATATGTACAATGACAATAAATATGTATATGATCATAAAGCGTAAAACACTTAAACTTCATACCTCGATATCTTTGATAACAAAAAAATGTGAAAAAAATATGTAGCGATTTTAAAATGGATCGTTCAGAAAGTGTTCGGCTTGTAAAAGAACGTTTCATATAAAATAGTTTCAAATTGTTTTTCATTGTTGCTGTGATTTCAATTAAAGTGAGTTAGATAAAATTTTTGAACGAAATTCAATCTGAAACATTTAGCTTAATGAGAGCTATCATAACTTTTAGAGCACAACGAAATTACTTTTGTTTAATTTTACTCTACCAACAACACACTGTACACTGCTGTCATGTATGCAATGCACTGCAGTAAATATGGCGTTCACACGTCCGTCCATTTGTTTGTCTGTCTGTCTGTCTGCATTGTTGTGACTTTAAAAAACAAATAAAAATGACAGCATGACAGTTGTTTTTGTTGTGACTCAAGTAAGTAGTATTGTCAGTTGTTATAGAGTAACTCGTTATATTTGCAGCAATTGTTGTTGCTGTTGCAGTTATAGTAGCAACATTTACATATGAATTAATAATAATATCAGCAACAGCAGCAGCAGCAATGTTGAAATTTAGAGGAACAGCAACAGCTTTGTAAATAAAAAAAGGAATAAACTTCAATGAAAAGGATAAATTTTTGAAGAAAGGAAAACTTGGCAAAGAGTATAAGAATAAAATTTAAAAACAAAAACATCAAAACTTTAACAAACAGAAGCTGTAAGCAATTGTTTTAAGACAGCAGAGACATTTGACACAAGTTTAAATGGAAGAAAAAAGGATAATATAAACAATGGTTTTAATTGTCCTTAGAGTGCAGTAACTCTGTGCTTCTTTGTTGTTTTCATTTGTTTGTTTATTGTTGACTCCTTTTTTTTAATGATGTTGCTTGTTTGTTTTTCTTTTAACTATGATTGTTGTCTTTTTTGCTTAGCATAACAAAACAACGTCAGGACTCAACGGCATCATCATCATCATTGGCAGCAACTTTTAAAATCATCATCATAATCATCATTTTGTTTTTTGCTACAAAATGCTATGTTGCAGCTGAGCAATTCTCCTGTTTTACTGTGAACATTTTGATTTTCGTTTCTTGCTCTTGCTTCATTTAAATGTGTTGCCGACGAAAGATGTAAATTGAAAAATTGACAATAAAAAAGAGTATTCACTTTGTCTGTAGTTGTTTGAGAAGGAAACTTTGGCATAAAAGTTGTTTTTTTGTAATTTCTATTTTTTTTTTCTTTAGCTTTTCGTAGCATTTGCTCTGCAGTTATTGCTGCTGTTGCTAATTGTAACATTGCTGCATTTTTTGGCTGCATTGTCATTGCTTGACAGCAGTGAAATTGAAAAAAAAAATACAATAAAAATTCTTAAAAGTAAAAAAAATAAAACTTTTTTCTGCAAATATTTACAAGGAAGAAAATTCTATGATTTGTTTTCTTCTATTGGAGTGTTAGTGTAATTTTTGTTAGCACTTTTTTGCATACGCAACGCTGTTTTGCCTTTTAATGAATGCAACATTTTCAATTTGGCTTTTTCATAAATGGACAACCTGTTGCTATTCTTTGGTGTCGCAACTTCGTACACCACTGTTTAGAGGTCTAAGATTTTGAATAACAAATAAAGAGTTTTAAAAAATATTGAATTGTTCTGGTTCTATGAGGAAAATCAGGTTGGAAAGTTGCCGCATTGTGTATATTACCTAAAAATTAACAAGATTACACAATCATAATGACAAAGCCCAAAGTAATCGCTGTTTAAATCAATTACTTTTGTTGGTAGTAGATATGCCACTGAAAGAGTTTTGAACATTTCTCATTGAAATCAAAATCATTGTGCTTCGCTCATATTGCAAGATATTTGGGAACTATAACATGAAGAGCCTAAAATAAATAAAAATACATAACACTAAAGATCATCTGCCAAAAATTTAAAATTGTATTTTAGATGTATTGATATGTGCACACAAACGAATTTTTTCGTATGGAATTTCAGTCGATTCCATAGCATCAATCTTCATTAATTTAATGAAAAAACAAATATTGCATCTAAAGTGCAAAATAGAACTCTAAAAATATGACGCTTGGTATTTCTGAAAAGTAAAATTCAGCAATAAGCAAAACAACAACAGCAACAACAACTGTTGACTGTAAGTGCAATGTGCAAATATTGTAAATAGACACAACCCAACAAAGGAGACTGTGTGACCAAAAAATTCGCTCTAGATTTGTGATTCTACTACTATGTTGAAGGAAAAATTACGTTGTGATTTAATATCTTTTAAATTCTATAGCAAAATGTATAACTTATTCTTTCAAATGATAAATTGTATTTTTTTTTTTATTTCAACACAATCCAGAGACAGAACTTTTTAAAAGCCACGACGATAAATTGAATGCTAAATTTCATTACCGTACGAAATTATAAATGGCTTCCCTCCCATTAGATCGAATCCAAACCATAAATGTTGACTTATGAGTTGGCGAGCTAACTAAACCACGCCTTGCAGCTAAAAAGAAGGATTAACTTTACAATGGACTCAAACACTTTGAACTCTGTCTCCGTTAGCAGGATCGAGGTTGCCAGAAATATGCATTACATTTGAACGATCTTTCTCAGTATGTACTATAAGTCTCTTAAGTCCAACATGGATTCTAACCCCGCTAGCATTGAAAAAAATATCAGAGTGCCATTATAAGCCATAAGGAAATGCATCGCAATTGAATGCGTGCCGAAAAGTTTAGAGAAGCTTTGCTGGGATAAACACGCATTTTCGTTGTTTTATGTTTTATACATACATACATACTTCTATCAGTGTCAGTGTGTTGGCATAAATGTATCTGTATTGCATCTGATTCTGTGTTGGTATTAGCACGCGCGTTGCATAGCAAATTGTAATTGTAAGCGAGAATTGCAATGAATTTCAATTTAGTAAATGAAGCGAAATGAAACTAAATTGGATTTTAAAATGTACGGCAGTGCCTGCGGGTGGGAATTAAAACTGCTAATATAAGTGCCTGCTGATGTACGTGTACAAGAATAGAACTGTGTGTGTGTGTGTGCTTATTCCTTGCTGCAAGTGAGATATCAACAAAAACTCGATTAATTATCATTTTATTACAACACCAGAGCACAAATAGTCGAAACAAAAATATATATGGAGAGACAACTTGCTCTTCTACAAAAAGATATGGGTCATTTCATAAATCAATGATAACACCTACATAAAGGGTATTTTCTTTTAGAGGGATGGAACTTTTAAATGAAATAAAGGACACAATGTTTTTTACTATGTAAAAATTTACTTATGGCATTCATTGTTTAAAACTAAGTAACCTAAGTGACTTTCCACATTCTTATAGAAAGTATTCCAATGGATAAGGTGCATAAGGCACTAATATATGCTTCTGTACCTACAAATTTTCATCTGGTTCCTGCTTTTTAACTAACTAACTTTATACAACTAGTTGTAGACTTATCACGGAAATTTTACTTTTAAATGAAAAAAAAAATGGAATTCTAATTCAATTTAAAGTTCCCTAACTGTTGTAAAAACTCACCCTTTATGTAGTATTATGATTTCAATAATATTGTAACAATGGTTGCCAAGTGATCGTTACCGTAAGCCGTAAGCTTACATTCAATAAAAACTTAGCATCGGTTGCATCATTTACAATTTCCCTCAGCTGTCTCTAATTGGCCCAGCACCTGTTTTTTAATAATTTCTCAATCTAGTTGAGTACATTTTCCCATTACATTAGATTTACATGAAAAAAAAAAATACCCTCTATTGGTCAATCTGATGTGATTTAAAGAATCCCACGTAGCACGCGTATTCTGTTTGCGTAGCTTACACGGTACTTAGTGCGCCTGCAAAGTAGCACCGCTGTTCATCTATTTTTCTTCTTTCGAACAGCATTTTTGATTGATTACTTGGCTAAACATTTTGAAGTTTTTATCTCTGCGAACTTTTCTGTACCATTTTTTTTTTATCATAACTGTGTTCTCTTCCATTTCGTTCAATATTTTTGTTTTTTGCATTTGTTTTTAATATTTTTTCCTCTTCTACTTTTCAGTTCATTTAGTGGATTCAATTTCTCATTCGTTGCGAATCGCATCATTTTTCTTTCGTAATCCGGAGTTTAATTTACACTTTGTTTAGTTTTTCAATGCTGTCTCTTGTGTTTGATTTTGTTGTTTTACTTTTTCCTTGCTCACTTGTTATTGTCTAATATTCACCGCTACACATTTAGTCACGTACTTTTGTATATCGGTGCGTGTGAATGACTTAATTTTTTTAATGCAGTGTGTGCTAGCTATTCGTGGCTACCATTCATAGATGGCACTTCTTTATTTAGCGAAATACAAAACCTTTTTGTACGGTTGGTGCTTAGGCTAAATTATTTCCCGCGTTTGGTTATTAAACACAGCTCTTGTAATGTTTTGTGGGCACTGCAATTGGCTCATATTTAGGGATGTCAAATCTTCGACATACGCAGTATGCTTTCCAAAAGAAGCACGGTTGGCCACGAAGCCAAAAAGAAGAAATGTACGCCAACGTAACGTGATCAACCGTATTCCTTTTGGGAGTGCAGTACCCTTTTTGGCCTCTTGTACTGCGCATTTCGAAGTACAGACAAATATACAACTTCGTACTACTTTTTAACTAGTGTTTTACTAAATGAGGAACAATAATAGAAAAACCTTTATATATGATATTGTTACGAAATTTCCTGTCTCTTTTTAGGATAATTTCGATCTCTTACACTTTTCTGAGTTCGATCACTGGATTGTGTAGCAATTAAAAACACAAACTTTATTTAATTATAAAATGGTTTATTTAAATCAAAAGCGTTAGTTTTTAAACGGTACAATTGTTTATTTCCTTTAATTATCGATATTCAAACTCTAATATTGAACTGGCACTGTATAGACAATTATTTCACTTTAGCGCTTTGAAATCCACTGTGTTACTCTATTGCTTAAGAACAACCTTTAGTACTCTACTGCTTACGAACAACTGTGTCCCGACTGCTCAAAAGACAACCTTTTATAGCAAATTCACTTCCTTCTTGAAAGTTCCACCACTATCCAGAATGTCATTTCCGGTACCTTCTAGATGGCGCTTATCGATTCAAGAATCATCTAGCATACCGCAGCGACATTCAGTTTATTCGTTACTTTCTAGATGGCGCTTATCGAGTTCAAGAATTGTCTGACATATTGCAGCGACATTCAGTTCATTATTTCTAGTACAGAAACCACATATGACTGCCAGAGGGTGTTCGAGAACTGGCATACTGCAAATTTCGCTACAATATAAATGAACTCAACAGTTTTCTTGGTGAAACTTTCCACAATTTTTGTTGGTAAATTTTAGAATTTTTTTTTGTTTATAAATACTTTTGGTCATTTTTCATAATTATTTTCTCCCACAACATTTTTTTTAAAATTGATAGTCCGATAATCGAAATAAGCGTCAGTCACCAATAATCGTGGTTGGCCTGGTTGTGATAGTCCGACAATAAACAACTTCGCTCAATAACTCGGAGACATAAAATATAACACACCTTACAAAGTCTTAAAATTATGGATGGATATCTCCATTTTCGAAACAAATACGGTTTTTATTGAAATTTTTATATAAAAATTACTCTTTCAAATTTGAAAGTTGTGTCGAATCTTGTAAGGGTGTTTTTCGGGCATGAAATCCATGTGCATTTATCTTGTCTACAACATTGGTCTCAACGTATTTTTCTACTTGTGGCATACTTTCCAAGTCATTGAACGAAATACTTTTCGACTCCCGAACTATTTTCGTTCGTAAAATGTCACACATTTTGTTTACTTCTTTTCGGTTCGGTTTGTATATTTGTCGGGTTCAAATTAGTTAGGCATACAAAATGGTATACACACTCATTAAATACAATGGAATTTCAAAGTAGAATACGAGATCAGAGTGACAAAATTATGCTCGTAAATTCAAATAGTTTTCCGGCGCATTTAAACAGGTCCAATAATTCTTTTTTCTGGCGCATATGCAGCTTAAAATTTTAAAGCTTGCTTTGCTATGCCCATTACATGAACTTGTGTATATTGTTCTGTTATCCTTTACCTGTGCTCTCAAAAACTCCATCTAAATGTGAGAAAATATACCACGTTTGGAAATTGTTCACTGCATCTGCACACAAAGTCAGTGAAGAGTTCACTTAGCAGCATATGACACAATAATGTGATTAGCTACTGCCGTGTTTTATTGTATTTTTTCTCATTCTTATAAATATTCTTTGGTGTTTAACTCACAGCGAGATTTTATTTTCAAATTTGACTTATAAAAAAGTAAGATTACTCGTTTAATAAAACGATCAAATAAGAATATTTATTGTATTGAAATTGAAAATCGATGGGCAACCCAACAATCACACTTACTGCTTCCTTAGTAATATCATCAATAACCTAGCATAATTAAGGTAAAACCGGAAAGCCCATTTGAATCACTTAAAAAGTATCTAACCCAATTATGGCTTATACGCTTACAAGTTCATGTAACAAAAATTTCACATAACAATTGTTGCAAATGAAAAAAAAAATCAAGTAAATTGAATATCAGTTCACATCAATTTCAATCAATTGCGTGAATATTTTATCATTCTTCTGACAACTTAAAAGACGAGGCTTACTTAATTGCCCGCAAAATTCGTTGAACAAAATGCAATTGTTAATATTTCAACACCTCTTTGTAGCAACTTATGTTTCACACATAATGGGGTTTGTTACTGCAGTTACTTTTCTGTTTTGCGATGAAGAGCAGTAGGTGGAGCACATCTACGTTTAATTATTATGTAACCATGCGCATTGATCGCATTTGAATGATCATGCAACGAGCGTAAGTTGACACAAATTTTTGGCTGATCAGTGAGCCAATGTGTTTAGGTATTGACAAGTCATGCAGTTGCCTTTCGGTTTGCATGTGCAAACATTTCATAATAAAGAAATTATAAAAAAATTCATCCAATTTGTACTTTGTTTTCAAAATCGCATTTGGTGCGATAAGTGGGACGTCTGGGCTATTTTTTACAATTAACTCTTTAATTATATTCGTATTACCTGTAGCAAGCGTACAGGTAAATGTGGGTTTTGCATTGCGCATGCGTAAACATTTTTTATTATATAAGCTACATTGATTGTTGCTATAGTAAATACTTTTAAGTTGATCGTGAAACAGATTTCGTTATGGTTCCATCTGCCAAATATGGATAATTTTATTGTTTGTAGAATGAACCAAATTTCAGTCTGACAGCTGATGATATTTACTATGAGACGATGTGACGGAAGTAAACATAAAATTACTCATGTTCAAATATCAGAAAAATTTCAAAATATGACTGAGGATAAAAAAGTGACGATCTCATCTTCTTTAATAAAAGCAGCGCCATCTTCAACGATCCTGAGGAAACATCATCACAAAACCATTCCAAGCTATTCAGTTATAATGACCATAATTTTAAATGTCCCACTAATGTCACCTGAGCAAGTGACAAATGGCACCTGTTACCAATTGCAGCAGCAGCAGCAATACAATGCATTACAGCAATAGCCATAACATAAAGCACTAGCGATCGGCAACAGCAGTTATAGCAGCAAAAAGTTTCAATCGAAAGAAAAGTGAAAATAATTGAAAATTACAAAATGCAATGGTAATGTAAAGACAGACAAAGACGAACTAAAGAATTCAATTATGATTGTAATCATTATGTTGAACATAATGATGATGTTCATGTTTATGTTGCTGATCGTTTTTTTGCGACGTCACGTTGCGCCGCTACCAAAGGTTACCCACAAGCAAATCAGACATACACCATATATAATATGCTCCCGCTAATCGAAGCACGTTTTGTGGATTCATTACATACTTTGAATTCGCAAAAAAACTAAGAAAGAAATTTAGCAGATAAAAAAGTTTAAACTACAAGATCAATGAAAAGTGCGCTTATTTATGATCGTTTTAAAGAGAGAAGTTTAGAGAGAATTCAAAATAAGAGCCAGAGTGAAAAATATTTTCATAAGAATTGCAGTACACCACAGTTTAAAAAGTCAATGCAGCATTTGACCGATCTCATTATCTCGTTATTAGTTTTATTTAGTGTTCATAGCAGAACCGAATAATCGAATGCTGAAACTTTTGCAAAACGAATACTGAATACTTGTGCAATAATATATAAATTGTTTAGAAACAACGTAGTTGTTGAAACACTTACTTTGGGAACAAGATCTACCATATCTGATAAGAATAGTGAAATTCACCGAGATTTTGTTCACGTAACAACTTTCACTTATAAATTTGTCCATTGATTGTGTTTCAAAACAAACTTTTTCATATGTATTTCAAGAAAACCACTTTTTTTTACTGTTCACATGAAATTATACCGATCATGGATCTCATCAAGGCCAATAACACTAATTAAGTCAGTTAGCTCATATCACTATTCGTTTCGGAATTTTTGTTTAATGGGCCAAATTGAACCGGACTTTGTATGTATTGGAAATCAAAAATTGAGTTATATGGTCGCCATACCTCAAGCATAACTAGCGTAAGAAGTATTTTGTTTCGTTGGAAAGGTTTAAAAAAAATGTTCTGCATTGGGCTCAAATTTCGTTTGCGTGCTTAAAAAGTACGTAGAGTTTACTATAAAATAAGCCTTTATATTTCGGAAGTGAATAAAAATCGGTATTTCCTATCTCCGAAACAGGTCTTTAGGAAAAATTCAATAAAAATCGCACATGCCATGCCGGGCAGACTTTCAATTCGACGTGGAACTCAAATTTATAACAATTTTTTCGCCAGAATTGGCCTCCAGGTGCGCATACAGTTGACTACCAACTTTTGTTTTCTTATTCGTTACTGATGACACCAACGAATCAGCACACACTGAACACAGCAGCTCTTAGGCATCACAATATTTTCTTTTGCTTTGAGCCGGGAATAACAATACAATTTTTTTTTAAATTTTTCGCATTATTTTTTTCCAATTTTTCTTATTGTCGCCTTCTTTTGGTCTTGCGCCAGTCGCACGCGCAGCCAACTTTTTACATCAACAGATATTGTTGTTGCTTTTATTGCTGCTGCTGCTAACTTGGCTCAAAAACAGTTTCAATTTCATTTTTAAACTAACGCTCAGCACGAACGAGTGCTTAATAAATAATTGACTTTCATTGCGTTCGGTAGTCGTTAAAGAGCTGAAATTACAAAAATAAATCGAATCAATACGGAACTGGTACAATTTGTATCGTACAAATTGCAGCGATCCAAACTATTTAAAGCAAAAAATAAATAAATTACTCAATTACAAAGGATATACATAAAAAAAATTTCAAAACCACACATAATCTATTGCAATAACAAACAAAAATAAAAGCTCTGGTGAAAATGTTTCACACATGGCTGCACAATATCTACATAGTGTTTTTTGTTGTTATCCTTTCGGCGCTAGTGGAAAATCGTAGTTATAATAATGGCTTAATTTTCTATGACCTACAAACGCAACAAGCATTTCTGCCGCCAACAGTATCGGTATCGCGGGGCCGCGGTCTGGCCAGCGTTAAGTATTCGGATAAAGGTTCGATTTGGTCGACATTTGGTAAACCTTGCGATTGCGCTGGCGTTAAGTGCGGCTGCTGTGCGGGCATTAACGTGAAGCAGTATAATTTCGATGAGAAAAGTATGTCAAAAATGTGAAACAATTTTAAAGAAAAACAAAATTTAACTATTTTGTACAAAAGAAAATACAACGAAATTATGTTATTAAGGAAGTGTCTTTAGTATTTTATTGAAAAGAACTTAGCAGCTTTTTCTATAATCTGAGTAGCTTATTTACTTCGAATGAATTTCGTTAATTTTTGCAGAGCACGAAAAATCTCGTTGCTTACTTTGTACAGGAATATGTCTGTAAATGCTATGCATCAGTATCCTTAAAAAATGGATAGCAGAGCTTTCGTGATGTTGATGTGATGAGCAAAAGCAATAGTCCAACACTTAAGTTAGTGGACGTTTGCCAAACGGAATCAGTTTTCTAGGGTAGAAAACAACATGTGCATGCCAATGCAATCGTTTGATTCATGACTGCCACATTCTCAATGACAATTTACATTCAGCTGTAATGCTGACGATTTATTGACCGTTTTTCATTTTCGATGCACTAAAAAAAAACTCTTTTATGCCGAAATCACTTGTTTTCCAATACATCAGAAACCTTTAACTAATGAATGTTAGTAAAAACAATAAAAAAAAATATAGAGTGAAAACTTAAATTAAAAATTAAGTTTTTATATTTTTCACTGCTAAGCACCATTAAGCTCCAAAAGAGCTGGTTTCTAAAATGCGCCCCCCTAGCACTTACTTTCCTTTTTACTAGATGGTTTTTAAGGTTTATAACGAAACTGTCTGAATAGTTTTTCGTTCAATTACATATAAAAGCTAATGAAAAATACGTTACTTTGAGTGATGCAACGACTGAGCTCTAACTCACCTAGACAATATCGTGGGATTAATAGACACCCCATAACAGAAAAAAAACTTAGCAAGCTTAAGGCCATTACCAATTACTTCAATATGTTAAAATTGAAAAATTATTGATTGACCGACCAAAACGATATATTCATATCTGATGGGCCTATTACGAGTAGATCAATCTTATTTGGTGGAAATGTTTGGGATAAGTCCAAAAAGTCAAATCCGATTGGTTACTTCTGTATCTAGTGGCAGCTCATACTTTTGGCCGTTTAAAAAGATCGTAAGAAAATTTCTAGTCATTTACACTTACTCTTACATTGAAAAAGTTGCAGAAGTGGGAGAAAAATTAGAACTTTTTTACGAGAGGCCTCTGTGCTATAAGTTTTGACCGATACTTAAATTCATTTCCAAAATTGCCACATTTCAGGTTTAATTGTTGTTTCGGCACAGAATTTATAGTTTTTGTTTTCCTTTGAGGTGCGTGACTTTTGTTGTTTCATTAAAATGACTTGTAAAAACTTTGAGAAGAAACGGAGCTGAATGAAAAAATAGTGATAGTTTCCGTAATCACTGGTCAAAAATTACCAGAGATAGTAAGCTTAGACCTTTGCAGCTTTCTTTGTCGTGTGGTGTTATCCAAATGTTTAAAGTTGAAAATAAAATTTTGCAGTTTCGTATACGTATGTCAAAGCCAAAAACGTAGCTAACACAAAAACTTAAGGATTTGTTCAAAGTGTTGTTGATACTTTTTATTTAATGCACTTTCTTTTACTGTGACATTTTGACCAAATGTGTTATACTTTATACCTACAGTTGACGATATGCCGATATATTAAACCAATGTCAAAGTTATCGAATTAATTTTAACAACCAATGGATAAGAGTATTGCGCTTAAAATATTCTTATAAATCATTTCTGAGCTCTTACATGAATAGTTTATGAATTCATAAATTATGATCTACGACATAATCTTTCGGCAGCCAAAAATTTTTGGTTGCACACAAGGCCTAATAAACCAAACTAAGCTGAAAACAAAAGTTCATCAAATTCAGTAAATTGCTGTTGCATAATTTTTTTTTTTTTTTTTTTGAGAAAACCTATAATCTAGATACCCAAATTGAAACAAAGAATAAAAAAGGAACATAAAAACAGCACAAATAATGACATAACAGTTTTTTTTTGATTTTCAAATAAAAATTTTGATTGCGAAGATAACTCCGAAAATAATAAAAAAAATTTATATGATGATTTCACAAATGTTTTTGTATCAATTGAATTATAATCAGATAATCCAATTAAAATTCCATTTAAGTTACTTTCTCATTTAAATTAAGAGATTTACGTATACATAAATGCAAAAACAATGCAAGTAAATTAATTAGATATGAGACAAGGAGATAATACCGCATGCTTAGCTACTATAGATGTCAGATGAATCAACGACCAAAGACGTCAAACAACCGTAACGATACAAAGTGAAACAAATTTAATTAAAAGAAATGCAAAAAATGTCAGAAAACACAGAAACTTATGGTGATAATAATGATTATTGTGATGATAGACAGCTGTAGATGGCGTCTCGGCTTAATGGCAGGGAGGCGGCTGCCACTTAATGGTTAACAATGTTGACAAGATAATTGAACATGATGATTTATTATGTATTTATGTCAAATTGACGCCCTTTTCATGTCACATCGAAAGAAATAAAATGTCATGTCAATAGCAAATAAGAGACAGTGATAGCAAAAGCTTAAGAAAATTGCAAGAGAAGAAATGTAAATACAACTTTTTAATTAAGTTATGACGTAATATATACTTATGCAATGTATATAATGATTAATCTGACAGAGCACTTCACACAGTTTCATCCAGAAAATGTTTCCGGTCAAATTTGAGAAAAATTTGCAAGAACTCAGTTGCTGATAAAAAAGATATAAATGGCATTCCGAAATCGTATAACTTGATTTAGAAACATTAGAATTCAAAAGTTATGCTGACCAAAAGATCATATGATCTGAAGGAGACATCAAAAAATTCTGTATATACATAATATAAGACTTACTCTTTATGAAGCAAGTGTATTCACTGATCAGAATTGTAATTAGACACCTTTTTACAGGGCATCATTCTCCTAGGACTTGGAGTTTGGATTCAACTTTTTCATTGTCATGAAATTAAGAAAGCTTTTTCGATTCAATTATATGAATATAAATTTGGGTTAAGAATTTTTTTTTTTCAATTCATTACGAAAGGATTGAATGCCGGTTCCATTACAAGAATTGAAAGTTATGAATTCCATTCCATTGCATTGTTATAAAGATTTCGGTACTTAGGTTCTCATATTGAATAAACCTTTTGTTTCATCACACACGGTTTTTGGATGATATATATACTCGTATTTTAAATTGGTTGCTATAGTAGTAATCGTGTCAACCGTGACAAAAATCATTTAATAGTTTTGTTGCATTTATTGAGTCTTTTTAAAATTAAGAGTTAAAACCAGGCTTCCTGTAATGACTCTTTGGTGCTCTCGGATTTTCAAATCTGAATTAAAATTAATATTTTTGGCACATTGAGTTCAACAAGTGCAAGATTTAAGACTTAACGCTTTAGGAAACGTACTCTCCGCCAAAATCTATATAGATAGGAATAGCCAAACATTCTTTTACAGTGGATTGTTTTTTTAAAAAAAGTGCTATCATCCAAACATCATTGGGTCTCCTACCACAAATTTTTCTTTAACTTAATTTCTGTAGTACAAAAACTTTTTCTACTTTTTTCACATATTTCTCTCTATTTACTTTCTCTTTCTTTCAGTGTGCGCTAATGTCACATTTGTCCACCAAAAAGATGAAGCCATTCTCGATATCTTTCTGGGTGACAAACCATCTGCACGTTATGGCATTTCAGCGCGCAACCCCTCACCATTCTGCATACCGGTCATGTTGGGCATCCCTATGGCTATGTGCGTACAAATGTCTAACATCGGCATACAGGGCAATAACCTGAACATGTGCATGGATTTCATAGTGCGCCTGGCTACCACAGATCTCTTTGAAATGCATTTCCAATGCATGAAAATGGGTCTTGATGGTGTGCAATACTTGGATAAAAATGGACAGCCAGTGTTACCCGCGGGAGGCCAACTAATAAAATATGGTGAGGCAGAAGAAGATGAGCAAAGTGCCGAATATAGTGAATACTACGATGAATTGCCAGTGGCAAATGAAAATGAAATTGAAACTAATGAAAATAAATTGGAAAATGAAGTCTATCCAGATGTGGAACAGCAAGTCGAGATGGAGCAGGATGAGGCAGAAGAGGATTACAATGGTGAGCAGATTGCACATGAGGCCGAAAATGTGATAGTAACCACTTTGGCGCCGGCTGTAGTAGCTGTTGCTGAATATGATAATAGCGTTGGCGATGATGTTGGCAATGTTGTTGATACAGATGATGATGACGAAGAAGCTAATAATGATGATGTTGGCTATGTTGCTCCAGTGTTGCCAGTAGTCAATGACACTCAAGTCGATGCTATAAATAATTATGGTATAGCGCCAGCAGTCTCTGAGGACAACATGACAAGTGAAGAGAACGTCGAAAATATTTATGTCGCAGCAGCTACAGTAGCGACAATAACAACTTCGACAACAACAACAGCTGCACCAGCGCTAGCAGCATATGCCGTTGATGCACCAACGGATGCTGTTCAAGCTAACGACGCTAGTGTCCATACATCAGCTGAGCCTTCTTATGCTATTGATGAAATTTTTGTACCGAATCATAAGGCTCCTTACCCTGCTGAATTGAATGAAATCCGAAATGAATACACTGCTAGTGTTGCACCGAGTCAAGATGATGATATTGGTGCTGTCCCCACTGAATCCGTTCCTTATGTTACAGTGGCCACTGCATCGTATGAACAGCTGCAACCAGTCACTAGCAACAGCGTAGATGCTGTTGCTGCAAGCGCTCTTGAAACCAATATGCACCCAGAGTCAATTATGTTTAATTATAGACAAGCTTACGGTTAAGAGGCTGAATTGTTCGAATTGTTAAATTTTATGTATAAGTTCGTTGCATTTAAATATTTGTTAATTATTTATTGTTAGTTAAGTTGTTTTTTTATTTTATTTATTGTTAAATAAATATTGATTGTTAAATTAATCAACTTGTATCCAGCGAAATTGGAAATAAATTTGGGTTTGCCCAAAAAATTTGGGCTTAGCGCGTTTTTCGGCTTAAAATGTACCAAGACCACTGTATTTTCAAAATTGAGTTTAATGCCATCTATAGGGTGATTCAGGTTACGTTAACCTTTAAGAAATCTTATACATTAAATCTTAGAAGATTTCAGTTGCGTTTCAGAATCTTTCATTTCCATTTCAGAAATCTTTCTTCAATGTGTCAATGACCACGTTTTGATTTCATTTCAGACGTTTCTGAAACTTTACAAAAACCATGTACGATTGAGGGGGTGAACGAAAATTTTATTAGGTCATCTTACTCTGAAATGTTTTGTTTTGTTTTTATTCGCGTCACTTGCGCGCTGTTTTCTTACGTCATCGGACTCCTACATCGGAACTAGGAGCTGGCACGTAATAGTTATTGTTTTTGACGGTTTCATAAATTTTAATTGAAAATAATAACACAAAATCTTACTTAAACCAAACAGGGGACCAGCCTGACAACATTTACACAGTTCTTTACCAATCATGTGATACATTTGCAATGAAGATAACTAAACAGTAATATAGAATCATAGAACATTATTTAGATTTCATTAGAAGAATTCAGTATGCATTGAGAAACAGTTAAGAATTCTTAAATGAATAACATTACAATTGAAACACATACATATGTCATTACATATCTATGTATGTATTAAAAACTTCTGGTACGTCGCGAACAATTTCTGAAACTTTCTAAGGCGATACATGCCAAGTGAAGTCATACATCGCCTCTGTATTTTTTCACTGGCGCTATGTGCCAACATATAGCAAAATGAAAGATCCCAAAGAAAGTCTGCTCGTCGACTTTCCGATATTCTGTTTTTGATCTGAAATCACTTTTCCTTTTGTGACCTGACTACTTCGTAGGCATGTCCGATATTCTAGTGGACAAAGTGGCGACTACTACTGCATTTATAATGAGTTGGTGGCATATATGTACATACATAAGTGTTGGAACCGAAATATATAACGCAGAAAGAAAAATATTTCACAACAATTAAAGGGAAATTCAAAACAAGCAAAAAATATTGCGTAAATTTTTGTCTCCAATTTGTTTTTAATTTGTTTGTTTTTTTAATTTATAACACTTACCCATTTTTACTGTTTACATTAATTGTGTAAAATTCTGCTAAAAAGCTGCGTTAGAAAACAATGCAACAATTTGTTGAATTTTCATTTGAGAAATATTTTCCCAGCTGCATGTACTGTCTATTGTTTAAAAACATTTAAATAACAAGAAGAGGAAGAAACGACATCCACACTTGCGAACCGCCGTGCCCACCATGTTGGGCGCCACTTAACGCGTTCGCAAGTGTTGTACGCTGGGAGACCAAATCGTGGTATCCTCAACTTTGCTTTCGTTGGTTCACTACCGCTAATTCATGCGTTTAACGGCTGACGTGGGTAAATCGAATGTTTCGTTGTTTTTTTTTGTTTATGTTTTTATTGTTTCTTCTGCCGTTGGCGGCGGTTACCTGCGATTTAAGTTATTGTAGCGAAAAAAAATTATATAAATTTGCATAAAGTAAATTTTCACTTTTCTTTGTGAATTGCAAGTTTTTATGTTGCTGTTGTTGTTATTTATTGTTTTAAATTGTCAAGTGACATTTATCGTTACAAAGGCTAAAATTTAAAGTGTTTTTAATGCCACTCATTTGTGTACTTCGTTATTTAAAGCGCACTTTTTGGTTGAAGAGACACCACCTCCGCATGACGCGTATATAAAGTCATGGCCAAAGCCCTTTAATTTTGTTGTCAGCGTTTTTTGATTCCATTGACACAGCAGAGTTCATCGGCTACAAAATGCAACGAAAAACAATAAAAAGCTACGTACGACTAGTTAACAAAATCGCCGTCTTAAGCAACTACTCAAAAAATAGACTCCACCAATTAATTGAAAATGAATTTGGTTACTGGTTTTTGGTTTGAGCAAACGATTTATGGTGCTTATCTCTGCTTATTTAGTTTGTGCAAACGATTTATGGTGTTTTTATTAGGTTTTGTTTGGTTTGTGCAAACGATTTATAGAAGGTTTTTATGGAGAGAGAGAAAAAGCAATAAAATAGGCTTCCTGTCAAAAATGCCACCAAAGCTGTCAAAACGCTAAGTCACAAAAAAACTTAGGCTATTACAGTACCTTGCAAACTGGTTGCTTTAAGCTGAAACAGCTGAGTGTCAAAAAGTAAATGTCACAACAAAAACCAAGAAACGCATTTTCAACACGTTTCTGTTGAAGTCCTGCATTTCTTTGTAAGCAGTTCATTTTTGTTACATTTTGTTAAGTTATTTCTAAAACTCATCAAATAAAATGGATATTACCTTGAATATCGTAAATACACCACAGCCAACGTCCCGCAAGCCCATGGTAAGAATTGGAACTTCCATAATAAAACTTTTCTCATATCAAATTCATTATAAATAGAAATGTATGACACCAGCTAAAACACCAAAAAAGATGGCAAACAGCAGCAACACGAACGGATTTTCATTTGAATTTGGTGGCATTGGACAGAAGGTAAAAGCATTTGTGGCCAGGAAGCGACCGCCGCAATCTGCGCCTGCCACTGCCACACCAGTGAATATTACTGCAGTGAAACAAACAGAGGAGCAGTCAGTGGCGCTAAAAACCAAATCCCTAGAAAACGGCATCCCAACTGATTCGCTTGCAGTTAGAGAAGCTAAATCAGTAACTCTACGAGCAAAACCTTTGAAAAATCCTTTTAAGAAAACAAAAATTTTGAAGCCTGTTAACAAAAAACTTCCAAAATTCACTACGAACATACGCGAACCTTTTCAAAAAGTAAACCATACTAAAAAAGCAACTGCATACGACTCTGATGGTGATTCTAATTCGGAAATCTATGCAAATGTACCCAAACAAATGCTAAATGATGACCTAACGCTAAATATTTGTACAACAAAAAGCTCTATGTTTCAAAATTCAACTGCAAAGCCAAAATTGACACGCTTTGAGCGCTTGCACCGAAAGCCAAATCAAAGTGTAGGCTATGGAGGGGTACGCGAAAATAAACGTACGTTAACGCAGAAAGAAATCAAACATGGCTTAAAAAAGTTTTCTGAGAATCCCAACCAAAGGCCACGAGCTGGAGATCTGCTCGATAAAGAGGGAAATCCCATAAAACAGTTGGAGACAGAGCCTGGTGCTGACGAACCAAAATTAGGTGTCGTTGATCCAAAGGCACGTAAAGCTAATGCTTTTCGCGTTCGACGCCCTGAAGACTCTTCAGTTAAAAAAATTAATCTCTTCAAAAATAATCCTGAAGCCAAATTGCTAGGCCAACGGTTAGTGAAACCGATTATGGAACGAATTTTCGACGGTACCAAAGTGGAATCGTTAAACTTACACCCACATTGCATTAAAAATTTAGCAGACATTTTGAGTATAACTGAGTTGACTACAGTGCAACAGAAAACGATACCCAAGGCAATGGAAGGTAAGTGTGGGCTTTGACTTATACATATGTAGGTAGGTATTACTTGATTAATCTTCCCGCATTCTATTCTAGGAAAAGACTTACTTGTGCGCTCTCAAACTGGCTCTGGCAAAACATTGGCTTACGCTCTTCCTTTAGTAGAAAAATTGCAAGAAATACGTCCAAAAATTACACGTGAGACAGGGATTTTAGCTGTAGTCATAGTGCCCACACGTGAACTAGCAATACAGACATATGAACTCTTTCAGAAGCTACTTAAACCCTTCACGTGGATTGTTCCCGGTGTTCTCATGGGTGGCGAACGTCGTAAAGCTGAAAAAGCGCGCCTACGTAAAGGTATCAACATACTTGTCGGCACGCCTGGTCGTCTAGTAGATCATTTGCTCCATACAGAAACTTTTAAGTTGAGTAAATCAAAGTTTCTCATACTCGACGAAGCTGATCGGCTGCTGGAAATGGGTTATGAACGTGATGTCAAACAAATCGTTGAAGCCATCGACAAACAACGTCAAAAACTAATGGAAGAAACGAAAGAGGAACCAGCGCGCTTGCAGCGTCTTTTGTTGTCGGCGACTTTAACAGCTGCTGTGCAAAAGCTAGCTGGCCTCGCATTGCAAGAGCCAATTTTTATTGATAACAGCGATGAGGATCCAGCAAAGGCAATAAAAGTTCCCGATGGTGTTGGTTATACGAAAGAGGCGATTGAGGCAGCTGTTGCTGCAGATGAATTGGATGAAAATGAAACTGGTATTTTAACTATACCTGAAAGCTTACAATTAAGTTATGTAGTAGTGCCACCAAAGCTGCGTTTAGTTACTATTTCTGGTCTGCTTGCAAAGGAGTTTATTGGGAAGCAAAAACTGAAAGCCATGATTTTTATGAGTACCATGGAGATGGTGAATTTCCATCATGATCTACTTAATGAGCAACTAACGCGTAAAGTGTTGGACGAAGATGACGAAGAGGCGCCAAAAGATGGGGAAGGAAGTGATAATGATAATGATCAGCCGCTTCTTAAAGGATTGCGGTTTTTCAAGTAAGCTTCGATGTAAATTTTTAAATACGGATACCTTTTATTTTTGTTCGCTTATTTATTTAGACTGCATGGTTCAATGACACAAACTGAACGCCAAGGTGTCTTTAAAGGCTTTCGTGAATGCAAATCTGGTGTGCTTTTAGCAACAGTAATAAGCCATATATATTATTTTGTTAGAGAAGAAATGAATTTATTTTTTAGGATGTTGTTGGTCGTGGAATCGATGTGCCAGAAGTTGATTTAGTAGTGCAGTATTCACCCCCACAGAAGACTGCTGATTTTGTGCACCGTGCGGGGCGCACAGCACGTGCGGGTCGCAGTGGACGTGCTGTATTGTTTTTGGCCCCCAGTGAAGCAATGTTTGTGCGCACTTTGGAAGATAAACGAATAAGGTTGTTACCTATATTTACTTTAGCTGGAAGCTCAACTAATTTCAATAATTTAATTTAAATAACAGAATATCACAAGTCGATATGGATATTTATTTGAAAGCACTTGTTGATGCCGATGATGAAGCGAAAAACATTCAAGAAGCCGCCTCAAATTTGCAGCACAAATTCCAAGAGTTAGTCACAGATGACAAGGAGTTGCATGAGAAAGCATGTAAAGGCAAGTAATTCCTAATTTTTTGTTTCAAACACTTAATTTCTAAATTTGCTAAATTTTGGATCTGAAAAACTTTATCATACATAATTTTTTCTTTGAATTTATATAATTCAGAAACTTCGTTTCATTGCCGACATGATAAATGACCAACATAAATATCGCACAACTTTTTTAAAATTTGTCAGCCTTCTTCGATTTTTTTATTACATACTTCCATGACATTGATGATAAATCCATTAAGCTACATCATTGTTCAATACAAGAAAAATATGTTTGAATAGAAACATTTGAAAACTAATGAGACTCCTTCATTTTCCCTAATATACCTGTGAATCAGTCATGATCTACAGAATCTAATATAGAAAATATTATCTGAAGTACACGGAGTATATGCTGCCGAGCTTCAAAAGGAGTTCTGTCCATACCGTACCAGATTGTAGATATAAAATAACATTTTGAACATGTTACTAGTACAGAAAGTATAGCGCAATGCTTGCAATGAAATTGTAAAAACATCAGAGCTCATTGATGCTTTGGCAAAGCCAGAAAAGAAAAGAAAAAATGTTCGCCCATTATAACTCTAAAGAGAGTTTCCAGTAAATGTATTATAAATTTATATTTATTAAAGAAAAAGCCCACTGAGTACGATTTTTTGATTTTTTTTTTTTTAAGACTATCAACATAACTTGAGATAAACAAAGCAAACATTTTTTTCACAAAAACATTGTATAGAAGTCAACATAAAAATTGCATTACTGCTGTCGTTGTCATCGTTAATATCCGTCAGTTGCTTCTGAAGAATTCGTTGCCATAAAACTTAAAATTGCGTGATTTTCTAATTAACAGATACTTTGACGTTCACGCCTTTTCATGCCACAAGGGAAACGCGTAAAAAAAGGCGCTGACTATAAAAAACATTTTAATTTTTTCGCATGTTAATATTGCACAACACCCGGCAACAACACCCACCAACAACTACCCAAACCTACATATTTCAATACAGTAACAACAACAGCTCAACTACAAAGTCAGCAATTCAAGCTGCTAGACTTCAGCTATGCGTTCACAAAACGACAGGACGACGGACACAGGACATCATGTAATTATAATTTTTTTACAACACAATTTTACCGCTTTTTAAAAGCCAATGTGAAAAAATACCGTTATTTTTCCAATTATAAGTTGCAGCCACACTTACAATTGCCACAAATGGCAACAAAGCAAGTGCAAACGCAACCATTCCCTCTCCCATAAACCAGTCCTTTACTCCGCTGCGCAGCACCATATTGCTGAACTACATCAATGCTACCAAGGCAAGGTGTACGCCTACAATCCTTTTTTTTCTATATTTTAATAATTTTTATTTCGCTGGACTTTTGCCATTGCTACCTATGTATGTTGTTTTTGTAAAACAGCGATAAAGTACAATTTTTTTATTTGAAGTTAATTTTGATTGCGTGCCCTGATAAGTCACAAACTGGGGGATTTCTTCTGGTATGGTAGAAAAATGTTGAAAACGTAATATTAGCCTTAAAAAGTTAATTAGATGTTACCAAGGACTTAGTGAAAGTTAGAATTGAAATGAGAAAAAAAGGACTAGTTAATTTTTATCCATCAACAAAAAGGAACGCTTTATAAAATTATAATTGAAACGCAATGGAAAAGCTGAAAAAAAAAGAAAAAATAAATTAACTCGAATTAACTTTATCACCATACTGATGAAATGCTTTTGTGTTTGGCTTTGTATAAATCTTTCTTTGGTATATTTAACCCTTTATTAGAAAACTTGTTTAGATTGCTTGGTACTAAATTGAAACCAATTGCTCTGATTAGCGTGCTGACCAGTTGGTACATGCCTTTATGTTTTTTTAAGAGGCTTTCGTAATAATTACTTAGTAATAACAGCTAATTTTGATAAATTTATTAAATAGAGCACTTTTTTTAAAAAAATGTTTCAATCAGCTTTTTATTACATCAGTGGTTCTCAACAAGCGAACGCAAAGTCATTACATTTCTGTTGTAAATAATTCACTTAGCTTGAATCGACGGTGGCCTCATTCAAATATTTTCAAAAATGCTATCGATATTGTTGATACGAGGTATTAAAATTAGTTGATAACCCTAAACCAAAAACTGCAATTTTGACAACTGGCGGATCAATATAGCCATGTCCGCCTGCCCTAATATCGATTACAGGAAAATAAATTGATGAACACTGACATATACATTAAATTCTCAATTTTGCCTCGCGGGATTAAAAATGAGCGAAATCGGTTCACGGACACGCCTTATCTAAACAAATCTAAATCTTATTTGAAATTGTCCCCATATGTTAGAAATAATCTCAATGAATTACTCAGCCATATCTCAAATTTCGATAGCATTAGAAAGCGTACGTGATTTGAAATAATATCTATACTATATATTTAATATTTTAAATTTCTTTGTTACTTATGATTAATTCATTTTATTTTTATACATATTTTACGATCAAGTGCTATTTTTTGTCTAAAAATTATTTATAAAATTTAATATTTTACTACAAGCATTTAAATTATATAACCAGACCTTAAAAAGTTATTATGTGCATATGCATTCAGAAACATCCTTTGCACATAAAGGTATATCGTCCTCGTCATAAAATATTATATCTAAGCTTTTAAAAAAAGTGTCTACTAAACAAGATTTACATGAAAACCATTTAAAATTCCATTTAGTTATAAATAAGTAATGTAGAAAATATCACATTCAATTGATCAATTATATTTACCCGCAATCCACTTAGGAAAGTCTAAAATAATTACATTTATTTAACCATATACGGGTATTAATTGCTGCAATATGCGCCTAACCCACCCTTTTTTATTGGATTGAATGGTATTTGCTAGTAAATTCATTTCTAAATGGCTTAGAAAACTGAATATATAAATTATTAATAACGTTCTTGTATATGTTGTGGGTGGAGTTTACATTTGACTAGCACTTATTGTAGTTTTGTCAACCGAAATCAATTTTGAGGCACTACGAAGAAAATATTTGTAATTAATATGTCTACAAAAAAAAAATATATAAAAAACTTACTTGAAATAAAGAACAAGCTTTCTAAATATATTAAAGCCAAACTCTTCCTCATAAAATAATTTCGAGAAAAAGCTGAGATATTAAATTTAACCCCATCCAAAATTCAGTTGCTTTCAAATACAGGAACAATAATAAATATACAAATTGAAATTACAATACCAAAACAAATAAAACCACTTCATAAATATTAATGTTGAAAAGTTTTCACATTTCATGTTTCAATAAAAATTTACAAAGTTCCCAGGCTCAAAATAATAAATGGCAAATAAATAACGCATTTGCTGAAAACCGCAACTAAAAACCACTTAAATTGTCAAATTATGCAATTAGAATCACAAACACACATACATACAAACATCGCACACGCACAATCATTGATGACTTCCGTTGAAGAGCCCATCTAAAAAACAAAAAAAAGTAAAATATCCAAAACTCAAAATAAATGGGCTTTCTACAAAGACATGCACTCGAATAATTGAAACTAAATGTAACTGCCAAGTCACTGTAGAGTGAGATATTTGTTTCTTCCCCAAAAACAACAACCCTTTATCAAAACGGAAGCGGAAACTGTGCGAAATTCCCAAATGGCTTGACTAATCATCGCACACGGCGCAGCATTGAAGGTCGGATATGGAAGCAAGAAATTAAAGTAAAACTGAGAAAAACATATATGGACAATAAAAGGGAGGAAAAAACAAAACACACACTTGAAATAAATAAAGCTGTAATAGAATCAAAATTTGAAAAACAAACAACGCAATAAAAGCAGTATATGAGTACTCTGACCCCGCAACAACCCTTGCAGCATGAGCGTGAACGATTAAATGGGATTTCGCAAAAATTGTACATCGTACAAGAAATGATTTTACAAGTATTATCGTAAAGTTGTATTGGGTGGTCGGTTACACGAAGAAAATAATTTACAACGAACTTCAAAATACAAATATATTGTTTTTAAAACATGTGCTGGATTACTTAATCCGTAGGTGGATAACAAATTCAAACATGAACCGAGCATTCTTAGCGCCTTCTTTTTTGAAAAAGAAATACTAGAAAATGAAATATGAGAAAGTATATTCGTGGTTCCAAGGTAAGCATCAACCTTATTCTGTTCCATGTTTATTTTGTAAGTCATAGCTTGCTCTACTCTGTGGCATCTGATATGAAAACCTATATCTCTGAACAGCCACTAATATGTCTATCAAGCATTAAAATTGACAGAAATTGCTTAAAGTAGTATGACTACTTAGCCCAGCTAAGGTCATTAGGAAGGCTCTGGAACATCTCTAATATATATATATATATATATAAAGATATTTCCCGGACAATGGTCTCCCAAACCAACCCAAAGTTCAACTTAAATTACAGCAAAATCTGAGTAAACAGTTTTGTACGCGAGTCATTTGATCGAAAAAAAGTTGTTTCTAAAAAAAACTTCGAAAAACTTAAAACTGACTCAAATCAAAGTTCTAAGCGTTCCCCAATGAAAAGTATAGTTTAAATATTATTTCTCATTTAAAAGATATTTTGTAGGACTACGACCTGTACTTGTCGTCAGTAATAAACGAAGGTCCTATAGGTCAAAATAATAATTTTATGTTATAACAGTTGTAATGTGAAATGTTAATAACGTATTAACACAAAATCATTTGAAAGCACTGAAATCAACGACTGCTTAGAATTTGCTGAATGAACTACCTGGTGTTTGTATATATGTAGGTTCAGATTCAAATAGAGAGTGCAGTAAGCCCCAATTATCACCTCAGTAAAAGTGTCATATCTGATGATGATGTCTGTATGAAGTGATTTCTGCAAATGAATTGTGTTGAAAGAATAGAAAACTGTTCTGTTATTAAACTTTATTAGTCCAAACTAAGCTCCATTTCCTAAGGCACCCCCACCGCAGTTATTGAAATATCTAAAAAACGAAAAGGCTGTAGAGCCTGGCGATTTGAATGAATTGCCCTAAAACTTAGTTTATTGAACAGCTTCTAATGAGTTCAATTGAAATGACATCTTTTCAACTTTAAAGTGGGCGTGATGGTATACTTTACAATTTCAGAAGCACAAAATTCTACAATTGAATTTCATAGATAGACTTATTTGCATTGAACTAAAAAATTAACTTGGACAATTTAAGCCACGAGCATAGTACTTACATAGCTATAAGAATATCGAGAATGCAACTTGTTTTTTGTCGCGAAAAATTGAAAACTTCGACATCTTGCTTCATCTTTGAGAAGATTTTTATTTTCGTAAATACCTTAAGTTCGAAAAAACGTAGTGTATATAAAAAGTGGACAAGACTTAAATATATTGTATTAAAAGCTTTTTATTACTATTTGTACCAAAATCTGTGGGAGTCAATTTTGGCTAATGCTTGATATCTCAACAACTACACAAGTTAATGAAATTTTGCTTCAGCCAAATCAAAGTCTATAAACTCCAAAAGTCGGATATCGAGTTTTGAAGATTAAGTCAGCAATTTTTAAGCATACAAATTATACCACAAACTTGAGGCAATTATTTTCTAGGTGTATAGTATTTTAACATTTATACTTGCAACCATGCTATTGTTCAACTGTCTGTACGCCAGCAAGTCGCTAAATAAAAACAATAAAGAGCCCAATCAAAAATCCATCACAAGTATTTCGCTCGAATAACACATAACAACTGAACAAAACCATAAACAATGGGAAAAACAACATCCTTGCTGCTTAGCAGCATGAGAAAAGAGCAAAAGCAATAAACATCACAGCAATAGCACTGAAATTAAGTTATTTTTTTTGCTAAAAATGAAAGAATAAAAGACTCAGGAAACTGTAAAAAGCACAAATAATTGAATCGCTACTTGACTTAAGTTGACTGCCTGTGATTTTGTTGAAAAACAGCATAGTGCCGGCTCTCTAAGTATGGGTAGCATATACTTTACGCAAGCATTTAATCGCATTTTGAAGTCTACTTTCTACAGCATTAAGTTGTTTTTTTCAGAAGTTGCCTTCTCATGAGTCAAGTGCTACTACACTTTTTAAAGGACCTTTTTTCCAATTGCTAAGTGTGCTGAGTGTTTTTGACTCCCATTTAGTCACAGTTACTTTTTCTAATGACTGCAACTTGAAGTGCAGAGAAATATAGTGTGCAGAAGTGGGTACAAATGAAAGCTTGAGCTGTAAGTGAATACAGAGCGTTTGTATGACCCTTAGAATTTTTTACAATTTTATTTTTTGTGTTGGTTTGTATAGAATGCTTGCTAGAAGCGAAAATTTCAAAGGCTTAATTTTTTATTCCCACGGTCAGCTAAGAAATTAAAAATCAATCATTAAGTAACTAAAGAAAAATAAGTAAATTTTCTAAAATTCTATTTTGGGTTTTCAAAAATATCCCAAAGTTAAATTAACACGGTTACAGTATATACTTTGAATACTGTTAATGCACTCCTGTTAAGTCAAATTATTTGACAATCGTATCCAATTATCATACTACATACCCAAATTGCATAGAAACTAATAGGAATAAACATCTAAATGAATTCTCATCAGTTAAGGAATATTTCCATTTTGTTCAAATGAATGCAAAGGAGCTTCAACCGCAAAAGGATGCAAAACTTTCATTGTCTTCATGGTCCTTGTCTTTGGGTTCGACGTATCCATTTCAAAAGGAAAATACCACCAGCAGCAACATGTCATTCATTTAAATTGACAACAAAATAAATAAATACATACACACTTGCACTCAAAACACATGCACAGACATTACTAATAGAAAACGATACTAATGCAGATGAACAGCCAGCCAGGATAACAAAGAGAAACTGAAATAGCATAAGGATAACTTCACAAAACATGATAAATTCCACAATTATTTACGAAAAGAAAAACATTATGCAGTCATTATCCTTAGAGAAATGGCAGCCACTTTCCATCCATACACATACATCTATGCATATTAACACAAAAACACTTAGTAATTTTAGAGTGGATCATGCTAAAAATATGTTTAAGCTAATGACGATTTTGGAAAATATAAAAAAAAAACAAAATTCCTTTTCCTTTCCTTTAATTGAAAATTGCGCGATTTTTTGAGATTATTGATTTGTTTCCAAGATTTTTGTTTCCTTTAAGATTAAGTAAATCCGAACCATCTACTGTGACTACCTAAGCTTTGAATGCTTTATTCAAAGTCAAGATTAATTCAAAATTTTCTCAAAATACAAGCCACCTTTTAAGACTATCATATACAACAGAAGCTAATTGCATGTCTTTTTGGAAAATAAATGTGTATGCGTGTGGGTGGTGTTTTGACTTAATTGCCTAAATCAGATTAAAGTCAAGAAGTTTGCAGCGATGAAATTGTGGCTTAAAAAGCCACAACGACCACAAGGATAATAGATTTTATTTTGTTATTATTTATATTTGTTTGCCTGCGTACACAAGCAAAATGAATTCAAAAGGATAATGGATGCTAAAAAGGACTATGGGTTGAGCCACTGCCTTAGCGAACAATGAGTGGGCTTGTACGTTACAATGATTGAGTTAAGTGGATGTTGGTTGACTGTAGGAGATGGCATAAAGCCACACGGGAAATAAAGCGTATTAATTTTAACGTATGTCGCCTTAAAAGAATTGCATTCAGAATGAAGAAAAGCGAAGGCAAAATAAAAAGAATAATTCGAATAATGTAAAAGAAATGAAGCTTTGTTAAAACCATACAAATTTAATGATAAACTAGCTGCCGTTTGTATGAGCATAGGGCTAAAAAAAAATATCATTAAGCCTCATATAATTCCATCATTAAAAAACTGTCCCAATCAACATGTTTATTTCATTATGCATAATAAATTTATTTTACGTTGGCAATAAATAAATTTCACATTATGTTTACTGCATGCAATAATTACCAGCAATAAATTAAAATGTTTCTTCATATCACTTGCAATTATCATCAGAGATACATAAATGACTAATAAAAAAATGCAAATTGTTTGCAACATATCTTCAATGCTTTTTGCAATATCATTTTTCATTTGAACCTTTGAGGTGTTTTCATTTTATTTTTTTGCATATAAAACGCCCCCATGCAGAAACTAAACTGAAAATGAAACAAATGAGTTTAACCTGTCACTTGGATTCACAATATAAAACAACGCATCACACTAAACTCAATTGAATGCTTTGTGTGTATTGTTATTTTCATTGCCATCATTAGTTAGAAGTATTTTAAGCAAAATTTATTATGTTGCTTGGTATTTGTTAGCATTTGCATTCAACCTGCAATTGTATCAAAATGTGTCACATCATGTCACATGTTCAGTATAACTTTATTGCCACATGTTGAAAGGATAATGACAGCTATTGTAGGTGGAGCTTTTCGAAACGAAAAAAGAAAAAAAAAGAACAATTTTGTGTCACAATAATTAGAAATTACCTTTGTTGTATTTTAATATTAATTTTTGTTTCTGCTTCCTTGTCTCTCTTTACAGCTTTTGTTTCCTGGATGAAATTCTATTCCACCTTTCCAAAAGACTTAAAACCGATTTTTAATATAAAAAATGCACATATGGGACATTTTGCTAAAAGTTTTGGCCTAAGAGATCAACCTACATCGTTTACCAAGAAACATTCAGTGCCGAAGCCGCAACCACCAACAAATCGTCTCACATACACCGAAAGGTACCTTTCACGATGTTGAAATTTAAGTTTTTTTTAAAATACTTTAAACAAAATTTTACAGAGATCCAGAAAAACTCAGATTGGAGAAAAAAGCAAAGAAGCGTCTTTATTCTACCACTGTATCTGGTTCAAAACGTAATGTAAATCAAACCGAGCATCGTACTCCAACTAATAAATTACTGAAAATGTTGCACACTTCTCGTGCGCTTACAACATCAGAACTTGATAGTGGATTGCCGGAGCTGAAAAAGAAAAAATTTTAGTAAAGCCAAAACTAAATTTTATGTGCTATATAAAGATATCAGATTGATTCCAGGAAAATTGTCATTAAGGACATTAAAAAAATGTTGCTGTATTTTTTGATTTTTTTTTAATAACTAAGTTATCATATTTTCATTTATCTGCAGTAATCTATGACATTTAGGCAGCTTAACCAATATTAAAATGTAAAAAAACATAACTGAAAATAATGCATTGTCGTAAATAGGTCATATTTGTGCTATCTTCGTTTCCTGATTTATTGTTATTTATATAATGATTTGAAAGTTGTTGTTGTCTACGATTTTGCTGTATGAATACTGCATTGAGTCAAATAAAATTTTAGCATTTCTTAAGAATATGTTTTGCACTTCTACTCAAAACAAAATATTTTGTCAAAAAATAACAACCTGTTCAATATTTTTTGAAAAACTGTACAAAGCTTTTTTAGTAAATGGGTAACGAAACTTTTATCTGTTTTTAATACAGTGTCATTTAAACTGCATCTTGCCAAACGAAAATCTTTTGCTAAGTCGACACTAAGCAGTGATTAAACTGGACTTAGATTTAATTTTTGATAAACACTTTTAATAGAAATGTTTTTATCTTTTGTAAAGAATATGACGTGTTGTTTTTATTTACCACAAAAGTTACGTCTGCCAGTGATAAAAGTCTTATAAGGGCTTAAACTTAAACATTAAGATATTTAAGTCACATGATCACTGGACGGATAAGTATTTATGTATCAAGAACAGCGAAAGTATGAGTTATGAGAAGGGCGCATAAGCTCTAATCACTACCTCATTGTAGCTTCTGTCCGGTTCAAGCTTATTTAGTATACGTTCAACAGACTTACGCAATAATAAAACAGTATGCCGTATATAAGCTCGAGGATTACTGTCTACAGGATAACTTTATTGACGAAGTAAAAAGAGTGAGAAACTCTATTCCTCATAGCTCAATCGAATTCAAATGGAAAAACTTTAGAATTCGTTTTCAGCAGCGAGTGAGATTTTTTGTTATCTTTATACCACAGTACAAAATAATGTTGTATATGTGATGCTGTCTGAGAGGTCGTAGAAAAAAGCAAAGAAGTAAAACCAGAGTCCAAAGAAGATTGGAATATTTTTTTTGATGCTGCCGGATGCTCCTGCCCTTGTCGAGCAAAAGAGAAGTTTTATGGTAAAAGTATGATATTTTTCTCCGATCTGTCAAAAATTTTCCGGTCTCTTTTAGTCTAAGTAAAACTCTCCTGCAAAACAAGCAAACGAAAATGTTCACTGACAGGCGCTGCCAAAGAACAATAAGCCACAAATATTAGAGATCTTTACACGGCTTATGAAATAACTCAAGCTACCATATGTGAATTTAATTAAACTCAAATATACATATTTTAACCAAATTACCATCTTATTTAAATTCAAATGAGTACCAAGCTAAGCAAAGTCGACCAATCTAGAGTATATAAATAACCGACCGACTTTAACAGATAACCAGTTTATCCATTGGAAATATCATTTTTCGGAGACCATCAACCGTCCACCTCTACTCGTTAGTATTTGCCATATGCCGTTTTCTCAGACCACTCTGATAGGCCTTGCACATGTATTCGTTAATAGAGGGTTAACAACCCCTGAAAACTACAAAACAGCGGGCGCAGATCGCTGAACCTATGTGATCTGCCCTGAATCAAATTTGGGAATAAGAACCAGTACCAGGAGATTGGCTGCTAGGAAAATTCGGGAAAATTCAAAACAGATGATAGAGCTTCACGAGCCTATGTAATTGTAAATCTCATTTATGTCATGACGAAAATCCTCATCATCAAAGTCAGCGAGAAACTCGGGCAATTTATTTGGAACAGCCAGGTTTTTATCCAAACAGATCATGGATTAATCAAATAAATACCCTTCGAATTATCGTAGAGTACATAATTGAATGGCAGACCGCCGTAGCGATTTTGATAGCGTCAACTGCAATTCAAGTTGCATTGCATATCGGCAAAGCACCCGGTACTGATTAAGGTATCCATGTTAGAATTAACAAAACGAAAATCATTTCCACTCAGTTTTGTAACGTCTGATACTCTTCGTTTCTGTCAACGACAATGAAGATCAAAATTTTTATTTGAATGTTACGCAGTCTGGGGGTAGCAAAGAACGTGGCTTCTATCAGCTAATTGAATGAAATTTTGAGGAATAAAATGCATTAGTTGTCGTTACAAGTACAGGATGCATTTTATGTACCAGGTCAATGTATATCTTATTTTGTTCTAACTTGGAGATCCCTGGCTCGACCATTGACTTGGCCCAAGCAAGTTTTGTCGGAAAAACTGTAGGTAAGTGTTGCCGTTTTCATACTTTTAAAGTAAACTAAATTTTTAGTATTTTATGAAAATCAATCAATAAAATATAAATTAAGAAATTGTGTTTCATTTTAAACTTATTAATAAGAAACCTCGGCCTGAAACATAAACCGCAACCTATATTATAAAGGTTGAAGCGGAATAAAACAGAAAACTTATAAATGAGGCAAAAGGCTCTCCTATAGTTATTTTTGTTAAATTATGTATGATGAAGCTCAGTGGGTCCATTTCAAAGGATTCTTTTTCATATTCAAATGTAAAATTGTGCACTAAACAAATTTTATATTTTATGCAGTTGGTTACTTTATTGCTCAATTCAAGCGTGTAATCGAAAATAGATGAATTTTATACTTCTAATATGTTGGAAACTGTTGGAAAATTGACTGCACCCACGCTTTGGTACAGACAAACTAACACATAAACAAACAACATTCGCGCAACGTTAAGTTTTTATAATAAAAAAAAATATGAAAGAAAAACCTAGATAAAAGTTTCATTTTTCTCATCTTTTAAGCCGGACGTCCGGTGGGAAAAGTTGTTAAAACGCTTTGAAGCGGCAGTTGCCATATTTTTTGCGTTTTTAATTTTTTTTCCTCTTCCTGCTGCTGCTCATTTTATTTATTCTCGACAGACGCTTTGCACAATTTTTCTAATATTAAAAATCCATTTTCCGCTGAATGAAGATTTATTCAGTTTCGAAAACATGTTGACAGCCACCAGAGTGCTGACATGACAGCCACAGCCACAACAACAGCAACAAGGGTTGGGTCGCGTGGGCGGTATTTTTTCTAATTTTTCATGGCTTCATGGGCATTGGTTTCATTTTGTTTCATCAATCAGTTTGATTTTTGTCAAGAGCGTTTAATTGTCAACGTTAACACGTGTTGTGGCGTATTGTGTGCGCGCCAAACAATATGCAACAAAACTGTTGCAGTTTTTATGACTATGAGTACGACTGTCTCAGCATTTGACTCTGGTGACTTTGGTTTTGACACACTTTTGTTTGCTGATGGCCGCTGTGGAGTACATGATTTATTAGTTGAATAAACATGCATTCGTTTTGGATGGAGTTCATTGTTGTGTTGAAAAGTTGAGTTCTTAAGAGTTCTTTAATTGACTTGACATTTTTCAAAAGCTACCATAGCGCACATGTAACAGCAAAAGTGTGCGTGAAAATTAATTGAACGGGAAACTTTTATATGCGTTACGACACGTGACTAGGAGTCAGGAATGAAATTGTAAGGATCAATTACTTTGGTTGAGTTCTTGTACAATTTTAAGAAATATTTGCTTTGAGTGCGTCGAATTGTGTTGAAAATTGAAGACCGATTTGCTTAACTAAATAGAGCATGAGCCTTTTGTGATTTGTACCAATATTATTTTAATGTATTATGAAACCGATGGACTTAACATTGAAATATACAAAGGCCAGTGCTGTCCCGGAACAGAGACTTAGGTCTCTCCGAGCCTAGCTATAAAGCTTCAAATTAAAGTTTTGTTTTAAACAAATTTAAATTATCTTCTTGGAGCTTAAATATAAACTAATTTTGTTCAACTTTTCGAATAAATCTGTCACAAATGTATCAAATTTGCTTATAATTCTGAACTCTTTGTCGTAAGAAGTTCGAACACAGTGAAATATCTTTATATGCAAGTGCTTTTGCTCTCTCTCTCGATGACAGCTTACCATCGCGGGTGCTGTATCTGTAGCTGCAGACTCTATGTTGGCTAAGGGATTTTTTGTTCTTAATAAAAAGTCTCCACAATGTGATAAGCATTTTATTGCTCTAGCAAACTACGTTTCCTGAAATTTTTTATTATATTCTGCATGTATGGTAAATTTTCAACAAACCCACGGCTTATTTAACTTGACAGTAAAATCTTATTTCAACGTTTACATAAATTAAATTTCTATGAGCAAAATTTCAACGTTCTTGCACTACCAAAGATCCAGGCAAATATTCAGTTTGCAGAAATTGTTTCTTAGATATTAAGCTAATTTTCCAAGGCCAAAACTCAAAGGAAGTTTTGTACTTCCTAGTATCTTTCATTTCTTTTGTACTTTAGAGAATTATCCTTGTGCCAAAACTGTATGCTTATGCTTAGAGCTTTTAATTAATATGCATACATATGCTTTATATTGGGTCGAAGACCAAAATGATTGGCTAATTTTGATGATCCACAAATTGCTTACCTGCTTCACCATTTAAAAGAAAGCTATTTAAGCTTCTAGGCTTTTCGATGTTGAATTGCTTCTACAATTATACAGAACTTTCCGGGTTCCATATATTTTAATGTCACCTCACAGCGACAGCTCAAAAAAAAAAACCAACTGGGACACTTGCCGTTAAATACTCATAACAGTGTTGATTTTGCCGTTGTGTGCTCTTAATGGGCACAATGGTTTTTACGAGTGAATCGGGGTGGATCACATTTATATTACATGTACTATATGTTGTCATTCTAGTGTCTCATATTATTTGCACAATGATTTTTCAATAATTTACTCATTTTCCATTTCATTATTTGGTATGGATACAGTAAATAAGTTCTTGTTTAAACTCAAGGGGTGTTAGCGTGTCAACACCCCCTGGTTGTGTTGATTGAATGAATGGAATGTTTTTTCAGGCTACTTGTATTGCGGAGTGGGAATAACTACAGTATATTTGTTTGTTGTGCTGTGACAATGCAATTATAAATGGTGACAAAATAATTTCCAACACAGTGATTTTTATTTCATTTTATTGAGAATATTTCCTTAAATGATGTAAGCATATAATTTTTTCTTGTAAAACAAATTCTCCCCTAAAATGAGAGTTTAGAGTTAAGAAAATTTGATTGTTACCCTCTAACGTATATTTCAATTTAGATAAAGTTAAAAAAATAAATGATAAAAAGCTGTTAAGATTTTATTCACTTCACCACTTCATTATATCTTAATCTACCAGCTCAAGCGATTATATATTCACACGAAAATACACTACATTAAAGCATTAAAAATCGCGTGACTAGCAAAGCCAAAAAATAAAGAGCTGTACAGCATTTATATTGCTTTCTTTCTCTTCATTATCCTTTTGATAGCCTTTTCTGTTCCCAAAAAGTTTCCCACTATTAAGCAAAATTCAGCACCCTGACCAAAAAGCGCAGTTTTTGATGATACGAATTTAGCAGCAGTGATTGCCAGCAATTTACTATCTAAACAAAAATTATTAAAACAAAAAAATCAGTTTGTTATCCTTATGAAGTTTTAATTCGAGAGTAGCAAAAATTGAAAAAAAATTATGGAAATGTGCTACACAAAAGTGTCATTTCAAGCACGCAAGGTTTTCTATTCATATTTGATACCTTATTCTAATTATTTGGATTTAGTGGGGCCATGACAACTGAATAACCTTTGATAATTTCAAAAATTCGAGGCCTTTAGGACACTCCCGTGCGCAGAAATCATAAAAGGGAGGGTTTTAACTCGGATATTTCATGTGAGGCTATGAAGTTCGGAAAAAAGTATTTTTGATTACAAAGCATACAAAAATACCGAAATTGTTTTTCAAATATATTATATATATGTACATATATGCCTGTGTGTGCATATCGTTCCGTTTCCACGCTACATGGTTTACTACAGAAAGATGGAAGAACGTGGCTAAATTGACTCAGCAGGTTACGTAAAGCAAGAACATAGACACATACCCTCGATGCCCTTCACTACGTTACAAGTGGAATTACAAAATGATGATACACAATATGTAAATACAACGATGACGGACTATAAATGAGATGACATAATTATAATATATAAAATAATAACTATTTAAATTACTACAGCTTATTATGTTGCAAAATGGTTTTACGTCATTATTTTTTATTTTAGTTTGAGCATACAATAGAAAATATTTTAATATAATTTTCCAAAAACATTGATAGATACAAAAGCTACTTTGCCATACATCCAAGTGGTAAAGACACCATATTCACCAGATGGTACTGGCAAATCACGAATTGAAAAGAGTACTCTATCAGTGGAGAACTTTTCCAATAGGAGGGAGTGCTTTCAAATGACAATATTATAGTTAAAAATAAAATATTTTTTATTATAAAATTTTTATATATTAACTTACATTAAAGGGGCACGTATGATTCATGTTGGTATAGCTTGCAATGAAACTATAAAAATAGTTGTATAACAAATTCTTGGAACGAAATTTTAAAAATTTGCATAGATCAACTGTAATATTGTATAGAAATGGCTTGTACTCGTAACCATTTGCACGCTTACGAACATCTACATTTGTCTGGATAAAACAGTACGAGATTAAAAGCGTAAAGATCTCAAGTTCATTAGCGAAATAAATACGAACCCAAAAATCAGTTAATGGCTTGTGCAAGTTGGCCTTAGTTGAAATGTAACGATAAGTTCGATTGATAGCTTTCACAAAGCAATATTCGACATCGGCGTAACTGGTGTCATGGACTGTACATTTGATGCTGGTGAACTCAAATTTGGCACACATCATGTGATACTGAAAAGAATATTTTCAATTTAAATCAATATAAGGAATTGTTAAAAATTTTAACTTACAAATTGAAGTGCCAAGATGAGATATAACAACATTTGAAAACCTTTTCTATAACAATACAACTAAAAAGCGCTTGTATAGTATATTATTGGCATCTATTTATACAAAAAATTGGAAATCTAAAATATTAACTTAATGACTACACGCAGAAAATTATATCTGAAAAGTTTGAAAAACGTCTTACTTTTATGAATGAAATTATTGGCTAATATCAAATGTTATTATGAAATTATTGAGGTGGTAACTTAAATCGGTACAAAGATTTTTAGCCATTTATAAAACAAAATTTTGTAGAAAGAAAGTACTAGTTTCATAATTGTTTTTGGATTCGATCCCATTGAAATTTTGAATAATTAAAAGACTTAAGGTAAAATTGAATTATTGTCAACCCCCGAAAAGACATGAAGGAATAAATCCTAATTTCAAACAGATATACTATACAGTTTTTGGATAGTAATGGTGATAGTAAAATTTGTAATGAGAATAAAGTATTTAGAAACAATTTATAGTTTTGTCAGTGTAGTAGATGTTTTGCTATTAATTAGATATAAAAGCATTTATGTTAATGGCATTTTTAAGCTTTTAATATATCGATCACCAATCAGTATTTGATATTATTACTTAATTATTTAATTGAACATAATTTGCAGAATCAGGCCCATGCGCAGAAATCATCCAAGGGGGGGTTTTAACTCGAATATTTTATGTCAGGCTATGAAGTTCGGAAAAAAGTATTTTTGATTACAAAGCATACAAAAATGCAGAAATTGTTTTTTAAATATATTATATATACATATATGCCTGTGTGTGCATATCGTTTCGTTTTCACGCTATATGGTTTTCCACAGAAAGATGGGAGAACGTGGCTAAATTGACTCAGCAGGTTACGTAAAGCAAGAACATAGACACATTCCCTCGATACCCCTTCAATACCTACAAGTGGAATGACAAAATGAATAGTACACAATATGTAAATATAACGATAACGGACTATAAATGAAATGAACCTATAATTCGAAAGCAGCCACTGAGATGTCATAATTATAATAAAATAATACATATTTAAATTCCTACAACTTATTATGTAAGAAAAAGGTTTGACGTCATTATTTTTTATTTTAGTTTGAGCATACAATAGAAAATATTTTAATATAATTTTGCGAAAACATTGATGGATACAAAAGCTACTTTGCCATACATCCAAGTAGTAAAGACACCATATTCACCAGATGGTACTGGCAAATCACGAATTAAAAAGAGTACTCTATCAGTGGAGAGCTTTTCTGATATGAGGGAGTGCTTTCAAAGGACAATGTTATAGTTTACAATAAAATATTTTTTTTATACAATTTCAATATATTAACTTACATTATAGGGGCACGTATGATTCATGTTGGTATAGCTTGTTAAAAAACTAAAAAAAAAGTTGTATAACAAAATCTTTTCACGACCCTTGAACTGTTTGCATAGATCAAATGTTACGTTGTATAGAAATGGCTTGTAGCCATTTGCACGCTTACGAACGTCAACATTTACCTGTATGAAATACGTAGTAAGAGATTAAAAGCGTAAAGACCTCAAGTTCATTAGCGAAATAAATACGAACCCAAAAATCAGTTAACGGCTTGTGCAAGTTGGTTTTAGTTGAAATGTAACGATAAGTTCGATTGATAGCTTTCACAAAGCAATATTCGACATCGGCGTAACTGGTGTCATGTACTGTGCATTTGATGCTGGTGAACTCTACTTTGGCACATGCCATGTTGTACTTGTAAGGATATTTTTAATTAAAATTACTATGAAAATTTATCGAAAATTTTAACTTACAAACTGAAGTACCAAGATGAGATATAACAACATTTGAAAACCTTTTCTATAACAATACAACTGAAAACCGCTTGTATGGTATATTATTGGCATCTATTTATATAAAAAATTTCAAATTTAAATGATTATTTTAATGACTACACGCAGAAAATTATATCTGAAAAGTTCGCAAAAACGTCTTACTTTTATGAATGTTGTATCCCTTGTATACCTATTTAAATATTTATGAATGAAATCATTGGCTATTATCAAATGTTATTATGAAATTATTGAGGTGGTAACTTAAATCGGTACAAAGATTGTTGGCCATCTCTAAAACCATATTTTGTAGAAGGAAAGTACTAGTGTCATAATTATTTTTGGATTCGATCCCATTGAAATTTTGAATAATTAAAAGGCTTAAGGTAGAATTTAATTTTTGTCAACCCTCATGCATGGTACGAAAAGAAATGAAGGAATTAGTCCAAGTTTCAGCCAGATATGCAGTTTTTGGAGATCACAAAACCTTTTTAATTTTAAGAAGAACCTCTCATTCGTATCAAGAACTAACATTCGCATGGTAATAGCAAAATTTCTAATGAAAATAAAGTATTTAAAAACAATTTATAGTTTTGTCAGTGTAGTTGATTTTTTGGTATTAATTAGACATAAAAGCAATTAATGTAATGGCATTTTTAAGTTTTTAATGCATCGATCACCAATCAGTATTTGATATTATTACTTAATTATTTAATTGAACATTATTCAAGGGGGGCTTAACTCGCATATTTCACGTTAGGTTATGAAGTCTGCAAAAAGTATTTTTGACTACAAAGTATACAAAAAAATACGGAAATTATCTTATAAATAAATTATAGGACTATATACATTTATGCTTATGTGTGTATAGTATATACATTAGGGTGTGCCATTTTTGAGCAACTTTATTTTTTCAACTAAAAAACAGGCTTAAAACTTTCAGAAAGGTGAAAAAGGAAGCCTCTAAAAATTTGAGCTCTTAATATTAACATTTAGAGGTGCCTGTTTCTAACTTTCCATTTTCCATATAAATTACATGGAAAAAAAATGATTTTTTTTCTTATTGTTGTAGCTTGACATGAGAGCATTGTAGAAATGAACTGAAACATTATTTTAGTAGGAAATTGATCGCTATACCAAAAAAAAAAAAAAATTATATTATTTTATTATTTAATTAACTGTTAAACAAAAGTAATTATGCATTAGGCTCAGTAAAATTATGACAAAAATTTATTTTTTTTTTTTTTTTTTTTGTAGAGCGTTCAATTTCCTACTAAAATAATGTTTCAGTTCATTTCTACAATGCTCTCATGTCAAGCTACAACAAAAAGAAAAAAAATAATTTTTTTTCCATGTAATTTATATGGAAAATGAAAAGTTAGAAACAGGCACCTCTAAATATTAATATTAAGAGCTCAAATTTTTAGAGTCTTCCTTTTTCACCTTTCTGAAAGTTTTAAGCCTATTTCTTACTTGAAAAAATAAAGTTGCTCAAAAATGGCACACCCTAATATACATATAAATTATATACTTTTAAATACCATAAGACAAAAATATATGTATATAAAAATTATTTTCACCAGTTCTTAGGCTTTAAAATTTCTTTTGTTAATTTTTTCTAATACCAAAACATATATATAACAATATTTTTGATTTTCTTTCTGTATTCAAAGATCTTTTAAGTCCGACTAGTTTGAAACAAAAAAAAAATTTTTTTTTTTCAATTTTCTTTTCCATGAAAAATAGTGCTTTTATCATGTTCAGCGACTCAATATAAATACATGAAAGACATAAGTCCTCTGACTGGTATTGTGAAAGTTAACTTACATTTCATTTGATTTTATCAGCATCAAGGGACAATAAACATTTTTAAGGCTATTTTTATCCCAATTTCCATCACATTTATAATGGAAAAATTACTCACATATTTTCATTTATATGTAAAATATTGATGGCTCTTCACATATACATGCATACATAAAAATAACAAATACAAACACGTAACGTAAGTGTGAAAATGTCATCGCCTAGGCAGTTCAATTTGCATGAAAATCAAATAATCACAATTTCACATAACCGACTCATACAGAATGTAGGGGGTGTTAACTCTTTTACCATACACATGTGGGTCTGCATGCCCATATAATATACAAATTCACCACAAAGTGAGGACAAAATATTAGAATTTGCACAAATTAACCGCACGCACAACTCAATAATATGCGCATATACCCTAAGGCTTATAGAAGAAAGGAAGCCCACATCATCATCATCCAACCACAATCCATGTTGGCTTAGTATTGCACATACTACTAAATATGCAGAAAGCTCAAACCAGGACTTCTTACCTTGCTATTACAAATAATGACATGCAAGGAAAACCAGCAACAAATCACCGTTAGTGTCAAATCACTGACAGTTCAGTCAATCAAACAAACACTCGACGTTTGTCATTTTCAGGAGTTGTCTGTCACTGCTACGTGTGGAGTCAAATAATTGGTTTGTTGCGTGGGACGCTGAGTACTCGTCGTCCTTTAGAATGTGACCTGTCGTGGGGATGTGTGCTTGGGTAACTTGTAAAAGGATACTTGCTGGTTAGTGCTTTGATTTTGTGTGGCTATGCATTGCAATGTAATGAATGGTAAGGATATGCAGGATAATAGCAGAATTTATGTTCTACGCACAAGTGTATCCTTATTGTTGCAACATGATGAGCATATTTCCTGTGACCGCAAACAATTTTTAGAAGACATTTCATAAAATAGTTTAATCTGTGCTAGCTACACGCCTCTTCAGTCGGGTAGTTATATTCACACAAAAGGGTAACTTTCATAGTGTTTTAAGTTTGTTTCTTATATGCCACGCATAACGTACACTTATCCAAAGCCGCTGCAGTGCTTGCTTGTACCGTCAAACGTTTCTGTAGCAAATTTTTTTTAATTTACTCACATAAATCTAAGTAAATACATCATCGATACATTGGAAAAATAGGTTTATACATATAAGTCTAAAGTTATAGTTAGACAACACTTAATGCTCACTCACTGCATCAAAAATTAACTAGTAAATTCAGATCCAATATTGTGAGTCAATAGAACTGCAGCGTATACGTCCTCTGACCCTTCCTTGAAATGATTTCTTGAGCTCTAATCAGGACACTTCATTTTTACAAAGCACTTTGGGGTAGCAGCTAAGTGTATTTTGTACTTTCTGTGAATAGAAGGAAATGCTCTTCATCATATCATAGATATAAGACAATGGTAGCTAAGGCTCCCTTTATCAATATTTTTACTCTATATGTTATGAAAAATACAGAGTTGAATATTTCATTCATCCAACTAGATAATAAAGGCAGACTAAACCCGGATAACCATCAAACCTTGCTGTAAAAATGTTCGAGAGTGTAAAAAAAGTATATACATAAAAACCTCATATTCAGAATTTAAGCTTTGTTCCCAAGCTCAAATAGCTTCTAAGTTCATAATGTATACAATTGAAAATTTTTGGAAATAATCTATTTAATTTCCATGACACTTGTTGAAGTTGTGTGAGGTGATATTGAATTAACGCTCCTCTAAAATCCTCAGTGTGAAGTGGTTTCAAATTATAATTTATTGTATTTTATGAAATGAATAATTATACTCCTCAGTTAGAGTTGAAACTCTGCGGCAATATATGATCGAACATTTTTCATCTCTCCTCACTGTGCTCACAGATGCTCTCCAAAACGTCATTAATTAATGCTTGTTGTGCGAACAAATTAATGTTGCTGCCAACATACCCAGCCTTCAACTGCATCATCTTCACCACCCAGCCATTTTGCATTAGTTTTGTTGCTACCAAAAATTTGCACAGCCTCCAACTATTAAAAAAAGCACCAACTTCCCAACAACACTCACTGCGGAGGCAGCATTTTTTAATTGTTTGCATTTTGTAGCAATTTAGCTAAATCTCGCCTCTTGGTGGTAGTGGTGGTGGTGGTCAAAAGGCGCAAACGGGTTAATTGTTTTTAAATTGTTGGTTGCAATGACATGTGGGCTGTGGCAAAAAAGAGCATCATCCACTTTGGCTCATTTGTTTCATATCTCCATACGGAAGTGCTGAAGTGGTTTGGCGCTATCATCCACATGGCAAAGAAGCCTTCCGGCCACAATGACTGCCTGACTGACTCCGTGTATCCTTAACATCATCGTAAAGTTTAAGCGAATTTAGCAAATTATCAACAAATTAAGAATTTCGTCGAAGTTTAGCAAGCAGACGCGACATCTTGCGTGTTCCGCAATAATTTCGCTGCAACTTTGCGAAGACTGTTTTCTTATAGGTGGTATTCACTGCGTATTAATAGTATCGTTGGATCTGACGACGAGAATAATTGAGGCCGCCGCTGGTAAAGTGATTTCTTCAACGCTTTGTTAACGCGAAGGACAAATGTATTCTCGTTTACGTTTTTGGCCACATCCTTTCTTTTTTTATATGACCAACGTGTATTGCTGAATTGGAGGTATCTCTTGCTAAATGTGATTTTAACGTAGTTTTAATTGGCAGTTGAACTGTGGGATAGATTTGTACGTTCTTTGCTTTGATGTACCTTCTGTATTCTGGGAGTATTTATTTTAAATGCTCATAATTGTTTTAAAATACACTTAAACATAATATAAATTTGAAATTACAAGAATGAGACAAAAGTGCTAAAAACTAAAATTTTATTCGACAATGTTTTGATAAGAACATTCAGCACTTATTCAGTACTTTTTCGTCAATTTTAGACTCTTGAATAGAGTGAAAAGCAGTTGCCTATCGATGGGCATTTCCGATGGCCACATGAATTGAAACAAATACCAGACTTGGATGACAAAAAAATTGATAACTTTTTTTTGAGAAATATTGATCCCGAAAAATTGTTAGAATAATTATTTATAAGTTCTTGAAGCTTGTATGAGAAATGCTACGCTTACTTTCCATCTGATTCTAGATCAAACTTTTTTTTATATATGTGTGCAAGATTGTTGATAACTTAGTAAAACGTTTTAAAGTGTTTGCTTGTATGGGAGGTACCACGCGCTCTTATCGAAATTTATTTAATTTTTGGTCCAAAACTAGTCCGATGTGTTGACTTTTTTGTATTGCTAGGCCGAAGAATTTATAGCATTTCTGTGAAATTTGATTGTAACGCCTTAAATAATCAATATAATAAATAATAAATTATAATCTCAGTACATCAGTTTAAAGATTTTTATTTTTAATGGGTGTTACGCCCACTTTAGAAAATCCTCCAATTTCTTGTCCACAGCTATTCCGAATAATTCGAAATGTTTGTGTGATTACACTTAAATAAATTTATCAGTGTGACTTATTGAAGTGTTTGCTTGTATAAGAGGTGCTACTTCCTCATTTCGAAATTCACCAACTTTTTGTTCATAGCTTGCTTGTCAAAGTTATTGCTGTTACATGTGAGAAATTTAGTTACACTACATAAAGTAATTCCCTTAATATATTGCATAAAATGTCTTATATATGTAGGCGGTAGGCTTGTCCATCGTTCTGAATGATAAAATGTTTTTCAATCCCAAGAATTTTGTTTGAAATTGTAGCCTATGGAAAGTGATACTATGTGACAGGGTTACCTCTCTCAAATTGCATCATATTGTAACTTACAAAATATCCGTCAATATGGTACAAATTTCTAATGAAACAATTCTATCGCATTACATACCACTGTATCACACAGAAAATATCACTTCCGCTCCAGTCAACGTCACCAATTGATTTTTAATAACAACAATCATCGGACAACTCCGTACAAAAATAATTATTAACTGAAGAATAACAAGTCAGAGATAATGGTAAAAATACCCAACTGATACCAATATACTCGCATAAGCAAAATACAAAACCTAAACAGTAGTTGCACAAACTGTCAACATTTAAAAAAACAAGGACATTAGCCAAACTAGAAAAAGGTAACCCGAATTACGTGCACAACAAACGAATGTCAGACTTTTTACCCGCTGGTGCTCGGTGCGTTTTTCCACGTTTTCACCTTAATTACATGCGAGTGTCAACATATGAAATAATATAAACGAGTCCTTTAACTGCATGACAGGAGGAACAGAAGTGTAGTTGCTTCGCGGCGCTTGTGTGGGGTCTCATTATGAAAACCCTATAGCGTATGTATACAAAGCGTGTGTTTGTCTTTGCAAGGTGTTTGCGGCAAATCACCAACACACGGCTTCGTTTTGGTCTAGTAAGGACATACTACGACTAAATGTACTGACTGACAAAGAACTTTTTTTTTCTATACTCGCGCATTAAGTCGGTGCCACTACAACAAAAAAGGGGTAAGTGGTAGAAAAAATGAAATGATTACATTAATGGCACGAATTATGGACGCATTAGAGTAAATTAAAATCGTCACTTTATGTCAATGGGAAAACAACAACAATGATAATAATAAAGAAAATTATAACAATATCGTTGCGAGTGGTTTAGAAAATTTTTTGGAAATGGATTTTTTTTTTTTTTTAAGTTACAGCATATAAACTTTTTGAACAACTGTCACAAAAAAAAGTTCTTGCAATGAGCCATTTTTTATTGATTGTTCAACAATATGGGGAGACAAATATGTAAGGTAAATCTATATAATTACACTTAGCAAGAGGCCAAACTCATTTCTGATACAAAATTATATGAAAATTACTTTTATTTGATATTACTTACATATATTATGTATACAAAATATTCGATATGAAATAGATCATAGCAAAAATGTTGACATTTATCATTTTATGAAAATCTTTGTGAAATATTAAGGTTTTTAAACAGTATACCAGAGTTTTACAAGTTCCTTAAAGTTTAGTCTCAGACTTAAATAACGATATTTTTTAATTAAGAAAAAGATAAGCTGTGTATATCATCTACACAGCGATACTATCTTCAACAGAATAAGTCAACGGATTGCACCCGGGGCACAAAAATTATTTCCCGCGCCTACCGAAAAAAAAGTCCGCGCTTTTTACCAAAAATTTCATTTACCTCAAGATATGTTTCAATAAAACTTTGAAAATTTTAACCTTCACATTCAAATTTACTACATTGATTTAGTTTCATTTACTAAAAAAAAAATAGTGCTCATTTTTGACTTTCAAAGACCCTAGCAAAATGAGATATATTTCACGACTATTTTGCCGCACCCCTGAGTTTAGCTCTGAGTTTCAGCTCTACAAGAAATTACATTTTTCACTTTTTATTTCCAAGCGTTTATTTTTTAAGAAGTTACTACGCGTTCGTTGCCAAAAACTAGCACGTCTGTTAAGTTTCTACACGCTGCCATTGCCTTCCCAACTAAAAAAATTGTGACACGTTTTAAAGCATTCTCTCTACCTTTACTGCTTCCACAACTATTCGCAATACCTTGCACAATGTTGACCCCTACTTAAGTGTAGTGAGCAGAATAAAAGCAAATCCCTTATTAATTAAACGTGATCAACGCTTTTTGTCGCATTACTTAAAAACCCTCTAATCAGCTCCAGTTACACAACTTCATGGTGGTCTTGTCAATTCAAATTAGGCCACAAACGATTTTACATTGAACACAAATGCAAAATACAAAAAAAAGATGGGTAAAGACAGCGACCGATTGAAAAGTCGCACGATCATCGATCAGACTATAAACAGTTTTGGTAGAAAAAGTCAGTAAACAATCAGCTGAAGTAACAATGAAGTGTGAGTGTGCCGGTCATTCACCATTATAATTGATCCGATTGGTAACCAAATACTATAAAGAATATGCTGTGGTTTTTATTCTGCATGAGTAGTACTATGGTGCATGTTAGTGCCTTAAGTGTGCGAAGAGCTTTTTGCCTAATCTGGAAATATCTGTGAGAAATTAGAACAACAGAATATTTTGAAGATCTCAAAAGCCTTTTGGCAATAATTTTTATGTGTTAAAAGAGTCATATCAATGGATATTCATACAAATGTGACCAACTCATAAGATTAACATTTAAGAAGAATGAAGGAACTTCAAAATGTAAACCAAATAAAGTGAATTAACCTAAAGTTGATTAAATATGCATTGCTTGGGAAAGTATATTTACACTATGAGGCAACATCAAAGAGTGAAAAATGGAATTATTTAAAAAAAAAGGAAAATCATTGCATATTTGCTACTGAATTTGCGCTTGCAAATCGAAATTGAGAAACATCAGAATATTTGCAAATCAAAGTGAAACGAAATAAATCACAGCGCACGTGCGCCATCGAATACTTGCGGTTAAAGTTGAAGAAAATTGTTGTAATTTGCATTTGTATTGAAAACTTATGGACCAAATGGAAGAAAACAAGAAATTACCATAAATGTGTATGAGTTATAAAAAGCATTGAAGTCTACATTTCAGTATTAACGACTGATGTTGTACCCTAAAAAAGTTTTAAGATTTTCCCGACTATGTAAGAACTATAGTATCTATGAGAATGGTCTGATCGACTTTACGTTTTGTGTCCTGTTGTTTTTTAAATTTTTCTAAATTTTCGACACATAAGAGAATATTTTTCTGAGTTCTTTTTATATCTTTAAGAATTAAAATGTTAGCTAAAAAAAAAATAAATATGAAGGAGGTCCGAGCCCGCACTATATATAATACCAAAAGACCGACCATAGTTCGGCTTTTCATTTTGAAGTTGAAAAAGTCAAAAAAGTATGAACAATATTTCAAAAGTTGAATGAGATCGAATTAGTGTTCCACCGAGGCTGCGAGGGAACCTCGCTCTCAGAATCGAGATGCAGGCCTGATACATGTACAATTTTTTTCATTTTAATAAAATCCTCGCTTTTTAACGAGGTTTTGGCAAGGCGAGCCGAGGCGAGGCGAAATATGTGATGGCAAGCTCTCGTCCGAGGACGAGACGAAGCTAGACTAAAATTTATGAAACGAGGCGACAGCGAGAATAAACAGAATTTCGCCTCGCCTCGCTCTCGATGGATGTCCAGTTTGCATGAGTCGAAAAAATCGAAAAAAGTTGAAAAATGTTGGAAAGTGTGAACCCAACATTTGGTATGATCCTGCCCGATTTTAATATAGAAGTAGCTTTTACCAAATAAACAACTTACAACATATTTCCAAAATTTTATTTCAAATGAGGGCGTATTATATTTATTTAAATCCTAGTTTGCTTTTAGCAAATGTAATATCTTGGTACAGCCTACTTTTACGCTTCGCAGTCTCTCTTTTTCGAGACTTTAACCAGTTTAAATTTCGCGACATGCTGTTTCACATGCTTCCGAATACTTTTTTTTACTCCCTGTACTCTACAGTAATAAAAGGATTATGTGTACATGTAGTTTGGAATATTCTGCATGTAGGGTAATGGTCCGCTAAATAGAATAAAAACAAAAAAACTAAAATACCGCAAAAGTCATTTCGTTCAATGAAAGAGTAGAGTACGTGGTATTTGAATAATAACTTCGATGACGACGACGGCAAGTTCCATTGAAGTACATAGCACGCGGTATGCGCTGGGCGCCACTTGTCCATTATAACAATTTAACATCAGATCGAACCGTGTTCAGACAAAGTGCAGCAAAAAGTAATAAGCAGCATATTATGAAAGCAGAACAAGTCCAGCTACAATGGTTACCATACTAAATCTTAAAATCAACTTTAAATTAATGTGGAACTCGATTTCTTTCATCAAATCGATACAGTAGTCTACAACATCAGAAGTTTTTTAGGTTAAACGCTTTGATTGCAAACTCAAATCGATTTCATGGTGGTTGCTACTGCAACAAGAACGAATTACCAGAAAAGTCATCATCAGCGTTAACTGTAGTAAAGTTAGAATCGTCAGTAGCAATCAGCAGCAAGCGGCTTGAATTTTTTTTTTTTGAATTTCTGTATCCAAGTAATGTAAGCGGGAAAAAATCGCATTTGCATGTAAACTTTTTGATGTGCTTACTTGGTAATGTCGGCTGCAGTGAAGAGAGAACAATTTGCTTTCCATTATTTTTGTACTTCAGATCAATTGCAAATTGAAATTTTTTGTTTGATTAGACGCCGCTAATCGAAACAATTTTTATGGCATGTGGTATGTAAACTCCTCTGCAAAAAGTGAAAAATACAAAATTTCTTAATTAAAATCAAAAGAAAAAAGAAATTATTTTTGTGCTACCTTTTAATCAGGAGCATCTGTTCACTGCATAAATACAATACCCAATACATCAACAGTTATGTTCATATATTCCTATCAAATGGATATTTATTTATTCGATTGTTGCAAATGTATATAGCGATCCTACAAAATACCACTGTTAGAGATGCTTAAGTACTTACCACCCTCACAAAGAAGTTAAACTCGAAATTGACACTCTTGTTTAAAAAAAAAAACAACAACAAAAAAATGGTATTATTATCCTGCACACGTGTTCCCAGCCATTGTTTCGCTGGCCACTTTGTGGTCGTTTATAAGTAATGCCCAGACACGTGCCACAGCAAATCGCTAGGCGTAACCTATCAGATAAAGCAACAAATAATAAAGCTATGAATTATTTGGCTGTAATGTGAGAAATTAACCCTCCACCTACAACAGATGGAGGGCATGAAAATTATGAAAAACTTCTGCGCTTTGAAGGATCACATATTCTTGGACTTTGTTAAATTGCGCAGCTGAAATATAGAATTTTTACATCGCTTAATGTTTTATAGCGCACAGTCTATTTTTTAAACCAAAATTTATAAGAAGTTGCAAGATTTTAAAATAATACTATGGAAGTTGAATGGGATCGAAGCAATTGATAGCAGAAGAGCATAGAATTGTAATGAATAAGCAAGATAAATCGGAATATAATAGGAAAGTATAAAAAAGTTGAAAGAAGCCGAAGAGTATGTAAGTATGGAAAAAGTATTTAGAAGACTATGTAAAAGTAGCCAAAAATATCGAAAAAGTCCTTTATTTGAAAAGTGCTCAAGATAGTATCAATAAGACCGAGAAGTACACAATACTATCGAAAATTCAGTAAGGTTTGAGCAGCAAAGTTGAATGGTTTTAAAATTAAGGACAAAGTGGAACTAATGAAATACATAGCAACAAAAAAATATCGAATAAGTCAATAAAATCCGAAAACTTCTATGCACAGAATCAAACAGCTGAGAAGCATCGAAACTATGCGAAAAGTGTCGAAAGATCTAATTAAATTAAATAGCAATGAAAATGTCAAAAAATAGCTGATAAAAGTTGAAATGTATCAAATAGCCTCGAAAAAGTTGAAACGTAGCGAAGAGTATCAATAAGTAAAAAATTATCGAAGAATATCGATGAAGCCGCTAAAATCGAAGTGGGTCGAGCAGATTGAAGAGAATCGATAAACGTAAAAGAATTGTAAAGTATTGAAAATGTCGATTAAGTTGTAAGTACCTTATATGCAGATAAAAATCGGGATATACCAAATAGTATCGAACATGTTGAATCGTTGCGATAAATGTCGATAAGTGCAAAAGTATCAAAAAATATCGAAGAAGCCGATAAAATTTAAAGTATCGAGCTGCATCGATAGAGTCGATAAACGCAAAAGCATTGTAAAGTATGAACAATTAAAATTAGAATAGCGTCAAAAAAATGGAAAAGTATTCAAGCAAACAGGCAGACAGAACCTACTGACCGACGGATAGGCGATACATAAATATTTCTATACCTGCCACGTCTCCTTTTTGGGGAATAATAAATGCAAATATTAATTCCTGTGAATAAAATTCTTTTGTACGAGTAGTTTGGAATATGATATAAAGCTAATGGCGCGAACAACCTTCGAGCACAATAAAAGTGTAACCATATTGAAAATATAAAAAAATCTCACAAAAATAAAATTTAATTGTTGCATTCATGCAAAAAAAAAAAATAAAAACAATGGCATATTAAACTAAACAAAAACGATACGATTGTTAAATACGAGTAAAACCAATTAATTAAATATAATAAAAATTAAAAATCGCATAAAATCAACATGCAACAAAAGTGCAGTAAACATTTGCAGGCGCAAGATGGCGTGACAATACTGATATGACGTATGGATGACACCTGCAATGGGCACTCAAAACAGAACAAACAAACAAACGTTGCAAATTACGAGTACAACAGTAGCACCCCGTGCAGCACCCACTCATTTGCATGTCTATGCATTTGAGTTGTGTTATCTATGCGATTATCTAACCGACCGACCGACCGTCCCGTCCATCCATTCATTTGCACTGCTGCCATAATCGCAAATTGCAGACTTTTGTTGTGAATTTGTTTGTTTTTCAGTTACAAGTTTTTCAAATTCCATAATTGTTCGTTTAGTTGCGTTATGTAGTCGAGTCACGCCAATGCCGTGTGCATTTTGAGGAAATTTTAAATATCCGCAAAACAAAGTAAACGCAAAAGGATAATGATAGACGTATGATGCATGGAAAATTATATGAACCAAAAATTATCCTTTATTGATTTAACTGGATACTTCAAAATCTTTGCTGTAAATTTTTAGAGTTACTGCTAGAAAGTTTCATAAATTAAAAAAAAGAACATTGGTATTACTTTTACAACATGAAATAGTTAAAAAATTTCGTTGAAATGAATATTAGATTTTTGTCATTATTTGCTACGAAAAAGTTTTGAAAAAGAACATTGGATTCACATAGGGAATCACTCCCAAAATCTTACGGGAAATGTTTTTTGGTGATTTTGAATTTTTGGATATTTTTCGATCAATTACTTACGCTTATTATTTCCTTTATTTTGTATCTGGTTTCACTTTTACTTTTTTTTTTTAAATTTAATACATTGCATGCATTTATTTTGGAAAAAACCATCCAAAAACTGATTAACTTTTTATAAGAAGTCTTCTTAGGCAATTTCGTCTACATACTGTAAGTCACTGAAAATCTTGTTTTCTTATAGGGAAGCCAGATTTTTGTTTTTTTTTCTATGGAAAAATATTTCAGAATTTTAAAACTTGTATGACATGTTTTGTTTCTACACAGATATTGCTTTCTTGTTATCAGTAATTTGGTCTAAGCCCGAAAAACTTACGACTATAGCCACACAAAGTTTTACTTCCGCACAATGATGACAACAAACAACAAAGAAATTGAAAATAACACCCAACATACAAAAATCGATAATCCAAACTTCAAGGGAGCAGCATATGCCATCTTGGACAATCAGCATGAATTAATCCTTTAGTTATCAGACCATCAGATGAACACGAGAAATAAGGAAATAACAAATGAAACAATTTCGGGATACGGTAGTCCAAAAAAAAAAAAGTTGATGATTTCCACAACGGAAAGATGAATTTGTCACATTAGCAGAATTATAGATGATATAACGGCTGAGTAGCTGGACGCACTCAATAGTGACGCATTGCAAAAGGATGAGACTTAAAGATAAAACGCATGATGTGAGGGTTGTTTGCCATCGCATACAAAATATTAAATGTAATTGGTAAGTTATTAGTAGGATAGTAGATATAGAAGAAGGAGGGTTGGGGTGTCAGCATATAGCACGACCGAAAAGGTCATTCATAAACCGAGTACTCATGGTGTGAATTGAGTTTTGCAACCAAAAGTGTAGATTGCAACTTCTGATGCATTAGAGTATTAAGTACATTTTTGTTGTTGTCGTTTTAATCCTCGATAAAAAGGCTACTTAAATGATTAACATCAGTAAATGTTTTAAAACCAACGTTTGCTTATAAGGGGCATAGAATTTAAATCCTTTTGTAATACATTTTGACTGCAGTGTTTAGCAGAGAAGGGTACAGCGCTGGAAGGGCTTTTTAGTTTTATTGACAATAAAGGTGTCAGATGTCAAGTTGCTATAAATGTCTATTTTATAAAGGTCTTAATTTAAAATTTTCATTCATGAAATCTGTTAAGCTATTTTGGGTTTTCACTTAGAATGTGATTTTCGAAATAATGAAAATGATTTCCTAAAATGTTGCCTAAAGGAACGAGCTGTCTCACTTTCTTAATAACTCGCTTCAAAAGATTTACTTAGTAGCTGCAACCTTAATGCGGTGGGCCACGAAAAGGGGGGGGGGGGCCAAAAAAAGTTGCTGCGATACATGAATGGCTCTTCATCACAAATTTAGTCGGTTGCGAAAGCTACGGTATAGGTGTGTGGCTCTGTGGGCATACTTCTGGGTCTTATTTTCAAAAGTTTCTGTGCGGATATTGTGCTTTGGGTTAGATGGAGGGATGGGTAGTACCCGCAGTGCAGCCTCGTTTGCGCTGTGAGCTATGGACTACATAACAAATGAACTCATAGTAGCGCAAATTCCATTAAATAAAAAATTTCCACATCGGATACATCAAACTTGGAAAACAGAGTTATTTATTCCACGCAAAAAACGCGAAATCTAAGGAATAGGTTTGAAATAGAATATATTGCCTGGTAAGACTACAATTTTCCAATAATACAGACCGACAAGTTTTTAAGCGAGAGACCAGACCTATCATACCCGCAGAACTTTGATTCGCTGAATCCGAGTCCGAGCTCAGGATTGCTCGTCAAGCTTTCGAGATATCCTAAAAGTGCAAAAAGCACGGTTTTGACTATACTTGAGGTTGGTTTACATCGCGAATAAGTTTTTTTTTAATAACTGGTTAAAGCATCTAAAAATATTGCTCTTACCCTTCAAAAACCTTTTTCAGTTTTTTGAGATATCTTATTTGCTCTTGAAGATATCGTTCAATGAAGTTTAGTATTTTCTGCTGACCGGTCGAAATTTTGCTTTCGTAAGGTTGTAACGAAAACGATATTTATGAGATATTCTGAGCTCGGATTCGGACTCAGCGCACCAAAGACCATCGGGTGTGATAGGTCTAGTCTCTGGTTCCAGACTTTCGTTTAATTTTGTCGGCCTGTGTAATCTTTCTGATATCAATAAGCAACTTTCCAAGAGTTTAAACTTCAGATTGCACATACTATAGCTCAGAACAAACTCATAACCATAAGGAATACAGTTTTGTAATACAAAAATTATTCTTGTTGGACCACATGTCGTTTTCCTACAAAAGCAAATTAAAATCCATAGATCAGTAACTCGTAATAGAGACAAATGTTTGCTTCACTGAACGCTACAGTTTCGCTGTGCACTTTGTAGACTTCATAAGTAGCCATTACCATTTTCCTCACTACCTTATTCATTTGATAAGCAGACTGCTGGCTGTGAAAAATATTCCATTGCAATTTATATCATTAACACAAAACATTTGGTGGAAAAGTTTACAGTAAAATAAGACAAAATTGTGAATTTATTTAAATTCATGCTGTAAATGGGCGAGATAATTGCATGGCTAGAGAACCGTTTTCTGCCACAGCTGTGCTTAAGGAGCTGCTGGCCAAGTCGATGATTATTTAAAGTATTTGACAAATTACATGTCAAAAATGAAAGGACTTCGTCACGACATTTCATGCGAATGGGCAAAAAAAAAGAAAAAAATATGAGCAAATTTTTAAACGTTTTGCAATTCCATATGAAAGAACAAAATATAAAATAAAAATACCATTTCATACGAGAGCAACAACAACAATCCACACCTGCCTTAATTTAGCATAATGCTGTTGCAATTGTTGTTGTTGTTGTACTTATCAGAAGTGCAACTGAAAGATATAAAATGCGCTTAACTTGTATCTCTGGCTGCCGGCGGTTTCGTGTGTTCGATTGCTCGCTTATTTCGAGCAACACTCAAAGGAAAAGTTTAGTCAAATTGAGCAATTAAAACTTTAGGTAAAAGTAATAATTTTGACTTATGAAACTAAGAGCATGTGGGGTACGTAGAAATATATTTCAGGAAAAATCGCCAAGAAAATACGTACATGCACAAAACTTACTACATATGAAAAATTAATCCACATTCTAAGTTATTTTGACGGATTGGTGAAAAAAGAAAATTATTGTTGGCCGAAAAAGTTAAAACAAAATCGTTAAAAAATATCGTTGGAAAAGTTTTGGTAATCCTCTTGCTAAAAATAAAGAAAAGAGTTTTTTTTGTGAAAGCTAAGCTTAGGAGCCGCTCAATAAAAAAGTTTCTGAGGTCTGCACTTTACGGAACAGAGAAGGTAAAAAAAGTTTGCATATTCAGTTGCACATCCATTGGAGTCGGTCAACAGATATGTTCATTAGGATATCAAATAGAACGTATCAGTTGACAATTTCTTTCGCTGGGATGTCGCAGCCTTGACTTTATTGGGCTACACACACAAACATTTTAAAAAGCAAAATACAATAGCAATATTGAAAATATTTATAAATTTTTGTTTACTAACTTTTTTTGCATGGGTGTGGTAAGTTTGTTAATTATGTATTGCAAATTTTTAAAATGACAAACAATAATATTTAATTGAGCGTAACCCAGAAAATTAAGGTCCTCGTATTAAATGTTGTTACCTTTTGTTGTTGTTGTCACTGTTGGTTAATGAAAGGTTTTTGCCTGCCATTGCTTTTGTTTTTACTTATTGTTGCTGCTCAGCAGGCAATTGAGCAAGGCCTTCCCCAGAGAAGGACTGCTAGCACTGCTCCGATTGTAAGAGGCCTTCTCAAAACTAAATTTTCATGTAAATAACAAAAAAAAAATTTTTTTTTTTTTCTATGATTTTTGTTTTTATTTACAATCTGTCAATATTAACAATAAGTAAATTTTATAAGTAGTGAATTTTTAATTAGCAGAATAGTTACACTCCATTGAGTGTATACTCATGAAATGCTATTATGTACTGCTATAAGGCCTTACCATAGCAGCAGTGCTATAAGGCCTTCCCACAGCAGCAGTGCTATAAGGCCTCATAATAGAAGGCAAAAAAGGAGGACTTCATGTATTTTTTTATTTCATGTATTGCAATGTTTTATGATTCGACATTACTTTTTTGTCATTGCATTGTACTTATACGACATCAAAAGTTGATACATGGTTAGCAGTAAGGAACGGTGTGCATGTTGCTAGGTTGGTCTTCTGTTTCATGTTATGCTAAAGTGGTAGAGTATTGTGTATTCAATGTGAAATTATAAATTAAGAAATCGTCACAAAAAATAAACATTAAAAATATGAACGTAAGGGAGGTTGACGCAGATAAAAAAACATTTAACTAAGAGTCTCACGACGTATTAAGATTTAATTTTTTCAAAGTACTTCTATGACCCCTTCTACGGTAAGCGCTCTTAGAAGGGCTCTTGACGCAAGCGATGTAGGAAGACCTGCTCGAAGAGTACTTCTATCAGGCCTGCTAAATGAGGCCTTACTTATCGGGACGTTTCATATAAAAAAGAAAGTAAGTTTGAAAGGAGGTGGTAAGGCCTTAATCTTACCAGGTAAGGACTGCTAGAAGGCCTGCAACCTCCTGCCCTTGCCTACTGGGTGCTTTTGTCTTTGCCTATGTTAATGTGTCATATAAAACATCTACAACAAAAGCACAAGTCTTGCACTCACACATAGACACCACAATTAGCCGCTAGCAGAAATGTTTGCATTTTATTGTGTCTGTGTTAACTGTTTTGCGTTTTGGTCAAATGCACGTAGTACTCGTACATACGTCATCCGGCGTCCGACATCGGCTGTTACTTAATCGTTGGCCCAATAAACGCACTAATTGCGGTTAAATGCACTTTGCATGCAATTAATGCTGTTAGGGGTGGAATTCAATTAATTGCTACCGAACGGCTGAACGACTTTGTGTTTTATTGTTCTAAGCTGACCAGCTTCTTGTGTTACCAGTTGAGATGTTGTATATTCTGAAGTTTTTTTAATTTTGGTTAAAGAGTAATCAGAACACTTGCGTTAAATTATAATCCACAGACCTACACAATGGGAAACATATATTTTACGAGCTTAATTTATTTGTTAAGTCACATTTCATTTTTCATAAAATGTGTTAGCATATCTTCACATATGATGAAACTATTGGCTCACATTAAAATACATTTCCCTATAGAATTCATCCAAATACTGAACCTTAATTTTCTGGATCAATGTATGAACAGAGCCACAACTACTCTCACTCATACAGATAATTCAGACATTAATGTATTAGAGTCATTTGAAGGACTGAAAGACTTTCGGCACGTAGTCCAGATTGCGTCAAATAATTCCAAAGACATTCTGCAATTCAACGTAGAAATGAATTTGAACGCCACCACACTTGGATTTTCCTTCGTATATTAAGTATTTAAGCTGCAAGTTCCCTTCACAAGTGGAGAAATAAGTTTTTCGTAGTTAAAGCAGATCAAAACATATCTCAGATCAACGAATATTCCTTGGTCCTTCTAGATTAATTATAGTGAGAACTCTTTAGCCATCTTACTTTTCGTTAATATATATATTAGATAAGAAGCTACCGCAGTTGTTTATCACCTTGAACTCATAGTCTTTGAATTGTGAACAAAGACATCGGCCATGTTCTCACGATGGTACCATACATTTTGCTGTAGTGGAGCAGAACTACCCCAAATTGACAAACAGCTTTTGTGTGTACTATTTTTTAAAAAATAAAGGCAATAGTAGTTAGGCGAAATTGAATGTAGCCACTCAGTTTTTAGCCAACGCAAACTATCATAAGATAAATCAAAATTCAGGTAGTGGCTCCGTTGTCTGATGCTAAAATATTTAATATTACTTGAGATTTTTATACCGAGTCACGAGTCGCTCATTAAGAAAGATGTGCCCAATACGACTTGATGTACACATCTAGAATGTTTGGAGCTAATTTGAAATTTTGGACATTACAGAATATAGCGCCATAATTTTACTTTCTAAGCGTAACACAACATAGTTTTTCAATCACCCACCCATGCGATGTCACTAATCTTGTCACTAGAGCTCTATGCTAAAATTGATAAAAACCAGAGAAGACAAAAACCTTCAAGGATACAAGCCAAAACCTTTAAGGATACTTGGAACTTCGTTCAAATTGTCTGAAATATGCAAAACTTTTAACAATCATTTTAATTTTTATATTAATTATATTAAATATTAACAAACACTTAATTGTAATGGGAAAAATATGTTAATTATATTGAGCAGTTGTTGTTTTCAATATACTATTTATTTATTTAAGTATTTACATAATATTTGAGCTATTTTTTGTATTTGTTTTAAATTAATAATTTTGCAACACTTTTTTTCATTACAGAATACACATAGATAAAATTACACAAGCATGAGTACATTTCTAATACAATTACAAATAAATAATCTGTTTTATGTTCTACTATATCTAACTAAGACTATTGCAATTTCTTCAAGCACTTAAATAGAATCAAATATTGAAATTAATTTCTTTATTCATAACTGCTAATTTCACATACTTTAAGTTCAAATTCATATTTTAAAATACATAAACATAAATAGCGAATTCACTTCCCTTGTTCACTTAGACTTGTATTTGATCCTCTTCGTCGGATTGCGCCTGGGAACTGTCGACAGAACGTCCAGGTGGGCTACCCGGATTTAAGGTAGGACTAGGTGAGCGCAGCTCACGATCCGTCAGACGTGACTCAGGTGGTGATATTTGTGGCATTGGTTTGATCAATGCAATACTTGGAGGTGTGGCAGCCGATGTGGCGTTGTGATAATAGCTGCTCAGCGAGGACAGCGAACTGGAAGCAGTAAGATGTGAAAACGGTGTGGCAGCACCAGGCACTGGCATTGCCGTCAAATGTCCAACATTTGGTACGCCTGCGTACAAGTTGTATGGTAACGGTTTTTGCATGGCAGCAGCTGCGGCAGCTTGTCGATAATACAAATCAATGGTTGATGCTGGTGGACCACCATGTGGTGATTGTGATGGATATGGCCAGGCGCCTAGATAGGGTGAGCCACCGTAGAGCCGCTGAAAGGCTGCAAAGTTGCCTGCTTCGGCAAGTAGTTCGAGACCAACGGCGGTTTGTCGTTTCCATTTGGTTCTGTTTGGGGAGAAAGAGAGAAAATTTAAAGAAATTTATTGAGTTGAAATAACTGGAAAAGTAATACTCGTATAAAGCATCTCAAAAATTTCATTAATATTATGTGGTTGGTAATATAAATCTAATTAATTTCTCTTAGAATTTGTAGCACGATGGCAAAAATACATTGAATTAATGAATTTTCTTAAAAGTGATGCAAACATTTTACACAGCTTTCATGGGTCAAGGAATAAAGTAGATTTTGTTCGTCTGTCTTATTTTAATTATTTGCCACTGACATACAGCAGCAGGCCGCACACATTTCTTTTAAATAGTTGCTGCTGCTGCGTGTGGCAAGCAACTTTGGTCTATTAAACATTTTCTACGTGTTTGAAATTGACTTAAACTCAACATTTATACGCATTTCGGTTCCATTTTATCCCCGCTTCTCGGTAAAGAGCGCGGTGCATTTTTCTGCAAAATTACTTTATTGCTGTTGATATACGGAGCAACAGCAACAGCAAATCGCCCCCGGTGCGTGTTTTGTTGCAACGACTGCCGCATTAAATTCCAAGAATTTGCTGCTGCGCGCCTGCGCACAAATAATTTTTACTTGTGCTGCCTTTTTCTCTTCTTCTACTGCAGTCTTATTAATGAGTCGTTTGCTTAGAATGTCGTCGCAGTCGTCGTCGTAGTCAACGTCGTCGTCATCGTCGCGTTGCTGTTATCGTCAATGTTTTAACCACCCAGTTGTTCATGTTGCTCGTGTGCAGCAGTTGCTGTTTTGCAGTTACTGTTATTGCAAGTGTTGTTGTTGCTGTTGTGGTAAATGACTTAAATTTATGTTGCCAGATTAAACCAGTGGCTACTCGCTATTTTGATCAACTTTTCTGTTGTCGTGTCATTTAAAATGCATTTTTCTGCAATTTATTGTCTGAGACGGCAACAGAACAGTAGCTGCATTTAAGTTATTCAAACAGTAAAGTTCCGAATAAGCAAAAATTATCGAATTAAATTTAATTTTTTCTCCTTTTAATTTAATTAATATTAAATCGATTATTTTAGTAACCTGCTATCTACAGAATATAATGTTTCGCTGTAATTAGTAAAAATTTATTGAATTTAAAACTATTAGTGCCACAATAATTCGTCTTATTGACTCTTCTGTGGGTCTAAGTTCTCATGAAAAGAAACGCAGTTGATATGTTAAAAAAAATAAAAACTTGGATCCTATGAAATTGCGTCACTATATAGAAAATATATGTATGTATGTACAACAGATCCAAAAAAACATTTTTCATCCGCTGATCGCTATAACATAAACCCAAATTGTACTTGGAAATACCTTTGTACATGAAATTGGTAAATAACTTTGCTGGCAACGTGATAACATCGGTGCTTAACATGAAGGGTTCTTGAACTAAACAAAAACTTCAATGCAGTTATAAATGTACTTCAGATCAGCTTACATACATACAGTGCAACCTCGGTCAACGCAACCCTCGTTAAATGCAACTACTCGATTATCGCAACAAGTAGATTTCTTTAGTTACAGATTTAGTACATTTAGCAACTTTTCAAACAAATTTTACCTCGCTTAGTGCAACGTATGTTTGAATATTCTCTGTAGCATCGAAATTATGATTTTTTTGATGAGTTAACGGTTTTTAATACTTAAACTTAAAGATTTTTTGACTCCATCATTACAACTACCGCGTTTATTGCAACAGGCTTGGTTATTATTAGTTGCTTTGACCGAGGCCGCACTGTAGTTCATTTAAGCACTAAATACTCGTGAATAATAAAATAAACGAATTTGCAAACAAAAATCATATGGTCGAAGATGTCGGCTAGCGAGCTCATGAAACAATCAATTTAATTATTTTTTTAATTCTAGCAGTTATTTCAAAATTTTTTTTTTAAATCAGAAAATACAAAAGACTTAGGCGACAAACTGGGTTTGCTATAAATGATCTACGAGGTTTGCTAGTTGCTGTTAGATATTTAAATTTATTTTCGCTTACATAAAAACGAACACTTAAAAATGCAAACATATGATAAATGGTTGTTTTAACGTTTGGAAAGAAATATCGTCACCTTTAGGTGTCAAACTGAATGAACTGAAAGAGCTTTTGCTCTTTTTGTGACCACAATTTTTTCGCTGAAATGATTTATTGAAAATTAAAAGCTGTTTGGTTTTTATTAAACATCGTTTAGCAGAAACTTTTGTTATTAAAAAAAATTAAAATAATATTTGGTCAACAACCTTTAGCTTTGAAAAATTGAACAGAAGAAGAATAAACTGTTTTCATTCGGTTATAAATATATATGTTGAAAATGTCAAGGTGCTCTCAGCGTTCTTTAATATTTTTGGTTAGTCACACATAATTATAAAAGTATTTTTTCACACCGTTTGTTGGCCACCCCTCCACATAAATTACTCGACAAATAGTTTTCACAAAATGGGTATTTGTCGAAAGAATTATAGGAAACAGGAATACATGTTGTTCGAACTTCTATGTAGAGATTCTTCACAATTTTCTTATAGGAAAGTGTTCTTATGACTAGAATTATTGACCTTATGTTTTTATGGGACTAAAGCAACGCTTCATTTGAACTCCATTAAAATTCTTAATAATGTATCCTTTGTCTTTTGAAAATAGTATCTACTCAAAAATTTGTTCAACGAATGCTCATTAGAAGACTCATTAAAATTTTCAGCATCTAATGATATTGGACTCACATGAACATAAGCCAAATTAAATCTTTTTTATAAAATTTTAAATTTAAATTTATTCCATGATCCATTTGCGCCGTCCTCGTGATGAAAACATTAATTTGGAAAAAATTGTGAAGCACAATTGTAAAGAAAATTATATAGCGCATGTTATAACTTTAGAAAAATTTTCTAAAACATTTGCTTGCTTATGAATTTAAGAACTTCAAAGGAGGTCTTGAAACAAACTATCTTACATTTTCTGCTGTCAGTTTTGCTTTTGTCATAAAGTCGAACTTGAATGCTTACATTTTAATGGATCTTTTGGTTGAGGCTTTAGGCATATGAACAGAAGTTTTTGTGAACTATTTCCGTGAGAGGTTCTAAAGCCTAGGGTGAACTCAAATTGTGGAATTTGAGAATTTATACCAATCCACACATTTCCCTACCCTTCTTTAAGCAGTTAAATTTTTAAAATACACAAACATTTTTATGAACGTGGTTAAAAAGTTTTTGGCTTCCAGACAATTGAATAATAATGAATCTAATTCTTATTTTATCTATGCGTTTAAATTGAGTTCTTTGAAAAATGAACGTGGTGTTAAATGCCCGTAATTATTAAATGCATGAGACAACTCACCTTCTATTCTGATACCAAGTTTTCACTTGACAATCGCTCAAATCCAATTTATGTGCCAACTCTTGACGTTCCTGCACACTTAAGTATTTTTGACGTTCAAATGTTTTCTCCAACGTTTGCAGTTGATGATCGGTAAAGGCGGTGCGTGCTTTGCGTTGCTTTTTACTTAAACCGCTCATATCATTGGTGGAGCCTGATTTAATGCTGCTATTGCCGTCGTCATCTTTGGCACCTTGTGTAGAAAAGAGAGCAAGAGACTTGATGAAGTAAAATAAACAAAAGAAAGAGCCGATTAAAACAGTCACGATTTCATGCAAGACAGCAGTGACAACACAAAAGAATTAAGCCAGAAACTTGTTTACGCAAGCTATTAAAACAATTAATATTAAGATTATGCAAATTATTTAAATTTTAAAGTGATTAAGTACTAATGTTATTGCAATAACATTTTGGAAAAATAATATTGCTTAAGTTAATGAAAATTTGTAAAATCTGTTTTTAATTGCCACGTGCACAGCAAGTTTACTGCTTAAGTCTTTTGTTTTCATTTCACATATCCATGTATCTGCTTGAGAAACCGTATTCTTAAAGCGATCTTAAACTATGAAATTAATGCTAAAATTATGACAAACTAATTGCTAAATGTTGTTGCTCTTTTCTCTAAAACCGTTTTCATGAAAATTGCATTTTCACGCTTTGTTTGTTTTTCAAGCGAAAAACCTTACAATGTTGGAGAACGCAATCAAAGCACTAAATGCTGATTTAACAGCATGTTTCCTGTCTGGCAACAACAAAAACAGTACTTGCAAGAAAAAAGTGCCTACAGTGCTTAGCAACAACAACAGGTTGAGTATGAACACACACACATACAGCAATAAATAATTACACACATTCACTATTAAAATTTGCTATAGAATTAAATTTCGCAAAGCCATAGTACATTAAAATTGAAAAATTCTAAATGTTTGTTTGCTTACAATTAATGCCCCTAATTTGACCTCCTGTTATTTCTCAAATGATTTTTGCATACCCCTTTTTAACTATGATTTAAACGCTAGTCAAACGTTTAACAGCTATTTTCCATTTTATACACTGCAAAAAAAAATTGTTACAATTGTAGGACTTTGAGCCTTGATTGATGGAAAAGTAAAATGATTTCTTATTAGGCGTATGGTTAATGAACTCCCAGTTGCTTGTAAACTAATTACTTTAAATTGAGAAGTAAGCAAATTAAATTTACTGTAATTTTGTTAAATAAACACGTCTGCTTTGTAAACTTCAATGAAAATCATTTCTAAATTACATTCTGGATATGAAAACACCATGCTGCTACGGCAGTTAGTGTCCACAACACTTTTAATTAAGTCTTTATTTGCATTTGGTGTTTTGATTTTTTAGTATGTTTAGTATGTCGACGCCAAAATATATTCATATCACAGGTAAATTACGAATCCCAGTTACTGATTATCTTTTCAGTGCAACAATCCTTGCGAGGTAAAATTTTCTTAATACTTCTCAATGTTAAATACTCACGTAGTTTTCGAAAAGTGGGCCTTAAAGATGTTTCAAAGAAAATCTTTTCATTTTTTTAGAAAGGCAAAACCTACTATCAATAGCAAAAACTATAGAAGTTGCATCTAAAATTACCAGACTGGGTAACCTGGTCTTAAACTGTTTCAAAATTTTATTATTTTTCTTGGTGGAAGGGCAGGCAGCAGCTTACTAACGTGTGTAATATTTGAGTATTTTGAAAGCCTTGACAAATGCATTTGAAGGAAGAGCATATAATGACCTTGGAGCTTCGTTCGAACGCTTTTTTTCAAGATAATCATATCGAACAAAAAAAGATTTTTTTAAAAAGAAAACGACTATGATTTTAATGAACGGTGAAAAAAACAATACTGTGCTTTAATGGTGAAAAATTTATTTCTGGGATGAAAGCTTGAGTTTTAACTTAAGCTTAAGCTTAAGCTTTATAATAAGTCGTTCAATCAATTTTGTCATCAATTCATAGGATTTTAGTCGCTCAAGGTTTAATTGAATACAGGTACTGAAAATTATAGCGTAATTTCGGTTCACGCTACAGTATCATCCTCATTGATCTTATTCTTATTTAATGAAGAGTTCCCGAAATTGCCTTATTTGACTTCTTTAATGAAGTTGTTGATAGCCATAGCCATAGCCATAGACCTCTCTTGCATATATATGTTCTTGTAACATTTTGTAAGCTAACTTATTTTGAAAGTGATTCATTTAGAGGTACTTTTTTCAGTACGGACCTTATGGCAAATCACTCGAGTTGTGTTTCAAACTGTCCTAGTATATATATTCAGTATAGTCTGACAATTCATCGAGAAATGTGAAATTTCAGAGTAATGAAAACAAATTGTCGAAACTCACATGATTTTTTTAAAATTTTTTTATATTTTTTAAAAAGTACTAAACTTCTAAATGGATTACCTCTTTTTATGCATCTTTGCGATTGCTGTTTTATTTTGACTGGTTTTTGTGCTCTAAAAATAAAAACCGTTTTCAAATAATATCTTTATTTTAATGCAAATCATAATTTTCTCTCAGTGTAGCATATTAAAGCATTTACGTTTACAGACAGGAAGTGACACTTATTTTAACTCTAATGACTTAAGAGCGGAAAAAGCGAAGAGGTTCGTTGAAGAAAAGCTTCAACGGCGCTGTGTGGTTGGTAACAACAATTTAAACTAAATTCTTCATGCGAACTTACAAACAAATGCATTCAGGGTACGCACACAGACACATCACATTTCTATAAAACGTTCAAGTGCATTTTGTGCAAACGCAAGTTGAGGAAAATTGCTGATTTTATTGCACTGTAAAGGAAAAGTGTTGTTTCACTGTTGCTGTTGTTGTTAGCAATTGTTGTTTATGTATTTTATTAAAAGCCTTTACAGCCATCAACGCGCAAAACGTCAGCGTAACAGCAACAGCAACATAAAATAACAAACAACTGCAACACAAAACAAACAGCGATTTTAAAGCGGAAGTTACAATTGCGTGGTAATAAACGGTTGGAAATTGATTTCGTTTTTACTTGTAGTCGTGTACTTTGGCATGGATTTCTTTTACATGTAGTAGTGCGGATAATGTAATACAGTTACAAGAGTGACGTTACGAAATTTCGCAGCAAAGAAAATTTTATTTGTGTAAACAAATCCTAATTCGTGACTAAAATTATGCAACAAAAAAGGTAGGATATTTGTATCTCCTTTGTAGCGTTATGGTAATAATTTATAAATTCATATGTTTAGGCACTTTCTAGACTTAGACTAAGATGGGGATGTGTACGTATACTACGCTCATTTGATTTATTCCATTGCACTTGCATAGCTGAGTGTTCCTCAGGTATAGATTTCTAGCGGTAGTCAGAAAGTCTAAGTTTAGATTGAAGACATGAGGTCATATGCCCATCATTCAAAAGGCCTGAAGCGCCATTGACTAAAATTGAGTACTTTTGTTTGGTAGCAAATAACCCTACTGCTAATATGCCAGCCATTATTATGCAGTCATATTTTAGAAGTTTCATGTACTCTAAATCTTTTAATGTTTTAATAGGTGATTGAAAACGAGCAGTTTGAAATTATATACTATGTAAAGCTATTTGTTTTCGAAATGGAAAACATTTATTCTGTGTTATGAAAGTATATCAAGTTTTTGGGAGCCTAAGCTCCAAGCCCAACAGCTTCTTTGCTGGAGTGTCTGGTAGAAAATATGAAGAAATGAGTTTTATCTCCATATCCAATTGCCAGCCTTTGATAAGTAAGGCAATGAACCTCTACCAGAAATCGAAAGCGCAAACGGAGATGTTGCAGTAAGCAGAATAATCAATAAATGAAACAAGAGCAACTCTACTCAGTATTAAATATATACTGATCCTTGAGGTTAGCAACATTTTATGGACGTGTAGCCCTTTATACGCCATTACACACCTTTGCTTCCACTGACAGAAACGAAGAACTTTTATAACTGGCAAAAATGTAACGATATTGGCCACAAGGTTACTTAAGAAGTATTCTTTGAATTGACAAATTGAGGTTTGAGGTCTTTGAGTCAAAGTAAATCTGACGCCAACACAGCGCTGAAGAACAAATTCTGCCAAGCTGTGTAGTGTCTGAGCATTGGAGTTGGAAATATTGTGCACTTCGAGGGAACAATGAATGAGCCGACTGGGCTCTTAGCTTAATTGAAGAAGGATTTGTGATGTAGCAGGAATACTTTCACAAACATGCCTCATTGAACTTGTATGTGAACTTCACATTGTGAAGATAGATAGATAAACGAGGTCTAGATAAAAGTTTGCATTCTCAGAAGGTGCTGGGTTTGGGTGTGGCTAAAAATATCATTTTTTTTTTTATATGATTTTTCCAATTGTCGCAAATAGGACTTGTGAGACTCTTCCGCAATTTTATAATAAGCGATGAAGCCCATTTCTAATTGAATGGCAGTAAGTTTCATCTATTTAATTGTACTGGTTGGTGTAGTGCATCGTCCGAAATGATTGATTGCCAATATTTCTTCAAAAAGGTGGTCCGCAGTTACCATCAATTATGCTCAATAGGAAGAGGATGTTGGAACATTTTTTGGTCAGCTGTGCAAAATCATTCATAACGGTGACAGCCACTTCGCATACTGCAAGGGATACAATGGCTCTGTTACATGATGCCTTCCACGAGTGCATTATTTTGCCTTACCGCCCCTTTCACTGAACTCTGCCTGTTCCGACTATTTGAATGGGCGAGAATACTTCAATAAGCCATTGCTCATCTTGTTACTAAAAACCAATAATTGTTATGGAATCGGTATCAGAATGTGAAAAATATATTGGAAAGAGAAGAAGTAATCGCTTTTGCCGAAGTATTGCCGATATATGGCACCAGATGCTTCAAAAGTGGTCAAAAAAATAATCTTTAGATAAAATCATACAAGCTATAAATTATAGAAGGCACGTATAAAGATGTAGAACATTTTTCAATATGTGAGAAAATAAAACTTAATATCAAAAATTTTTTTTCAGTCGCTAAGGAACTTAGGTAAAAATAAAAATCAGAATCACTGAGTCTGCACTTCGACGGAATATTTGTCAAGAGGTATATCACCAAAAAATATTTCAAGGGTATTTCCGATTTTTTTTCTCATTTACGATAAAAAATATAGTTTATAAGAAAAAACACCCATGAAAAAAAAAATTAAAGAACGAAGATACACAGCGCTCATATAACCGAAATAATATTCAAATGCTACAAAGCATAAAATTATCGACCGATTAACGCCTTGACCCAGTTCATATGGACAGAATTTTTGGTGTCATTTCAATTTGAGACTACGCCACTTTACAAACAAAAACATCCGATACCAAACTTGGGTTTAAAGGACCAATGAAAAATATGATTTTCAATATTCCAATCAACAGCTTCCCAACAAATTCTCTTTCAGTTGCCTTACCAACTGAACTAAAGGCAAAATTAACCATTCAACAGTTGACTGCTGTCTCGTGGATGGCAACAAAAACTGACTTTCTAATGAACGCGGAACCTGAAAAATTATGGGTTCTAGATTGCGTTATATTATCTGCTTAAGTACACGACCTTTTTTGAAAAACCATCTTTTATTGTCAATAAAAAAAGCGCTGTCTACAAATAAATACTGCTTAAAATATATTGATCAATATGTTAAAATCTCTGAGATAGTTTGCTTTACTCATATAAGCTGATATACCCTAATTTTCATCCTAACTCTATTCCCTGTCATAAGTAAATGAATCTCACCTCACCATTACTACAAACGCTGTTATCATCCAATGGACCGCTACCTGCATCACTATCACATTCTTCATTGTCCTGATAATCGCTACTATCATCCAAGTCCACCGCCGCAGCGCGTTCAGCACGTGCAGCGGCGGCTGCTGCATTTGCTGCCGCATAATGTTGCTGCATGGCAGCCGCATATTGAGCAACATTTAGGCCATTCGAACCGATTTGTGTAGCACCGACGGGAAAGTGCAGTTTATGATGCGCGGAATGCGGTAACGGAAGCGGATGCTGTTGCTGTTGCTGTTGCTGAGGAGCTGGATGATGTTGATGAGGATGATGTTGCAATTGTTCATGCTGTTGAAGCGGTTGCTGCAATTGATGATGTTGATGTTGTTGTTCATTATTGTTGTTGCCAATGCTAATGTTATTATTGTTGTTGTTTTGCTGCTGTTTATAAAATGCTGCAGCAGCAACGCTTGCCGCCGCTGCTGTACCACTATCCGCAGCATGTGCTGCAGCTGCTGCTGCCGCTGCAGCGCCACCAGCCAAAATGTCGTTAATCATAAAACGTGAACGATTTGGTTTCAAATTGGACATTTTTTGCAATTGCTGATTACTTGTGGGCAGAGTGGGCGTTAGTATTGTCATTGAATCTTTCATTGCCACTTCACACGAAACAAAAAGAAGACTTGTATATTTTTTGTTTTTCTTTTAAAAATAATTTCAATGTTTCAATGAAAAGATCTTTTTGCACTTTAATTAAGGAATTCTTGTTCATGGAATTCTTTCCACACTTTCCGCATTAAAAAACGCTTTTAACACTCCACGCCACTGTCGAAACGCGACTGACCCACAGTTTGAACTCACAGACCGCACCTGCCTGCAACAGCTAACGAAGTGCTCATGCTGAGCTCAGCTCTCAGTTTCATTCTTATTGTTGGTTGCTTCCGACTGCCTTTCATGTCGTAAGTTTGTTGAAAGTATCCGTGCATCTCTATGCTGCCATCCACATAGTTGCTATCTCACTTTGGCCGGCTATATAGTCCGCCATGTTGGTGCTGCAGCTCTTTCCGTTTGTGAGGTAACGTGCAATGCAAATGAATTTGTTTCGTGCTCAGTCAGTGGTGGATTTGATTCCCCAGTGGGATTTGCGGATTAACATAACGCGAGTATTGGGTTGTTTCTGTTTCGTGATTTTCTCAATTGTTTTGTTTTGGTGAGTGGTGAAAAACTTCTTTACTCTCTTCATGATATTTGAGCAAATTCAACTGAATTTTTTATTTCACCATTGCTTATTGTTAATATTGCGTTTGTGCTCGTTATAGCATAAACCTTTTATAGCACATTAAGTTGATGTGTCGGTACAACATACTTTGCTTTCTATGAAAATGATCTGGTGCTTGTAATAATACTCTATAGTTATTAGAAATAAACAAATAAAAAGGTGCCAAAATTTTTGTTGGGAAATATTTTGTATATTACTTTTTGTTTAAATTTTGTGCATGTGTCGCCAGGATAACGTAGATACAAAAGTTGAAATCAATCTGTAAAAAAAAAACTTTAAATTCATTGTGTATCACCCTAGAGAGATTTTTATGAAATTCTTTATCAAATTCATTGAAATTCAAACTTTCCCAAGATCTTCTCTAAGTATAGTCATGTCGAAAATATAACCAAAAAAAATGTATCACTTCAGTAAACCCTTAGCGGTAGCACTTCCATTTTATAACAATCCGGCAAATTGGGGGGTATGAAATTCGATGACGATGATTAGGTTTATTTTTTAAAAACTTTTTATTCTACATGAGGCTAAACTTGGGCTTATTCGAAAAATCGCATTAATTCAAAAATGCCGTGGGGTCGTTCAAGAAATTTGGAAATTTTACTATTTAATCTCATACAGGCTGTCACCTGGCTGTCGTGCGACACACGTTGGCGCTACAGTTAGAAAGTGGCAAAAGAAAGTCTCTTAGAGATAAAAAGTCACGGTCAGTAGTTCAGGGTAAGATCTAATAGTCACATCATATTAGAGTTTTGCTCGGTGATTGCACTCAAAGATAAATGAAAACGGCATCAAGAAAATCGTGATAGATTGAGGTGATTTCCTTAACAAATGTTTAAAATTGAAGGGGCTGCAAAATATGATTTTGTACGAGTTATGGCCAGCAGAGTTTCTGTTTAAGCAACCCATGAAAAGCTTATATAAGTCAACGGTGAGTTTTGACGGCCTTAATTAGGCCTACACCACATCATTTCGTTTGCTAATCAAAGCTGTAGTACTTCACCGATGCAAGAACGATACGATCGTTCAAAAATTATCGTATCGTGCTCGTAGTGGCGCCAAGCTTATCGTCTCGTAGTCGTTCCCGTGAAGTTTTTGGTCTGTATCGTTCTCGTTTTCGGAAATTTCGGAATTTGACATAAGTTCCAAAAACAGCAATTCATGGGTTTTTGTTGTATGGGAGGAGCTATGACCTATTATCCAACCCTGCTTACATTAGACGAGTTGCTTTGCACAAACAATTTTTATTTAAGTATCAGGTTTCACGACTGTTGTTGCGATAGATGCCAAGATATGGCGTTTTAATTAATTTTGCCCCACAACAGTGCTACGCCCAGGGGCGGATTTACCTAATAGGCAACATAGGCAGCTGCCTAGAGCGGCAAATTTTTATGGGCGGCAAATTCCGACCGTTTACACTAAAAAAAATTACAATCCACGCTATGTAACCTGAATGAAGTAGTTCAATTGTATAAAAGTCTCATAAAAATTGTGGGTGATGCACGTGATGATTTTGACTTATTCGAGAGAAAAGCATTTGATTTGTCAGTTAACCAAGAATACAAAACACTCGAGGACAGGGTTAAACGTAGAAAAGTTTACGACGATGAAACAAGAGCAGAGGAGGTAACATTGCTTGGGAAAGATGACTTTAGAGTCAACACATACAATGTCATCTTTGACACTTTGTTAATTGAATTACGGGAAAGGTGCCGAAAATATGAAGAAGTTTTCGAAAAATTTGCTGTTTTGATTGAATTGAGAAACTTGAATAATGCTGACATCCGGGAAAAAGCAAAAATTTTACAAGAAGCATTCAATGAAGATTTGGAGACTTCATTGGATGATGAATTGATTAATTTCAAAGCATATCTTGCAGTCACACCCATTGAAACATTCAAATTTTTCAGAAGTAAAGATCTTGACGCAGTTTTTCCAAATGTCGACATTGCTTTCAGAATTTTTCTTTCCTTAGCTGTCACAAACTGCAGCGGTGAGAGATCGTTTTCTTGTTTGAAACGAGCTAAAAATTATTTTAGATCAACTATTGGACAAAATCGCTTGAATTCTTTGGCCTTGTTGACTATAGAAGCAGAAGTTTTTCGTCACATAGAGTGCGATGAAATAATAAATGATTTCGCGCTTCGTAAAGCGTAAGAACATGTGACGCGAGCTACAAAAACATGTATAAACAACTGTAAATAAACATTGAAAACATTAGAATTAATTTCTCCTAATTAATCACTCTCACCTTTTTGAATTGTACATATTTTCCAAATGTACAAGTTCATGCAATTCATTAATCAATAACAGAAATTAGGCTGCTGTCTGAGGCGGCAAAACCGCAACTGCCTATGGCGGCAGATGACCTTAATCCGCCCCTGGCTACGCCTCTTTGTATAGTCTCGTTCCGATTTTGTGAGTAATTAACGAAAACAATATAGTTCATCCTAGCACCGAATTTCAAAGCGCCTGCTGCCATCGGTGCCAATATATTGCGTTTTAAGTGTTTTTGGCGGAATATCGTTCTCAACGATAAGTTGCCTATCGTGCAAAAAACATTACAATATCGCCGAGAACGAGCTATCGGCCAGACCCTTCTCGTTCCCGTCCTCGGTCGTAAGAGAAATAATTTTTTTGATATGGTCTCGTTATCGTTCTCGGTTCCGATAACGATATTTATCGGTTTTCGGTGAGCACTAATATCCCACCTTTTTTTTAATTGTTAACTCTTTTTCAGAGTCGTAAAATTTAAAAAAAAAAGAAAGAGTAGATGCACTTTACATAATGCTATTGACTCAATAATCCAACTTAGTAACACTTTATGCAGAGCATTCTTTTGGCCGCAGCTCCACACAGTGGTTAATAATTTTACGAGCACTTTTATGACCAAAGCGATGATAACGAAGTAAATGTTTTCATCTGCTACTCAGTTGAAATTAACAGCAGTTGTTGATGCTAATAAAAACCGTATTCAAACTTTAAAAAATAGAATTATAATCAGGGTTACAATATTTTATGGCTCAATTGTAGTGTCGTTAATGGAAACATTGTATGGCGATTTTATGACATTTTAATCGGCAACAGTTCAGTTGGCTGCTGAGTCGTCGTTACCAATTAACTTAAAGCTAAGTTGAGTACAAAATTTATTTAAAAACTAAGCACCAAATCATAATTGTTAAATAATGGTTATAAAAAATGACAAAAAAAAATTATAAAAACGATATTAAATGCAACAAAGTTGACCACAAACTCGATGGGTATCCGCTAGGAATGTAATAAAATGATTGCGTTGTTAAATAAAACCGTTTATGTGGAACAGAAACATTTATAAAGTGGCTATAAAAAAAGTCATAGTTTTAATAAAAGTGATAAGTTAATGAAAAAAAGAGACTTTAACTTTTTCTTTAAAGCAAAATTTATGTCGCATGCAACATTGCATTGCGTTGCATTTCTGTGCGTTACGAAGGCAATTTAGATAAGAGACGCACATGAATTTTAACACCTACAGACTTACATGCATGCGCTATATTCTGTTACCAACAACAACAACGATACCAACAACAAGTTTGCTCGGCAGGACCTTCTCCAGACATGAGACATTTCGCTGCCCTATGCTTGAGACTCCACCATAAATGAAGTAATGATGCCGTGTACTCGCACAACATTTGCGTCATCTACTCTTAGGCATTCATTCAGTTTTTAGTACATTGCATTTAGCTATTGCACTGAAGTTGTTGCTCTTGCTTGTGGTCTTTTAACCCATAAAAGTCTAATCTAAATTTTTAGTCGCTTTTATGTTGCAACGTTTTAGATTCACCTTTTTTTCCACTGAGTTGTTGCTGTTGCTATTGCTGCGTTGTTAACTTAAAACGCTATGAAATGGTTCATACATAACGTCTTCAGAACTTTAAAATATAATTAAGATTAGACGTATTTTACACAGTAAAAAAAAAACACTAAACCCAATATGACTTTGCAATTTGTATTCTGCAGCTCTTTCTTGGAATTTTATATAGAAAACATATGTAAGCAAACATTTTAAATTATTTTTACGGTCTTACCATATTAGTGAGTGAAATTTCTCGCAAAAAAAAAATCATATATTCAAATTCCACGTGCCTTAAAAAAGTATTTTATAAAGTTTGGCTGAAGAAATATTTTGACCTGCTCGGAAGCTTGCATGCTTTGACTTCTAAGCCAGCGTTAGTATTGTTAAAGAATAATATCATTATTACCTTTGCTTTCAAATTTCTTCCTAAAAATAATTTTTTTATTTTAACTTTGAAAGATATTTCTGTTGAAAAAAACAAATGAAATTTTAATTGTTTTTTTCTTAAAAGCTGCACATTCTTGTTTTGTTAGACATAAATTTTGTTGTTTTAGCATTTATTACAGTCTTGAGCTCTACTGCCAAGTTTTTTAACCCTAAAAACATCGAATTTAAAGCCCATGTATAGGACCAACTCTCGATACGGTTCTTAAACAACTGTTACAACTGTAATATATCGGTACACATAACTAGTTAACTTAATTTTGTTCACAGTACAGCTTCAATTATACTAATAGTTTTTATATTTTATTGTGTAAAATGTAGATATAGTCGTCCAAAAAATTTCGATCTGGGGAAACGAAAATTAATTTTCACCTTAAATCAACTAAAAATTGACTTAACAAAAATAGCATTTTGGGTGTATGTCATTTATTGAATGCCCAAAACTTTAAGTCCCTTTTAAAGGAATAATTTTCAGAAAGAAATCGTCCAAATACGAAAATTAGAAAATGAGACGAAAAATATTGGTTCAGTTTTCACATGACAGTATCAACATCAGTCTGGAGGATTTTGACAACAGCCAAGTACTTAGATTGATTTATATATTTTGAATGTTGTGGTGAAAATATATGTAAAAAAAGGCATAAAAAATTTATTAATGATTGATTTTTCCATAAATTTTGGAACTCTTATTCTTTTTTTATCATTCCTCGAAATTGAAACTTTTTTTGTGGATTTCTTTGGGAAAAACGTGCTGTTCTTTTTTAGGTCCTCAGGAATAAACTTGATGTTCTCGTTAAAAAGGAGTAGAGTATGTATTACAAATGTTCTCCAAATAACGACTTTCTACGAAATTTTTAATTCCTACAAGGCCCCCAGCCTTGACATCCAGGTTTGAACATGTCAAAAGTGGCCACTTGGCAATCTTGTGAACACATATTTCACCAAATGGAGATAACAGCTCTGTTTGTCCGTTATGGCTATATTGCCGAATTATTTTTTCTATAATGTTTATAAAGCTGCTATTACATATATACGTATGTAGAATCGGAACACATTTCTGATAAAAAGTTTGGCTAAATCTGAATTTCATACGCAAAAATAGTTCAGTATACAAAAGGGGTGAGTAACTTGGCCGCAGTACCTAAATTTTTAGTCAACATAAAGAAATGCAATCATTTCCAGAAAATATTTTTTGCAGTATCACGACCAAAACGAGTTCGTGTTGCATTTGTCATCTGTATTTAGACGTGAATTGCAACTTTATTCCATATTTTCTCTACAAATACGTGAGCCTAAATTTATTGTTATTGCATATTTTTGATAAGAAAATGTTTTGCGAATTTAAAAAGCAAAGGCAAATAAATTTCACATTAAGAATATAAAAAAAAAACATAACACTTGCGTAGATAAGACTAATTGTGAAAAATTGTAAGCGATTTATTTAGTTCCAAATAATAAATAATTTAAATACTACGTACAAATGTCGGTAGGACTGTAAATGCGGCTGCACAACATTTGCGCACGCGCAACATTTGCGTGCATAGAAAACCGCAATAAAATATTCGTTTTTGCTTTTATTTTCACTCTCTACATAAAATGGCAAATGTTGCATTGCGAAACACGTGTACACTTTTCAAAAAATGCCATTTTATTGTTATCCTTAAAGGATAATTATTGCAGTTATTCAGCGACGGCGGTTTTCGACAATTTCACCGCAAAACTGTCTGCAAATTCAACCGCAATGGGCTTCAAATTTACGTGTGTTCACCATATCTCATGCAGTTGGTATACTCGTATTGAAGAACAATTTGAGAAAACATTTTGAAAACAATTTAAATTTTAATTGTTATTGTTAAGCTGTCAGTCAGTGGAGTGGTGTGCGCATGCGCGCACATTCGCACTAATTTTTATGAGTCCTTTGATCCTTTGATAATGCGCGCTGCATGATCATTAGGCAACCACAATTATACTTTATGATTAGAAAATTAGAGCTGCGCACAGCAGGAGGAGTGACTGGAGTTGAAAGTGATGAAATGGCGTCGGTGACGCCGTCGCAGTCATCATCATCAGTGTCCAATCCAATTGTTATGTTTTTTTTTTGTTCGATTCATTGGCAAACAAGCGGAAAGAAATCAATCAAAAATGAGCAGACAAATTGCTGTGAACTTTTTTTTTTAATTTAATTTCATTTATTTCGTTACAGTTTTTTTGGTGTTTTTTTTTTTCATTGTAACTGTAACATACGGTGCATTTCCGTTCTTTCAATAGTTAGTAGACATTTGTCCAATAAATAGATGGACTACTTGAAGTGGGAAAATAATTATTTTATTGCACTTTCATTGTAAATAGTTTTCCTAATGATCTTAGACTTTCCTTACCTAACATATGTCGATTCTGGTGCAAGTTGATTATATTTTAATTTCTTGTTTTAATTCTTCTGATGGTCATAAACTAAAGAAATTAATGAAGTTAGGGTGGGACACTTAAATTTTTTTCAGCTGATATCTTAACAGCCGTACTTAGGATTTAGCTATGGAGGGAGCAATACTTTGTTAAATGTTGCATGCAAGTTCAACAGTTGAAGTGAAATAGCATAGGAGCGAGTTCAAAGTGCTCAATATTATGCTTTGTAGCTATTTCTGGATACCCTACCTATCTTGTGACAACCCAAATGCTTCATATAGTATTTCAAAGAGACATACTAAAGTATTCCGTATAGTACTTCGAAAACATTTTCTTCTGGACACCTAGCGTTTATTTTACGCAGCCACTATTTTGCCTACGGAGGCTCAGATTTTTTCAATCTCGCTAGTGAGAAAAAAGCCTTCTGAAGAAAATGTTTTATCATCATTTGGTGAGTTAATAAAAAATAAAAGAGGTTTTCTTATTTGAATATGAATTCACGTTCGATTTGTTTGAGCAGGAAGGTCCAAAATATTGCCGATTTTTTCTTTATGTTGGCGATTGTTGAACAATAGGAAGAGTTGATAATATTGACTAAGTCCTGTATTGAATATTTGGGTTATGTTAGCGTATTGTTAGAAGTTCAATAGTGAATGTCCGTATATCCCTTGCCCTTGAGCCAACCTAGGATTAAATGAAAAATAACGCTTCACCTAAGAACATTTTCATGTCCAGATTCAGACCAAGTGATTACAGTCACAAATTATAATTAACGAAGCTGGAAAAACCTCTACGAGGATCGCAGAAGGTTGTGACCTTTTGGCAGCATTAGTTCAACTTAAGTTCCTTAATAATAATAATTTTGTTGGCGAAGTCACTTCACGCTATAAAGGTCATTTGTCAAAGATACGATTGGATCCAAATTAAGCTCTTTCCAACTGCTTATTTAGAAAAAATACAAAATCCGATCTACTTCCAAGGTCTGATGCTTGTAATATTTTGAAATTTATGTTGGAAATGTGCGACAAGTAGCGTGACACAATTTTTACAAAAAGTCCATATTAGAGCCAAAACGACAGCTACTAAAAACTGAAAAGCAGAGTTACATCGTATGGTCCTTATAAGAAAAGCGAACAACAGTATCGTTAACTTTAAAAATGAATCTTTAATATCATTAAAAGCTTTGAGACTTAAAGCCATCTCATATCTTTGAACCAACCTTAACACAAGCGAGTGTTCAAAAACACGATTGCTCCACGAGTTTCCAACTGGCGCCAACATGCGCAGCAGCAATTGTAGCTGGTAGCAATAGCTGCAGATAGCAACTTCTTAATTCAATTAAACAAGCCATAATCACTAACTGTAAATTTTATTTTTAGTCTAAAAGAAACCCGTTAAGTCTTTAATGTGGCTTACAAACAAATTGACAACAAAACAGGACTATCATGACAACATAACACAAAAAATCCAAAAACAACTTGCAACTACAAATCCAATAGATATATGTGCGTACACACGTACTTAAGCCACGACAGACATAACAGCAAACAGATACTGAAACGCAAAATTCTAATCGCATGCGACTATTAGCAGCATTTAAAAGCAGCTAATGTTGCTGCGCACAAACATAATTAAATTTTAAGATAAGCGGAAACGATGAGTGTCAGCTAAGAATGGAGCAGTAGAAAAAGAAGAAGACAACGACGACGACGACGCTTTAAGTGGCTTACAAAAAATACAGCTCAGTTGACTTGTGCACAAAATTAGCTACATAACAGCACAATAACAAAGTTAAGAATTTGCACGCCGAAGCACCTGATGTTGCGCGGCAGCAGCAGCAGCAGCAGCATAGCGCATGGGATTTGGCTCTTAATGCGGTCATCAACATATCAGCATTGGCAGCGTGCAGCATCCGGGACAAAACTAATGCCGCATACCTTTAATTTATGTGCATTTAATACGAACAAAATGTTTTGACACTTTTTTTTTCATCATTTCACTTCGAATGAAACAGGTTAGTAATTTAAAGTTTTATTTTGAGGGTCTAGTGTTACCAGATTGAAAGGGGATTCTTCTAAAACGTTCTATTTTTGCACCCAATCAGTGGTGGTTCTTTCTTTGGTAGAATTTGGCTTTGGAGAGCACGTCAATTTATTTTAATTTTAACTTTCATTTGAAGTCAGTAAAGATCAGTATATTTTACCCGAGCGAATTATATTTACTACTGGGTTAGATTCACTGGATGACACTTGCAAATTGAAATAATGCTGGTATTGCATCCAATAATATGAAAATAGGAACTTTTACCATATTATTCCAAGAATTCCAACGAATATTTTTTTATTTAATGCTCTTGGAAATATGATGTGCACATGCGCGTGTGTAGAGCCCAATGAAAAATATGAAATTAATATCTTGAAAACTATGAACAAGTCTTACAAAAGTTTCCCAAAATCTAATATCCATTTCGCATATAATTTAGGCCTTGGGTTTTTGATTATTTTTTTCTTATATTACGGCGATACTCGGTTTTTGTTTAAAGGCAATTTTGCCGGATACGGATTTTCTACTGTGGCCGAAATCAAGAACCAAATTTTTTGAAGAGTCAGCAAAAAAACTACAGCTTGAGAAAAAACATCAATAATCTTGTGCTACCATTCAAGATACTGTGGGTAATTTCAACTTTGATTTATGAGCAGTATTTTTAAAGAAAAATCTTACCTCTATTTGTGAGCAATGAAGTCATAGGTGACTTTTCCAGTAAAAAATACACTCAATATCTCGTTACCCTTTGATTGAGAAGTTTTTACTACATCAATATTGCGCATAGTTTCATTTTAGTTTCAAGGCGATATTCCATTTCTATTAGAGCCCAATTTTCTTGAGAAGTTTGTTTACTCACGATTTCCACTCTATGGTATTTTCATTTTTGATATTAAGCGAAAATTCCCAAAAGATATTTTTCCATATTTTTTGGTTTATATATCAAAGTTAAACAACATCGAGTTATCTCCAAAAAGTCCCATCAAAAACCTAACATCTGGCAACACTGCGCAGGATCCATTCAATGGGTTGATCACCGCTTTGCATTTATAGCTGAATAAAACTGATAAAAAAAAACAACACACAAAAATCCAAAACACCTTTCAACGCTAAGGTCAACCTTTCAGATAAAAGCTATGAGGCATTAAAAGGCGATAAAAACAAATTTATTGCTTATTTTCGGAGGATCGTAGAACCTGCGCTGAATACCGACCAGAGGAATGCATACGGGCAAATTAAGAAACGTTTGAAAGTAAAAAAAAAAAATGACCAAAACTAATTGAAAAGGTGTTTGATAACGTAGGCAGGTTGTTTGAAAAAGTGTGAACTATAAATAACCAAGGTGTTATACAGGTGAAAATTAGAAAAAAAAACAAAGAAGAAACAATTATGATGACCCATTGCCAAAGGCGTTTAGATTACCTTCGATTTGTCATAATAAAATTTACAGCTACATTTTGCTCACATAACATCAAATAATTCAATTCATCTCTCTGATTTAAAGCTGAAGCCGACGCTGCAGTTTATTTCTGCCAAGTCAACTTTGTCGCAATCTTTGGCCGCATCCTTTGACATTATAATGTTCGTGTTTTGCCGTGGACAATCGTAATAAAATAACTGATCCTTGTTGCTGATAAGTTAATTCACTTTTAATGTGTTGCTCCTCCAGCGCGGATGCTGCTGATCTTAAACAAGCGTTGCATCTTTTATTTGGACTGTGCTGCCCATTTTTTGCTTGCGTTCCCTTTTACATTGCCTTTATGCGTTGTATCAGGTAACAGATCAAAATGAGAAGAATGATCAAGTGACAACAACACGGTTGTGTGTCATAGCGACCAAAGTGTCGCGTTGCTGCAATATGGGTTTTATTTTTTGGAATGTCAACTGCATAAATTCAAATTGATGTCGGCGTTTTGTTTTGATTTATGACAAAAGGGTGATTGTAAATGAAATTAAATTCTAAATAAATGTCCGTAGCGCAAAGCTTAAGTTTCTTATTTTATAAAAATTAGTTCCACTTAAGTTGAATTGAAAGCTTAAGAATCATGTTTTTCTGAATCAACTCAGACAAAGCAATGCTAACGTTTTCCATTTACCAATTATCAGTTAAACCTTAAAGTCACGTACAAACAATCCAAAATCAACTTACAAAAATAATAATTCGTTAAATTTCCAACATTAAATTATAATGCTCAGATGTAGCTTCTCGAACGATACATTTGCAGTGGGTATGTGGAAACTGCGAAGAAAAAATCACAAATCACAAATCGCAACATTTAATTTTGTTTCTTATACGAGCTTCCTCTTAGGGGGCCCCTGCCTACCTTCATACTCTTCGTATATATAATTTTGCATTTAATAATCGGAATGAATTGTTCAATTTGTTTGGAACGAATTGCTGATCGTGCAACCCCATGTATGGTCCATTATTGCCACGTTAAAGCACGTCGCAGCCATTTCGCCTGAGCAAAGTGCAGATAATTATTGCTGACAGTTGTCTCGGTAGTGATGCTGGCTGTTCGTTCGAACGGTTGATTGGTTGTTCGATCTCACTTGAGTGCTGGCCACATTGAAAGCACAGAAATAAAGTCAGCACATGCAAAAGTCCAAGTGTCTGTTGTCTGTCTGTGCTGGGCGTTTTATTTCAAATCGATGGTTGTTGCAACCCAGCGCGGATCGGTTGTTCGATCAATTCATCGATCATGCAACTAAATTTGCGGCATTTAATAGCATACATTTTTCCTCTGCTTCTTCTGCTATTGTAGAATGTACACACATACATACATAAATACATATGTTAATAAATGGTCGCCATTTTGTGGCGAGTTGTTTTCTCGTGCAAATTGTGTTTGCGTTTATTTTTAGTATTTTTTGATATGAACGCTTTTGATAAAAACGTTGAAATCTTTTGACATTTTCATTTATTTATTATGGTTGAGCATTTTTTTCTCACTTTTTACTTTGACAAATGACAGTAGGATTTGACAGCTGTTGGTGTTGTGTGGCTTGTTATGTTTACGTTGCGTTGGCTAACTTTTAGGCGCGAGAGCGTAGGAGTTGAACAGAATTTCATAAAATTATTGTTGCTATTGATTTAACCGCGGCACATTCCATTCAATTAGCAACTTTCGATTTGCATTTTTTTTATTTCTAAATTTGTTTTTTTTCTGATAAGTTCGATTTGACTAAGTATTTATTCTTAAGCTTCTCAGAAAAAGTTCAGAATTTCTCATTTAAAAGTCCTGCGGTATTCTTTTCTAAAAACGAACGAATAATTAATTAAACATTTCCAAACATTCGCGTTGATTCTGCTATCAGACGAGTAAGGAAATTAAAATTTTTGGCAGGGCCGCTTTGCGTTTTTTGCCGCCCGAGCTGCAACGACTTTATTACCGCCCAATGTATGGCAATGTAATAACATTCAATTGAACTAACAATAGTTCACAGTTATTGCTTACTATTAATTAATAAAAATTTTACATTTCCTATAATGAAACTGCCGCCTTTCAAAACCTGCGAAAGCATGACGTTGCTGCCACTCGCGGTAACGCGGCCCTGCTTTTTGGTGAAATTTCTGGTATGAATGATTTTGCTGTCAATTGCCTTCGATTTTTCACCAAAGTGTCAGGTTTTCTGTTTTCCGCCAGAACTTGAGATAATTTTTGTAGGTACTAAAAAACAAAATCCCGCAATAGGACTTCTAGTAAGTAAGTGTTCATTGAGTCGATATTTCTTTTTCTATAACTTCAAAGTATGAAAAAAATGTGCCCTCATATGTTTCTACATTACAAATCAGCTTAACCTATTTCAATGATAATATTGCCAGAATTTATTTTATAAAAGGTTTAAGTTTTTTGAATGTTTTCTTGCCGTATCGTGTCAAATAAATATTATACATTCCATATGGAATTACAGAAACAAGAAAACCATTAAATCAACCTATTTCTAGCACCCCACCAGCGCAGCGAAAAAAAGCACTAAGCCCCCTCCACTCATTGAAACTTTGTAACAAATTCGTTTTTCTAATCTTAAATTTTAATCTCGCATAACCAGAAGTAACTGCAGACGAAGAAAACTGAAATGAAATACTAAAATTTCCATAAAAAATCGACGAAAATTAACTGTAATATAAAAGGTGGAAAATTGTGCGAACCAATCAAGCTGGCCAACAGTGTGTAGTTAGGGTGGCAGGTCCAACCACTTCGCACCCATGACGGCCTAATCCAACATTTTCGTACGTATGCTACCGCAATGGCCAAAAGGACGAAGCTGAACGCTGGATATTTGCATAATTATGATGAATACGACCGAATGAACACGTTGTTCTATATGCGAATGTTTGACGACGTCGACGACGACGACGACAACAAGGACGTTAGCACTCACTGCGATCGCTGTCCCACAAAGTGGCACATTCGAAAAACGGCCATAAATGCAGTCGGAAATGCGCGGGAAATTTATTCATGGAGCTATTGTTCACCTTGTTCCTTAATTGTAATCGCGAGCAATCAAATTCACATAAAAATTTAGAGCGAATGTTGCACGACAAGGGGTCTGGGGCTGCAATTGGTAGCTGCTGGTCATTTATTTAAGTGGTGCACTGTGGGCTGTGGACTATCTTTAATGCTGTTAAATTGTAGAAATAGAACAATTTACCTGAAATCAAACAGAAGTTTCTTGAAACACGCTGCAGGAGCTTTCTTTTCTGCGCATTGAATTTTATAAATTTGTTTCATAAGTACGCTGGCTTCTAGAACTCACTTCCAAGAATAAAACAATTTCTTCAAGCAATTTCTGATTGCAGAACATAAGATTATATCCCACTGTATTAACGGTGGTGTGTATTAGGAAAATGTCAGCGCAAACGTAAGTGGCAAATTGCAAATGCTAACCCATGTTTTGGTCATTTGTGTGTAATTTGTTGAAAATTTCTTGCATTTAATTTGGCGTTACTGTTTTTTCACCAGTTTTCTTGTACCAATTTTATCGCATGTCATGGGATTTGACGTTTTCTTAGTTTCGTTTACTTTTTTGATGTCGAATTGAATATACTACTGCGACCAACAAACAACCAGCTATTAGTGCGTCGACTGTTTCATTTAATTTGCCCTGATTAACATATTTAGTCACTTAAAACTCACGCATAAAACAAATTAAATGGCGAACATGTTTTTTATTGTCCGACTGTTATGTTAATGGCATTTTGGCTAAGTTAAGCTAAAGTTTGGTAAGTGATTCCTCACGCTTGCTCCCTTTAAATATTATGCCCATGCCATCGATTTAAATAGAATGGTGAGAACGATATATTAAGCTATGTACATTGATTGGAACGCAGTGTACCTACTATATTTTTTCATTTCGACAATCATTGTTTTTTTGCAAATTTGATGTGTTTTTACGAAAGTCCTTCATCCTTTTGTTCCACAACTCTTTCCCTTAGTCGCAAGTTTGTGATAAATCATCATACTGTCATCATTCAAAATGATTTAATGTCTGTGATGATTGACGATTCATATGAGTGCAAAATTTCAGTTCCTTTCTCTTCATCAAATCGCTCCAGTTTTCTTGTTTGTTTGTCACACCATCTTTCATTATGAATTGTCACTGCTGACATTTGTTTGCACATATTTCGCATTTGATAGATATACTTCATCAAAGCGCTGTCAGACATTTAATGAATTTCAGATGATGTGGCGTTAAGTGTACTATTTTGAGTTTAATTAAAATATCATCAATTATCGGACATATTATTAAGTAGCAATAGTATTCTATTCCATTCGCCTCTAAAGAGATTTTATATGCTACACATTTAGTGCACTTTTTTAAACACTGCAGAAGATGCTCCAGTTTGAGCTTACATAGTAAGAATTTGCTAATTCACTTAGAAAATGTCGCTCAGCTTAGCGATTGTTTTTTTTAAAAATACAACAATTCTCAAGAAGTTCTAAGGAAATAACTACAAATCTGTTGTCAGTGGCAGACTTCAAATTGAGAACATCAAACTAGATCTTCTTTTTTTTTATATAAAAACTGTGTTACAATAAGTAGTCAGCGTGATTGAGTGCATTGTTAATAATATATTCAGTCAGCCCTATGCATGCGGTGAATAAAGCTGCTGCCACCGACCTTAAATGTTATGAATTTGGCATCTGACAGCTAATTGCCTTGCAATTGGGTTCCATTTCTTGCAGGCATGCCATTGTTAAGCATTTTAATTGCACTCGTTATTAACCAACATCACACAGCACAGAATAACAGCAACAATAACACATAACAATTTTACACCCAACGCAACAGCAATTGCAGATACAAATATGAATTCGTACAAGCAGCAACAGCAACAATTGCTGCACCACATTGCATGCAACATGTTAACGAATTAATTAGAAGATGTTGGTGTTGCTTTGCAAAGATGTGATGGCGTGTAATTGGAAATTTAGAACATAAATTGAGAGCAACAAAATGGAGCAGTGGTGGGGCAAAGTATATTTTTGTGTCGGGCTGATTGACGTGGTTTTTTGCAAAGCAGATACAAATATTTTCTCATAAACGGGATCTTATCGAATGAAAGCATTGTTTTTAGAGAAAATATCTATAGCTAACCTGCTATGTTCCTTACAGTATTTAAATTTTATGAAAAGGCCGTGTCCTGTTCGATCTGAAACACCATTAGCATCATGCTTACAGCTTAACCATGTTACATGAGGAATAAGCTTAGACGCTTATCTGTTGTTCGTTGTGATATTCAATTAACTAGAAATCGCCCAGTGGTTGAAATGCAACCACTATAGTTATAAAATAACAAACTCGTTTAGGTCTAAAAAAACTCAAATGAGAAAAAGCGCTTTTTTTAACGCTTTCAAAAATATAAATCATGGCTTCATGTTGCCTTATCCTTATCTCTAACCCTCATCTAAAGTTCAATATACTTACCAAATTTCACCAAAATCAAACGATATTTTAGCTTACAATAAGTTAACATATTTCCCTGTTAGGAGCGTGGCGCCACCCAAGTAAAACAAATAACTTACCTCAAGATTCAATCTATTTCTGAACCAAATTTGTCAAAATCTTTTTTTATAACTTTTCTTAGGATTCAGTCTGTCTCCAAACCAAATTTCATCACACTCAGTTCATTAGCTTAGCCGCGCAAACGTAATTTTCTGTTAGAAGCGTGGAACCGCCTATTATTACGTAAAAGTCCATTCAGCACTGTCCCTCTTCACAACTTTTCTAACAAAAAATAAAAGCTAAGCGATTATGTTGTGTTATGGCTGTTGTAAGTTATATAATTTAAGTTATAAGGACTCATAATAAATCAATGGCAGTATCATTTTGGCACTACAGAGAGAAATAAAAGTACCAACTAGATAACGCTGGGGGATATTCGACTAAGTATTCAACGAGGAAATAAGTCAGCCAGTCCAATCGATAGAAAGAAAAGGTTCGAAATGGTCATTGTCATAGCCAAGGTTACAAATAAATGTTTGACTTTCAAACTCAATTATTAAAACAGCTAACGCCACTGTTTCACCAAACACTGTGTGTACTCGTAATTCGCAGTTTAATTTTAATATCACATTAAGCAAAACTCATTGTTTGCTCATGACAGCGGAAAAAATCCCAACAAAATGATTTAATTGGCTTTTGTTGTGATTTCTGGTGTTTTTTTTTTACCTAAACCGTCAGTCAGTGTTGCCATACTCTAATTGTGATGCGTCAATTGCCGTTGCAACATTTGCAGCAACTGCAGCAAAGATTAAAAAAGCCATTGAATTATCTCTTTGCTGTGCATTTGTCTGTCCGTCTGTTTGTTGTCTGTTGTTTGAATGGCTTACTACTGTTAAGCAGCCGCGCATTTGTTTTAATTTTTAAACGCAACTTTAGGCCAACTTGGCTCATAAGCTGAAATATGGTTAAATTACTATGTTAGCTTTGAATTTATTATTTTAATTGCTTGGGAATGGATGAGAGCAATTGGTGCATATTTAATGAATTTCAATATTTAATGCCTTAATTTTTTAGGAAGCAACTAAGGCTGCAAAGTATTGTAGTTTGCTGAAATTGTTGTGAAATTAAGTTTTATGATTTGAAAAAGTGTTAAACAATGGCATTGAGTTGAGTCGTGACTCTTCATCGTCAAGTGGCATCAGGTGTGGGTTTTCACTGCCTATTAACTTTCATATATTGTGTTTGTTTATTTATAAGACCAGGAAGCAAGTTTTCAAGGAAGTTTTAGTTTGGGGAAGAAGTAGTTTTCACAAAGGCAACTTCCCCTTGATTTATGTTTTTTTTTTTAATTTAAGTTATGCAAAAATAGTAGAAGGAGAGCAATTGCTTTCCGTGAAAAGTCATATATTTTCAAAACGTTTTATCGCACTAATTGACACTAACTAGTGTTCGGAATCGAATACCAAAATATTCAAATTAAACACATTTTTTTTCTTAAAAGTTTTTAGTCCGCAAACAAAAATCCTTAAAAGTTTTAACAACGTGAAGACAATAAATAAAGCAGTGCCAAAAATGTATAAGACTGGAAGCAAATTAATGGCGTCATGTGGCCGCAATTTAATTGCCAAATTGAAACGGAACGCAATTAAACTTTGCATCAAAGAACCATGACGCAGGATATGCTGACAAAGTCACATAAAATCAAATGATGGCGATGTGTACGTATGCAAATCGTGATGTTACCAGGACTTATGCACAAGGACATGTTGAATTAACAAAAAAAGCATAACAAATAAAACTAACAGAATTTGTGGTTTTATTAAGAGAATTGCAAAGTGACAACATGGCACAAAGTAACCGCATGCTTCCATGACTTCCTTAGTAAGTCAATTATGAAATACAAGAAAATGGCGCTATTTCAAATTAGAAAATTGAATTATGTGTATTAAAAATGTATGGCACTACTGTAAATATGATTTCGAACTTTAATCCAAATGTATATTTAAAAATAAAAGGATTTTTTATAATTTTTGTTTTAATTAGAGTGTGCTTGTGCACAAATATGACGCTTTGTTCCCGAACATTCTTTACACGTTTCAGGAAGTTAAGAGTTGTTGATTTGTGTAAAAGCTGCTATCATGAAAAACCACATACTCCACTGCATACCTCATTTACTTAGCATGCGACTAACGTTAGAGGCGATCTGTTATGCCTTCGCTCCAAAATTCTTTGCCAATCTTGGCTAAATCTCTTTATTGTTCGCACTTAAGTTGCGTAAAATAAAAATCATGTTTTGTGCACCATTATAAGAAGGGGAATTTGCGTCATTCCTACTTTCCATTTGACGCAGACTTTTATGATTTCCATAAAAAAGAAAACACATGAGAAAACGACTTATGAGTCGTATTGTTCCTTATGTAAAATGTGCTGCATTAAGTTTAAAGGGCAGTATTTTTATGTTTCAATGTCACGCACAAATACATAAACTCGTGTATACATAAGTACATAAAAGGTAATAAACCTGAGTTAAATGTCTTTATTAGTAAACTCATTTGGTGCCACTTTTAATGATATTCGCTTGAAAGTGGGTTAGTGACTAATGCATTCGGCAAATATACTGAAGCTTGAATTCATTTTTCAGTGGCTTCATTCATATGCTTTACCAAAAAACTAACTTTTACTTAGAGCTCTGCATCTAACGTTGAATTTAAAATTAAATCGTGGTATTGCTAGAATCAGTTAAAGTATAATCGGTTAAATCAAAAAAATTCAAAGCAAATCACATTAATAATAATTCAAAAACAAAAATTAATATCTAATCCTGACTTTTGGAAAGAGTTTTCCAATACTTAGGTAGGAAAAAAACAATCGAAAAACTATCTTTCGTAAAGGAGACATCATGGTTTTGGCGATATTTTCTTTTAAATTGTTACAGTTTCGAATTGGAATAAGACATAAAAAACTAGCTGTCGTATTGACTGCTAGAAACAGTGCTGCCGATTTAATAAACAAACCTTTATAAAAACACTCCATACATGTCATTTAGTAGCCCTACGGGAGCCTATTTTTGTAAAAATGGAAAATAGATCTATCTCATTTAAAAAAAATTCCCTAGAGTCTATCATTATTCGAAAAAGTTGAAGAAAAGGATTTTGGACATGAATAACATATAAGCTTATGTAACATTTGCCTTCACTGATAAAAAAATTCAATTCCCAAAGTCCGGAAATGACAGCCATAAAATTAACCATTTCCGTGCATTTAAAATGTAAATACAATTCTGACAAAGCAAGCGAGAGACAAACTTTCCAATGTATTTTTAACCCGCTTTTAAGGAACAAATAGCAGTCAATACTTAAATGCATACTCCCCTCGCTACGCCAAACAAGCACAACGGCAACGAGAAAAATATTTTCTCTAAAAATGAAAAAAGTTCAGGAGGAAAACTAAAATCTTTAAAACTTTTCGCAAAATATCAATTTCCTCTGGAAATGTGAGGAAAACGACAAAAAAAAACTATGGAAGAGGAGCAAGAAATAAATGACAAAAAAGCGAATAAATTGTTAACTGAAAGAAGTAAATTGTATGTGAAAGACGTAAAAGCGACAACGGCAACACCACATTCTGAAAAGACATCGAACAGTAGTGTAGTATACGTATATGAACATATACTTCTATAAATATATGTGTGCGAGTGTCTACACTTTGCAACTGAAAGTATGAGAAAAACGAAAATTCCACCATCGATGACGCTGTCAGCATGCGAAACTTAGCGTTATCTCTTGCGCATGAATGTGAGCCATAGTGTGTGTGTGTCGCTATGTGGGTATTCGCATGTGTGTATGCGTGTTAAAGCCGTCTGTGCATATGTATGGCTGCTATAAGCGTTATTTTTCTACTCTAGAAATTTAGAATAATAAGGGAGCAAAATCAAAGCAATTTATATGATAATGTATGTGATTGCAATAAAAAGCAGTATAAGCGACCAAGTTTTGCAGTGGTTTAGTGTGACTGGTAAATGTGCGGGAGGGGAGGAGGTATCTCACTTAATTTTTATTATTCCAATAAATAGAAAATTTCTAAGGCTTTTTGCCAAAATTTCAGTAAATAACTGGGATATAAAAATATAATTTACATTTAACGATTATTGGATTAACTTTTGTATAAATGGTAGCTTTATATAGATTGTCCTCAAGATCTATCCAAGCCATCACTATTTTGTTTGGTGATTTTTAATAGCTATTTCATAAATTTGAAATATTTAAATGAATAAAAATTTAAATCAAATTTGTTTTTTATTGGGTGTAAAAATAGGTAGGAATTAGAATTATGTTATTAAATTGAAATAAAAAAAATTAGTTTTTGTTGATATAATTTTAAAATCGATATGGGTTTCCCGCCTTGTAGAAATTATTTTAAAATGTTATCTAGTTTGCAAACAGGAGTGATTTCATTAATCCACGAACTACTCTATCTCTTTATCCAAATTATACTACATCTTGGTACAATCCTTATACAGTACACTCTCGGATATATTACCTAATTACTGTCTAATATGTAAACAAAGGTCTCGTTACGTTCAGCTTAACTCAATTTTAAGAAGAAATAAGACAGTTCAATTTTTTTTCAAATAAAAAATAATAATAGAAGGTTCATACAAACTTTCAAGGTGTACCTGTAATCGAAAGTCCATATAACCAAGTGTAAATACAATCGATAGCTCATTGTATTATGATTAAGGATTATTAAAATTTATTCAAATGGATATGAAAGAAATCTCTTTGACTTCAATGTGAAAAGAAAATTAGCATGTTGCCACCACGAATAAAAAATTTCGTTTCCTTTCATTTTCATGACTGTTTTCGTATATTTTTTTCTCAGTTTACCCTTTCCTTTGTCCACCCTTTTTTCTGTGACACAAAACTCTTCTAAATGTCTGCATTTATATCTATGCAACGCCAGCTAAAAGTTTCCTGGTTCCGGATGTATTAAAAATAACAACAACAACAATCAAAACACAATCCAGCACAATCTGAGACGAAATGCACGGAAATGCTGAATTTTCGTGGCAAACGTTCGTGTGTATAACGAGACGGAAGCTAATGGCTTCCAATTTCCGTCAGCCATTGTCATTGTAATGTTTTTTCTTTCTGTTTTCTCCTTGCAGTCGTCTTTGCTTTGTTAAATTATTTATTTTATGGCAAAATTCAATTTATGCGCATCTTTTTCGATATATTTTCATCCATTATTGCTACTTTTCTTTCTCAACCTTGCGGTAGTAGTGGATATGTTAGGATAGATGTATGCTTGAAAAGGGTAGGTTGGCCAGATATGTATGTTGCCTCCATACAAATTAACTTGCAAAGAGTTCTATGAAAAGCAATTAATAAAAATTTTTTGCTATACTATTCTAAATCTTTTAAAGAATTATTTATAAATAACTGTTCTATGATACGAACAATTTGTAGATTATCATTGTAAGCCGATTTCTCAGATATTGATCAATGCAGTCCTTTAAAGTACCTCTCAATATATTGAATAGTGTGTGGATCCTAATAATTTTCTTTGAATTAAACCTTGAATTTTTAACCCTTCAAATCTTAGCCAATTCGCATAAATTGTTGCTTTTATAACTCTTTCAGTTCCAGCTTTCATGTCAAGTGATATTCAAATTGCTAAGCCATTACTGACTGAAACCACGTGCACGCCATACCTCTAGCGCCAATAAAAAAAATGTGCCATTTAAGAACAACTTTAACCTAAAATCGCTCGCAATTAAAAGTCAAGGCGTAAGGACGGTAAGATTCGTTAGCCCATTAATTTCATCACAATAAACAAAATCATAACTTGCGCTAAATACAAGTATTAGATTTCATACTTAAATGAAAGTGGCATGAACTTTGGTAGCAACACAAAAAAAACTGTCCTAGAAAGTTTGTAAGTCTAACACGATTTCAAATGGCAGCTAATCGGGTCCTTAAATTAAATCACAGGGTTAGACTACAGAAACAGAAAAAATTGCATGCCATGAGGCTTTTCGTGATTATAGCAAGCAAAGTTACCATAAACGTAGTAAGCATAACCATAAAACTACCCATAGCGCCCATTATACAAATCACCTCCAACGGCACATCATTTACCCCGAACCCTAATTTGCCAGCTGAACATGCCAAATCATAAAAATTGTAACGCTTTCATTTTCTTTTCTTCGAACCAAAGAGTCCTTAATGAAAAGCTACCGTTTTTTTTTTGTGGTTGTTCTTGAATTTGAGCACTTTGGCACGGTATTTTGTTTCCGTTTTTGTTGTAATGTCAGCCGCTATATTTATACAGCCACGCATCCGTGTATATACGCGTATGTATGTAAATAAATCATTTTGATTGCACACGTGACCAACGACAGCACTTGACTTTGCGAGCTGCTTGATTTGTATAAAATGGATCCACTTAATGTGTCCATGAGAAAATGATTAAAGTCATTTAACCCAACCCGGCCTTATGTTATAAGAGTTGGTTTTATAGTACGCAGCGAGACCCTTTTCGTTTGATTTGTATCATAATTAATTTCTAATTGTAGTCCCGAAAAAGTGTACTGCTTATATAGTAAGCTCTCACAAAAAAAAACCCCGTCATTGACAAATGTATGTAGCCACAAAAACAACATCAACAGCAACAACAACAACAAAAATAACAATATTGATGGCAACTAAAAAATTTTCTTGTTGTAATTGCGACTTAATTACGTGAAATGTTGACGTTTGACGCTTTCAATACATCACGTCAAAGGACATGCAAAAGGAAGTGATTAATGGTAATAAGTATAGGAAAGAAATAAAATGGGAAAAAACTCTGTGCGTGGGAGAGGAAACTGTACTTAATATGTTTTTCGTTGTTGAATGGAAACAATTAAGAAAGGACAATTTTCCAAAGGCCTCAAGTACGATATTGTTCATAATATTTGCAGTCGAAATTTATACCTCTGTACTCGAACACAAATATTTTTATCCATTAAATTTTTTAAGTAGTCCGAAAATCCTTTATATGGATGGGAAATTCTTCATCAGAGCTGCCACCGCCCCCTGCACATTTGTCTTTTTAAGATAAATAACTCTGTGGTGTCTGACCGCAGTTATACCTCAAATTTTTCTATACGTTTGGTCATTCTGTAAATTTTTAAGTTAGCGTCCATAGCAAATACGTTATGTCAAATTTTTATTATATATAAGAAAAAATCAAATATGTATTTTGGTTACAATTTATTTTTATTATTTTATTGAAAACTTTTTTTCTATGACGTCACAAATTTTTTTCATACATATCTATACCTAAATACGACATAACTTTACAACGTCATAGAATAGTAAAAAAACAGTTACAACAAAAAAAAAACATTTTTTTTCTGAATATTTCAACAATTTTAAGAATTTTTCACTCAGTGCGATTTTTACTAAAAAATTGATACTGAAGAAAAATTAAGTAAAAAAAAGGTGCAATGATGACCGAAACTATTTTTATCTCTAACTCAAAAACTAAAGATAATCAAAACATTTTCAAAATTTCAAGGTATTCTTAATCATCCAAACTACACAAATCCTTAAAAAAAATTTGTTGTTTTTTTTTGTTTTCAAAAGTTTTACGTGATTTTTTCGATGTGGACGCCATTTTGAGTCGTCATTTTAAAATTTGCAAAAAAGCCACACAAAAACAATAAAAATAATTTAAGCTCTGAAAAATTTTGAGACCCTAAAGAGCTATTTGTGTAAAAAACTATACTATGAAGGAGGGTAGTATTTATGTTTATTTTTCAATCTGATACGCCTCATTTTACGGAAAATCCCACCAAAAGATTACATTTAGTTCATATGACGGTTTTTAAAAAAAATGCTAAAAACTAATATCTGAAGAGCCATTTAAGAGACCGTAATATACTACTTTATGGCCTATGCTACAGGTAATTTTTATCTATTTAATGGGGACAATAATGGATATCGGCCTTCGCAAAATCTCTAACAAAACTGGACCTACATGGTTCATGAAAAGAGCAAACAATTTGGTAATCAAATTTACTGTGGGCCTATCAATGGCCTATGATATCGCTCTTTTCAAAACTAAAATTTTGGCAGAAATTAACCTACGAAAGTTAATGATGGTTCCGATATGTAGCGATTATCTGTCGAATATGATTAAGCTCAACTGATGTTCACTTTTTTATATCACCTGTACCTAAAAAGTTAATTCTATGAAAACCCAATTCTGAAATTGCAACGAAAAGCTAATGATAGTGCTTTTCCAACTCGTCTTTTACAAAATTAATAGTTTCCCTTAAGTTCAACATTTTGCATTTCTTATCTTCAATTTCAAAGTTGTGATCTACACAACATTTACTCGTATTATTCATTTTGGATTTAACTGATCGTTTGTTGATCATGTTTTAGCAATTTAATATTTTTATCTTCATTCTGTTTTCATTTTTTTATTTTAATTTAATAGCATTTGTGAATTTCTCATAATATAAAAGCAAAAAAAAATTATATATTCTGCACCGATCAACAATGATACAGTCGTTCCAATGAACATCATGATCGGAAATTCCTTCTATGATTTTGTATGAATGACAAACTGCACGTTCATTGATGCCAAACATGTTCGACTATACAAAAAAAAGACGTTTAATGGCATATCGTTTGAATGTCGAGGATGGCGACGAGGAAATCGTCAGACTGCAAATTGCATGCATTTAATTTTCAACATTATTTTTTGTGAACAACCAATAATCAGCAATATGATATAAAAAAAAAAAAAAAATCTTAAAATTTCCCATTTTTCGATTGTTTCGATCTGGGTTGACCTCAAACGATGCCTTAAGAGCCAAGACAACAAACCAGCGAGGCAGCATTTGAACGTCATTCAAGTCAGCAACAATCGACCGTTGAACGTTGTATTTATTATGTTGATAGCTAAAACGTGACTTCTTTCTAGCAATAAGTTTGATGTTTTCCAAAAGATTTTGCTTAAATTATAGCTTATATTTGGACAAAAAGAAAAAAAAGATATCGAGGAGCAGCAGCTTTTCTTTCAGATAATGGAAGATTAAATCATGTGAATGATATTTAAAATTGACTAGCGCGGGAATTTAAAATGTGGTTAGCTTTCACATGTTTTCACAAACATGCAGACTTTGTCATAGAGTTACAAGTAACACCTTAAAATACTATGAATTGAACTAAAAATAAGTGCCTTTTTATTTATAAAAGTCTATTTCTAATTGCTTCTAGAGCAATCATACCCAGTTCTATAATGATTCAAGTTAAAAATCGTTATTTATTCCAGCAAAATATGGCAACCCACAAAACTTGCAGCTTACCTACGTGGCATTATATTTATTTCGACGTTGATTTCAATTGGTGCACAACGTACTACCAAACCTCAGTTGTCCATATCGATTTACGTCCATCTGCATTGTTTTAATCGAGCCAATTGCAATTTGATAATTCATATAAATTGTTCGCTATGTTAATACGATGTTGCCAATATTCTGCATGCGCAGCAAAACTAAATGCTACAATTGAAAAAAAAAAAACTCAAGAAAAATACTGCAATTATGTCATTCAACAAAAGTAAAAAATGCGAATTACAAAAAAAATCTACATTTATACGCCATTTTGTGGATTCGTTTGCTTGCTTTCTTGCAATTTCCTGAGGCAAATTGCTATTGAAATTAAAGTAAAATCGTCGCTTGACGGTAATCACAGTGGTTGTACCAGTTGTTTCTGATAGACGATAATTTCTAACTGCTATTGAAGTGATCGGAAGCAGTGTTATTATCAGCAATTTGTTATGACCTATTGATGTAAATATGGGGGTAGGAACATAATGCAAATATAATTATTTTATTGGAAACAACTGCCATGCACAATACATTTTTAAAACAGAACTGCACAAAATAGCAAATCAAAACGACAAATTTTTTCTGGTAAAGTCGAACTTTAAATTGAAACTACTCGCATGACAGTCTACTTAAAGAATTATTCGTTTGAGAGTAAAAAAAGCTTTTGAATTCAAGCCATTGTCGTTTTGAGCATAACTTGTTAATATGGGATTATATGCGTGTAAAAGCAGAAAATATACATGTGGCTTACATTGTCTGAGGTCTCTACTTTTTCATATGAGACTCTCAAAACTTACATTCATTTATATCATCAACTTTTAATCGATGAGGTCCTTATTTTATTTTGATTTCAGAGCATAATTTCTGCATCGAGGAACATATTCATGCGAAATCATGAACGCTTTTGCCATCTGTTGGTCATTTCTGCTTTAATTGACTTTGAACTTTATTTACTCATATAAATAGTATATACCTTCTCCTTATCGTTGATGTTGGTCGTCGGCTGGTCACCACTGTTCTTGCTCAAGTAGTATTATAATTTGTCTTATAACACTGCATTATATCAACTTAGATTCTTAAGTATTCATATGAGATTATATTCGTCTAAAAGCGTAAAAGTTTTTTTGTAAAATATCAAACACATTTGATGCAAGCCGTAAAAAAATAAAACGAGAAAGCTTTTGATGTTCTCAAGACCAAGATGTGCAATAAAGCTTTCGTTGAGCAGCATTACTAACGTCACTTACGAAAGTGACAACACAATTTGCACTAAAATATATGAACAAACACAAATCAGCTATTTTAGCAACTGGTTCATTGGATTCTAACGCACGATAAAAAGCACAAAAAGCTCAATTTTTCGCACGCGCACCCCGCTTCTCTAATTTGTTTGAATCAGATTAAAAAGTCCATTTGGGTAAAAGCACCAAAAGTGCAAACTTTTATATGAGATTTTATTTGTGCTTAAGTACAAAAAAGCTAACACGTTCATGTATTAGACCAGCTGTGTTTATTTTAAGGAAGATATTATATAACTGCTTCCAAAATGATTCTCACTACCTCATACTTTTTCAAAATAGTTCATTAATTTTCAAAAAAATTTTACATAAGGCAAGGTTATATGTGCACGAATCGCTTTTTTATTTGGTAAATTTTAAGCATGAAATACAATTTTATCAAAAAGTAAAAACTAATGATTGAAACTTAAAAAAATCTGGCTGAGCCGGACTCTGCAATTTAAGCTCATAAAACGAAATGTCGCCAATTAAAATGCCTTCGTGACATAAAAGCATGTCATGTAAACTATTGTGTTAAAATTACGTAAAAGTTTGCAATGAGCAAAAGTGCACACGCCAAAAAGTATACAACGGTATACTTAAATTAAAATGCACAAGGCATGCAATATCATACGGAATGTGGGGGTAAGGTAGGCAATCAATAATACCGTTAAAATTCAAATTCGTATAAATGGCGGCCCACAATTACAAAATACAAATGCCATGAGCAAAACTAACGCCAATCACAAAACACGCCAACTGGTGAGGGACGGGGGGGTATGAGGTTGAGAAAAACCCACAGGACTCCGAAAGCATGCAACTTTTGTTACGTGTAAGCTTATAAAACCAAATCAATGTAGCAGCGTAACGGTACAACAATGAGTTAACTTTGTGTCGCCCGAGGTTTTAAAAAGTGTTTAGCGTTTTCATGTCGAGAGGGTGAAAATTTGACGAGACTTTACGTTTAGTTTTTACTACTCACACACATTTGCCCACAGTTTAATGGAAAGTTTGGAGTTTGAGTAGAAATTGGACTTTTATACTGCGCTGGGCGTTGGTCTGATATTAACACCTTTTTCATACAGCCTTAGGTGCGAGGGTCTTTTGTTTGGCTTAAGTTGGACAAAAAGGGTAAGTTTTTTTTGCACAAGTGTTGGAATGATGTACGCGTTCAGGTGGCAATTTTTAGATGTGTTTGTAGAAGTATTTCGTGTTTTTTAACGCAAATGTGCGGCAATTTCAAAACATACAGCGACAATTAATATGGTTTGCTCGCGTGTTGTTGGTTTTGTAAGAAGATGATAGGGTTGCGCTTACGGTTAACATAATTTTTATACGCTATAGCGTACGATTTTCAAGGACATTAGAGTTTTTATTTACTTAAAAGCTCAGATTTTAGTTATTTTCGAAGTGACATGAGACCAAGAACGAGAAATGATAATAAAATAAGACAAGATGGTAAAGGAAAGAAAGAAAAAAACAGATTAAATCCAAAATGCAAAAAAAAAATGTGATATATGAAAAAATAAGAGATAAGAGATAATAAATACAATATATCAGATAAATGATATTAATAGAGATAAAAGATATGAAATAAAAGATAAAATTAAAGGCTTATGGATGAAAGATGATACATAACAGACAATAGAAAAATGACAAAAGATAATAGACAAGAGATAAAAGATTAGGGAAAGAGATGAATAAAACATAAACAATAAATTAAAGATAGAAAAAAATAGATAAATTATACATTTAAGATAAAAGGTAAAAGATAAAAGACAAAAATAGATTGAAGACAAGATATATAAGTTAAGGGATAAGAAAATTAAACATAATAGCGTAAGTATGAAACATGAAATACAAAAGATAACTGAAGAATCATAATAGATAAGATGAAAGGTAACATATATGAAAATGATTTTAAATAATATATAAATATTAGAGAAACGACAGAAGATTATATTCACAAGAATATATACTCAATTTGTCATTCTGTTTGTAACGCATATAAAATGGAGCGGCAGTTGTGGAAAAGTCTATATTTTTCGATTTTTTTAAATTTTTGTTCTATGCCTAACACTTTTGGGGATAAAACCATGGCACATAGTATGTTTGCTCACAAAGGAGATGCAGAAAAGTGGGAATGAGACTTAGCTTTAGAGCAAAGATGGGAATGATGCAGTGTTAAGCAAGTGTTTACCTTTGAAATTCATACAGCTTCACTTATTTTTCTTTTGCTGAAATAGATAACTTTCTTTCTTTCTTTGATGAAACAAACGCCCAATGTGGTGCTGATTTGGATTAAGTTCGAAAAAAGTTTCAGAAAATTAATAATTTGATTTATAAGAAAACTAAAAAATATGAAAAGTACCAGGCAAGAACCGAGATCGAACTAGGAGACCTCTGGGTTGTAAGCGCAGAACTCCACTTCATAACGTGGTACAAAAGGGTAGTGACAAGTGTTTCGTTACGCGCAGTAGCGACTTCAATTTGCCAATGATAATATCGATTTTGCATTGGAGCCCTAGTCTGGCGCTCTATATTACAGGATTGAAATGAGTTCTTCAGAACTTGTGGCATGAGGTATTAATCATATGTCTTCCAAGTTTTTAGCATAATCCAAAAAGCAATTAAGGCTTATGGGTTTCAATTTCAAGTTTCTCTTCATTTCAATTCTAACGACAAACAACTTGACACAATTTTCGAGAACAAAATCAGGCTGGCAATTCAGACAATGATAAAGCTATTGCAATGCGCTAAAGAGCATTGCAGAAAAAGAAGCACACTCGCCTGAAACTATGCAACTTGTTTTAATTACGTTATTAAAGAAGCGCTTGCAGGCACAACATGCCATGTGAATCACTGTGACTTGTCGTAAATAACATCGAGTGAAACTCAATGACTGCAATAATTTCAGTTGCTGATAATGAAGCAGTTAAATTAAGTTAATTGTGGGAATCACTTAAGACAATGGTGCACCACTTTGGCTGTAACTAATTAAGAACAGAAAGAATAAATTTAGCACAACAATAAAAACAACAGCAGATGAAATTTGTTACAGAAAGCTGTAAATAACACTGCAAAACTTTTGTTAATTTTTTTTTTCATGAAAATAATTTAACGATAAAATGTTTATTCGTAAACAGCGTTTAGGGTTATCACCACTAGTAAGCAAACAAAAAACAAATTGTTTTTCTGATTGAAGGAATAAATATAAATTAATATTTATATGAAAATAGTTTTACCAGTGTAATTATATTCATATCATTGGTATATCGCATGCTATTTGCTGCTCCAGTGCCACAAATGTTTGAAATCTGAGACTCTAAGCAATCGACATTTGAATAATGAGAACAAGAGCAGAAAAACAACAACATCTGAAACTGAAAATTATGAAAATTTTAATACCAAAAAGATTTTTCAAACAGAGATAACAAACAATAAAACGTTTTTAGAATAAATTTAAACTACCGCAAAAGTTGTATAAATGCTACATTTGACAAATGACGCCCTTGTCGCTCTAGCAGGATACTGCAAGCGGAGGTAGTGTAGGTTTTACCATATGGCAGATAGGGTTGCTGATATATTTTGTTACTGATTTTTATCAGCACCCAAATACAGATTACAGTTACTGCTCATTTTTCAGCAAACGTTATTACCCAGCTTCCTGCAATTTATCATGGTGTAAAACTCTGTTCATTTCGTGATCTACGTGCTGCGATATGCGCACAAAAATGCTGTTAAAAGTCTTATCACAAATATTTATCAATCTATCACACACATGTTATGTTTAAATAAAAGTAAGTTTTCGTTTCTCATTTTTTAAATGTAGCATTACACTAAAATCGAAAACCAATTTTTCAAGACTTTTGGAAGCTAAGCTGAACACATAATAAAAGAGTGACTATTTCGAAAGCATTTAGACGTCCGGAGGAAAGCTATCGCTTGGCGCTCTCATTGATAAATTAAGAGCATTTCTTATATACCTTACGCTCGCCAGATATCGGGTTGCCAACACGAGCAATGTTTATTAGTTAAAAAAAGAGAAAATTCAAGACATAGCATTTAAAAACTGAACGATGGAAAAAATCAAAATTTTAGTAATAAAATGCGCAATTTTCAATTAAACTTTTTAGGTTTGTTATTAGCGCCGTGTACGACTTCAAATCATAATTTTTGCGATGATGTTAATGTGCAAATGTGATTTCGCTATACATTGCACTAAAATTAGAGTTTTGTTTGTTGGCATACTTAATAATGTAGATAGGGGAGGGGATACGTTACTCTTCCACAGAATTGGTGAACACCAATAATTTCTACTTAAGAATGTCCGACTGTTGCTCAAGTGAGTGAAACATTACCTAATAGTCACAATATTTTAATGCATTCTGGGATATCTATGATCAGCGAATCCTTTGGCATATACTGATCCAAAATTTTTCAACGTTTCCCAAGTTCTTTACTGTACTCTAATCTGAAAAAAATTCTAATTTAATTGTATTTTTTAATGAAAGCAAATATTGGTTTATTCTGGAAAAACTACTGGCCTACCACCTAGATTAATTTTGCAATTGTCTGACTTGATATGTTTTTAATTGGAAATATTCTCAGCAATTTGTATGATGATGACAGCTTTTTACTCAGCTTAATATGCCGCTTCATGTCAGCTTATTTTGTCTGTTGACTATTCAAAACACTGCAAAAAAAAAGTACGATAATTATAACGTTTTGAATAGGATCATTTACTTGATCTTAGCACTCTAAAAAATTAAATAATAATTAAGCAATTAATATTCAAAACCGGTGATCAATTTGTGGAATGTCTATTAAAAATAAAAATACGAATAATATCTAACAATTAAAACAAAGCATTAAAAACTTTAGGCATGCCATTAACATAATTGGTTTGATATCAAATTAATAGCAAAAAACTTAGCTACACTGACAAAACTACAAATATTTTATACAACATTTCAAAAGTGTTCACTTGAATGAGAATTTTTTTAGTACTTTCTTTTTTTTATAAATTTTGGTATCACAACGCGAATGTTTTGACTCGAAACGAAACAAATTGGTCAAATTAAATAAAGGATCACTTAAAAATTAAAAAGTTATTATGATTTGAAAATGGTGCATATCTCGGTGAATCTCATTAGCTATTGACTCATTTAAAAATATGAGTTTTATGTTTAAAAACTAAGATTGCGTAATTTTTACAATTTCTCTGATACCAGGAGGGTCAACAAAAAAATTATTCATTTCATAAATTTTTGTTACATTCAAAAATTTCTATGGGATCAATTGTTTTTTTTGTAGATAATCCAAGTAAAGTATTTTAAACTGGTACTTTGGTTTTTTAAAGCTCTTTTTAGTAAATGGCCTGCAATTTTTTTACCGATTTATGATTTCTTAATTTTTACATTTCCGACTCTAGGAAACTTTTTTAATGATTTCAGTTGTTATGCTTTAATTCCATCAAGCAATATCTTCGAGTTTTTGATAAACATTGATGAAATTAAAACTTTTTACGAAATTTCAAATTAAGTTTTCTAAGTGTAATCATTGAACGAAGCTTTTAAATTTCCATTTTTCAATATAAATAAGTTCCAATGATATACCAAACAAACACAATTCAGTTAGATTGTTACAGGAAAAGTGTTGAAATGCTGTTATATCTCATCTTGGTACTTCAGTTTGTAAGTTAAAATTTTCGATAAATTTTCATAGTAATTTTAATTAAAAATATCCTTACAAGTACAACATGGCATGTGCCAAAGTAGAATTCACCAGCATCAAATGCACTATTCATGACACCAGTTACGCCGATGTCGAATATTGCTTTGTGAAAGCTATCAATCGAACTTATCGTTATATTTCAACTAAAACCAACTTGCACAAGCCGATAACTGATTTTTGGGTTCGTATTTATTTCGTTGATGAGCTTGAGGTTCTTGTGTTAATCTATTACAACATATTTTATCCAGGTTAATGCAGATCTTCGTAAGCGTGCAAATGGCTACAAACCATTCCTATACAATGTTACAGCTGATCTATGCAAATTTTTAAAATTTCGTTCCAAGAACTTGTTACACAACTATTTTTATAGTTTTATTGCAAGCTATACCAACATCAATCATACGTGCCCTTATAATGTAAGTTAATATATAAAAATTGTGGAATAAAAAATATTTATGTAAATGTAAAATATAATATTGTCCTTTCAAAGCACTCCCTTATATCGGAAAAGCTCTCCACTGATAGAGTACTCTTTGTGTTGCGTGATTTGCCATTACCATCTGGTGAATATGGTGTTTTTACTACTTGGATGAATGGCAAGGTAGCTTTTGTATCAATTAACATTTTCGCAAAATTATATTGAAATAATTTCTATTGTATGCTCAAACTAATAAAAAATAATGACGTCAGACGTTATTTAAATATGTATTATTTTATTATAATTATGTCATATCAGTGGCTGCTTTCGAATTAGAGGTTCATTTCATTTATACTCCGTCATCGCTATATTTTCATTTTATCATTCCACTTGTAACGTATTGAAGGGGCGTCACGGGTGTGTGTACATGTACGTTCATCCATCTTTCTGTATAAAACCAGATAGCGTGAAAACGAAACGATTTTATTTAATTTGAATCTTCGACAAATCACCCGTGTGATAACAGTTAAAATTGATCCATGCACACGCCTTTGATTTAGTTAATATACAACCAAAACTCACACAAGTACTACTTTTAGACAATTAATGGGCACATTTCGACAAAAAAATTTTGTGATCCTAGCTTGGTTCGATACGTTTTGGCCAAATGAAATGAGTTTACATAGACATCTTTCCCGCGTTCGCTGTAAGCGTTAAAAATTTCTCAGATTTCTTCGGGAAAAAATCGAAAGTTATTTTCGAAATAATTTTAAGGTTTTAAACATAAAGCATTCTCAAATCTGCCAAAATACGAGTCTAATAAAAAAAGGACTGATTCAGTGTCACCATAAGTAATTAAAACGTTTCGTATAGAACTATTTATTTGGATTAAGCACTCTAAAAAGTGAACTTATAATTAAGTAATAATAACAAACACTGATTGTTGATCGATATATTAAAAACTTAAAAATGCCATTAACATAATTACTTTTATATCTATACATATATAGTCATTAAATTAATCTTTTAAGTTTCAAACTTTTTATATAAATAGATGCCAATAATATACCATACAAACGCAATTCAGTTGCATTGTTATAGAAAAGTTTTTCAAATGTTGTTATATCTCATCTTGGCACTGCAATTTGTAAGTTTAAATTATTAACAATTCCTTTTATTGATTTAAATTGAATATATTGCTGATTCAATCTAGCCACGTTCTTCCATCTTTCTGTGGAAAACCAGATAGCGTGAAAACGAAACGAGTTGATTAAAATTAGAATCTTGACCAAATCGCCCGTTTGATTACAGTTAAAATCGGTCCATGGACATGCCTTTGATTTGCATAATATAAATACAACCAAAACTCCCACAAGTACTACTTTAAGACAATTAGTGGGCACTTTATGAGCAAAAAATTTTGTAATCCTATCTTGGTTCGATACGTTTTGGCGAAATGAAGTGAGTGTACATCGAAATCTTTCCCGCGTTCCCTGTGAAAATTTATCAAATTACATTAGGAAAAATTAGAAAATTATTTTGGAAATAACTCTATGGCCTTAAACATAATAGCATTGTCAAGTCTAAATACGAGTATATTAACCAAAGAACTGACTCAAAGTCACCATAAGTAATTAAAACGTTAAGCAAAAAATAATTAGTTTGTAGTAAGCACTCTAAAAAAGAACTTGTAATTAAGTAACAATGACAAAAGCTAATTGGTGATCGACATATTAAAAATTTTAAAATGCCATCAACGTAATTGCTTTTAAGTATATCTAACATAATTAATTGCAAAAAATCAACTACACTGAAAAACTACAAATTGTTTTTAAATACTTTCTTCACTTTACAAATTTTACTATCACCATGGGATTGTTATGTCTCGATACGAAATATATTGGTCAAATAAATGGCAGGAGCTCCTTAATATTAAAAAGTTTTTATGATTTCCAAATACTGTTACAATATTACCTTATGTCTTTTAAAATATTCAAAATTTCGATGGGATCGAATCCAAAAAGAATTGTGAAACTAGTACTTTCCTTATACAAAATATTTTTTTTAAATGGCCAACAATCTTTGTACCAACTTAAGTTACCACCTCATTTCATAATAACATTTGATATTAGCCAATAATTTCTTTGAAAAATATTTAAAATGATACACAAGGGATATAACATTCATAAAAGAAAGACGTTTTTGCGAACTTTCAGATATGATTTTCTCCGTGTAGTCATTAAATTAATCTTTTACATTTAAAATTTTTTATATAAATAGATGCCAATAATATACATACAAACACAATTCAGTTGCATTGTTATAGAAAAGGTTTTCAAATGTTGTTATATCTAATTTTGATACTTCAACTTGTAAGTTAAAATTTTTATCAATTCCTTATATTGATTTAAATTGAAAATATTCTTTTAAGTATTACATGATGTGTGCCAAATTAGAGTTCACCAGCATCAAATGCACTATACATGACACCAGTTACGCCGATGTCGAATATTGCTTTGTGAAAGCTATCAATCGAACTTATCGTTACATTTCAACTAAAACCAACTTGCACAAGCCGATAACTGATTTTTGGGTTCGTATTTATATCGTTGATGAACTTGAGGTCTTTTCGCTTTTAATCTCTTACTACATATTTCATCCAGGTAAATATTGACGTTCGTAAGCGTGCAAATGGCTACAGACCATTTCTGTACAACGTAACATTTGATCTATGCAAACAGTTTAAAGGTCGTGAAAAGATTTTGTTGTACAACTTTTTTTTTAGTTTTTTTACAAGCTACACCAACATGAATCATACGTGCCCCTATAATGTAAGTTAATATATTGAAATTGTATAAAAAAAATATTTTATTGTAAACTATAACATTATCCTTTGAAAGCACTCCCTCATATCATAAAAGCTCTCCACTGATAGAGTACTCTTTTTGTTGCGTGATTTGCCAGCACCATCTGGTGAATATGCTTTTTTTACTACTTGGATGGATGGCAAGGTAGCTTTTGTATCAATCAATGTTTTCGCAAAATTATATTAAAATATTTTCTAATGTATGCTCAAACTAAAATAAAAAATATTGACGTCGAATGTTTTTCCAAGATAATAAGTTGTAGTAATTTAAATTTGTATTATTTTTACGAAATTGTTCTTAGCTTATGGAATAAATAATAGTAAATCGAAAAACACGTTCATATATGCAAAGAAATAACACATCTAGTGGAGCAAGTGGATCGCTCAATGATGTCATCTTAGTCGCTGCATTTGAATTTGATGTTCGCGTCATTTATGCTCCGTCATCGTTATATTTACTATTCATTTTTTTAATCCACTTGTAACGTATTGAAGGAGCGTGGAGTTTATGTGTATGTTTTCTTGATTTGCGTAGCCTTCAGCAAGTCAATATAGCGACGTTTTTCCATACATAGTTTGTTTAAATTTGGTACCTTGGCTAAATCTTCAATAAAAGCCTGTCGGATTACAACTATAATCGGTACACGGACACGCCTCTGATGTATTTGAAATACAACTATAACTCACACAAGTACTACTTATAGACAGTTAATGGGCACATTTCGACAAGAGCACGTGGCACTATTTTGGGATTTTCAAAAATGAAAATGTTATGGTCTTCGCTGGTTTCGATACGTTTTGACGAAATGAAACGAGCTGAAGAAACCTAATATCGATACCTTTTACTCCGCGTTCACGTACTAATTATAAAGCCTAAAACATTATAGCACTTTCTTAACAAAACAAAACTAAGTTATCTAATGGAGTTTCATCTTGAACTATTTTCCATCTGGCTCAAGATATATGCGTGCATTTATGAGAGAAGTGATTGATGGATAGATTTGAGTTGCACTAAAGGCATGGAGGACTTATATCGTGTATGTATCTTCCCTGCAAGTGGGTAATAACAGAGTGGCCTTAGGTGAGTAAAAACTTAATGATCTTTGGTGGACACGTTGGTTTTCTGCCATCGCTGTTTATGAAAGTATAGTGAAATTAAACGACAGGTTATGGCCTTGTCTTCCACTAAAAGCGTTCTTATGCGTCTAGCAGTGTCTTTTTTCTGTCAGAGAGTAGTAGGTAAGTGGTTTTCTTATTGAAACCTTAGCATTCTCATCTACTCTTTCACTTCCGTGGATTCCAGAATAGCCTAGTACTCATGCAATTTTAATTTAATATTGGCTCTTGTAAATCAGGCTGCAAATTGACCCACTTAATGCGTTTTTATTCAACACGTTTATTATTGTTGTAATAGTGGACAAACTGTCTGTACATGTCAAAAATTTCCCCTTAGATTGAGAGCATGTAAGGTCCTAAGCTTTCGGATCATTTGGAAACAGCTGCAAGTGCATCTAAAAAGATTTGCTTAACAGTATTCAATCTGTAGATATCGTCAGCAATTATTATATCTGAGGGAGATTCTAACGATATATCTTTTCTTAGATTAGCGAGCTCTACTGAACTGTGTTGTACAACAAGTTTGCTCTGTTTATGAGTTGGTTGAGGAGTCGTATAGTAAGGAACTGGTCTTATGCAGTTGCTGTTGTTTTTGGCAAGCGATTTATTTTCGAGAAATTGTTTAGTTGCGTTGTAGTTGTATTGCTTTTGGCTTATAAAGTTGTATTTAACTTCGTGTTGGGTTGTTGAGGATGGTTTTTTAGATCGTTTGCTAAAGTTTGCTCACATTAATAGTTGTAGTTGTAAATAGCACATGAATAGGGGTCCCAGATGCTGGTTACATCTGACTTACCATATTTCTAGGCGTGACCCAATTTAAAGAAGTTTTTATTTTGTAATGGTGGCGGAAAGTAAGGATCTACTTTGAAGTTCGTTTGGGAATTGATATCTTTCAATTGATATTATATGCAGAGAAGTAGTAAGAGCTTGACCATTGACAAACTTTCTTACTGCTTTATGTTTTGACCGCATTTTTAATTTCAACGCAGTTTATGCATATGACACTTAAAGTTTAGTAGAAATATAAGAGTAAAAGATTCATTGAGCTATTGTCCAATTTTTCTTGTTACAAATCAGTCAGGGGTCAGTACATCCAAAATATCATTCCAGTTTTACTGAGTGTTATATATAATTTTTGTTTCAGAAATTTACATTGTCTTTTCATTAGTAATGTGTGTGGTTTATTTTTTACGGCTAGTTTGCCCTTTGTCAAGCTAAAGCGAACTGAGGATGCGCACGTGCTAGTATCTTGAATTTTATAGCTAGACACCATATGGAACGGGTCATCATCTCCTACTGATCCATATTATTCAAATTTCGAAACTCTGGTGCAGATGTTTGTGTCAGAGTGTGAATTTCTGATATGGTCACACATCCGGATTTTTGATTGCGCCTCAAAATCTCTTCTCTGCCTTGTTAAATTACCCCATATTTGTTTTTTGTTGGAAGGCGTAGGTATTCTTTCATAATTTCATTTCATGTTAACTATACTTGAATCTGAAGAAAAGCAAACTCTTATATATATTTTCAATAACAAAAATACTGAATTTGTCATGGGCATATAGTATGATCTGAATCTAATTGGAAGTGTCTCAAACAATTTTTTTCATGACGACACCATTTTACGCAGCTTAAAAAGAGAATGCTTTGGTCTGTTAACCAACATGGAAAACACTGCTTCAAAGTGTAATTAAAACGTTTTATATATTATTATATAATTGGATTAAGCACTCTAAAAATTGCATATCTAATTATAAAATCTGTTTGGTGATCGTTATACTAAAAACTTAAAAATGCTATTAATATAATTGCTGAAATGTCTAATTAAATCCAAAAAACAACTACACTGATAAAACTACAGATATTTGATGCAAATTTAGCTATCAACATTGGACTGCTTGGCCTCGAATCGAAATAAATTGGTCAAATTAACGAAAGAAACTCCTTAAAACTAAATTTCCACCCCGATGTAATCTGTTGCCTTTAAGTCTTTTTGATATTCAAAAATTTCTATGGAATCGAATACAGCATTATGAAACAAGAGCTTTCCTTTTTAATTTTTTTTTAAAATAGCCTTCCATTTTTTTAACGATCTAAAATACCACCTCAATAATTTTATCAACATTTCCTATACTCTGCGATTTCAAGCGACTTTTCCATGACTTTCAATAATATGTGATCATTTTATTGAATAATATTTAACAGAGAAAAAATAGCGATAAAACATTGATAAAAGTAAGACGTTTTTGCGAACTTTTCAGATATAATGTTTTGTGTGTAATCGTTAAATGAACCTTTTAAGTCTCAAATTTTCAATATAAATAAATGACAATGATATACCATACAAAGACTTTTCAGTTTTATTATTATAGAAAAGGTATTCCAATGTTGTTATATCTCATCTTGGTATTGCAATTTGTAAGTCAAAACTTTGAAAAATTTTTAATCACAATTTTAATTGAAAATATTCTTACAAGTACTGCATCATGTGTGCCAAATTTGAGTTCACCAGCATTAATTGTACCAGTAACGATGTAAATTTCTACGAGTTTGAATTTCGATTAAAATGGACCTACACAAGCCAATATCCAATGTTTGGGTCTGTATTTATTGCATCGAAATGCCTGAGGTGATTTTGCTTTTAACCTTTTACTATTTCGTCCAGGTAAATGTAGACGTTCGCAAGCGTGCAAATGGCTACAAACCATTTCTATACAATGCTACAGCTGATCTATGCAAATTTTTAAAATTTCGTTCCAAGAACTTGTTATACAACTATTTTTATAGTTTTATTGCGGAGTATAGCAACCTAAATCATACGTGCCCCTATAGTGTAAGTTACTACATAAATATTTCTATAAAAATACTTAATTGTAAATTATAATATTATCTTTTGACAGGATTCTCTCATATTAGAAAAGCTCTCCACTGATAGAGTACTCTTTCTGTTGCGTGATTTGCCAGTACCCTTTGGTGAATATGGCATTTTTGTTACTTGGATGGAGGGCAAGATAATACGCGCAACTGTTAATACTTTTGGGAAGTTATATTAAAATGTTTCCTATCATGCGCTCAAATTAAAATAAAAACTAATGGCGTCATACGTCTTTTCCAGCACAAGTAATTTTAGATGAATAAATTTGTATTATTTTTACGAAATTGCTCTAATCCTCTGAAATAAATAGAAATAAATCAAAAACACCTACATGGATGCATACACACAAAGAAAGATCATATCCCATAGAGTAATTGAATCACTCCATGATGTCATCCTAAGCGCTACTTTCAAATAAGATGTTAATTTCATTCGTCTACTTAGTATATTCATTTTGTCGTCTCACTTGTAACAAATTGAAGGGGCGTGTCAAGCATGTGTTTATATATATTCATGATACGTAACTTGCTTAGTATATATCTATGCTTGGAAAAACGGAATGAGATAGTTTGATTAAATTTGCTACCATAGTTTATAGCCCGTGGGACTACAAATAGGCAAAAGCAGTCCATGGACACGCCTTTATTTATTTAAAATATAACCAAATAAAACTCCCAAAAAAAGTAGTCTTAGTAGGAACATTTCAACAAGAGCGTATGGTACCTCCTGTGCAAGCAAGCACTTCAGAGCACTTTACTGAGACAGTTATTTGAAGTAATACCATAAAATTTTACGCAAGCACCAAAACATAGTTAACACCTTGAAGTGTTCTAGGGAGCGAGCTATTTATAGCAATGAAACCAAAGCTCATACCATTAGTCCCTAAAAGAGTATTTTTTGGTTAACGTAGCCAGTAATGTGGAAATAGGCTTCGCTACATATCCACAGATTTTGCAATTTTCAGGCGTAATTGCTCGGGACAAAACGTTGAGCGAGTTGAATCTTGGTGCAACATTCTGTGTTATTGACGCTCAATATGACTTTTTTGAAGTTTGACAACCCTACGTGTGCATCACTGTTTTATTTTGTTTAAATATACTGATGAAATAAAATTTATATAATTTTCGCTTCATATGCGAAAGAACTTTAGTTTAGAAATATGCCAATAAAGATGCCATTCAAACGATCAAACAATTTTTGTGTCACTTCGGCTTTGAAAATTCATTTAATTTTGTTGCTGCTCTTTTATTCTAACATCATATAATCGCGCCTTCATCGCTATTCTGATTTTTCTTTTACTTTGGTTTTTGATGAGGCGAACATAGACGCCAGTTAAGGAAACCCGCCGCATATACTCATCAGAAGTTGTATGTATATGAAAATAGTTCAGCTATTTCAGTATGAATCTAGATTCGCGAATAAATACACTGATATATCCTATTCTCTGGAGTTTATTTGTACCAAGCATTTGCTACAATTATATGTAGCCCATCAAAAAATCTTGAATGAAACTATATGCACCTACTCTGTTTACATAAAAAAAATATTCGGTTCCTTTTTGGAGTGTCACCTATAGAATTTGGAATATTGTATTGTGAAATCCGATGTAAGATGTTGTTACATAGGAAATAATTTGAAGCAATAAACATAATAACACCCTCTCTACTGCCAAAAATCGTGTAACTTCCAGCGGCAGATTAAGACATTGTAGGGTACGGGTCTAAGAAGTAGAAACAAGTATATATATAAATATATAAAATTACACACTCAAAACACCACCCTTTCCCTATCTTAAACTCTTAGAAAAAAGCTTAATATTCCGCTATTTGGTGGCCCCCCCCCCCCTGAGCGCGGGGCCCTATCAAGCTCTACATTCCAAGTCTCGATTGACTACATTTTTACAAAACCCAAATACCTTCACTGAAGCACACTTTTGAAATTTCGAAACTGTTGTGCAATTTTTGGTCAGAAATATGTCCTGAGTTATAATTGCTCCTTAAAAACTCTCATCTGCCAATCTAAGTAAAATGACACAAATTACTTTATTTTAATCTGAAGAAAACCTAAATTTAAATATTTTCTAATAAAAAAGTATTAAAGTTGGTTTGGAAGAAAATGGAATGTATTTTGCTATTGTCACGGAAATATCACTTTTTTGTTTAGCTTAAATTGACAAAAAATATTGAACAGAAAATATTTTAGACTGTTGTCATAATTATGTAGCAGTGTCACCGAAATCTCGGAAAACACTACATTAAAAAGTAATTAAAACGTCTGTTATTATTTATTTGGTTTTTGCAAATTGTTAAAAGGTCGTTCAAAGAATTTTGTATTCAACTATTTTATTTTTTAATCACATGTGCCCTTATAATTAAGTTGATACATAAAAATTTCTATAAAAAAATATTTTATTGTAAGCTATAACTTTGTCTTGTGACAGAATTCGATCATTTCGGAAAAGCTCTCGACTGATTTGGTGCATGAATTGTCAGTACCATCTGGTAAATATAGTGTTTTTACTACTTGGATGGATGGCAAGGTAGCTTTTATTAATGTTTTCGGAAAATTGTATTAAAATATTTTCTATTATATGCTCTAACTAAAATAAAAAGTAATGGCGTCAAATGTTTTTCCAACATAATAAGTTGTAGTAATTTAAATTTGTATTATTTTTACGAAATTGATCTTATTGTAGTGGAGGAAAAGTCTTTGTTTGGTGAATGACGTTAGATTATTGATCATAGCGTATGAGACTCTGTCCCTTCCTGGTGTTGATCTCTTGAGATTTTTGAAAACTGTAGCTTATTCTAGGTATATAATTTCCTTTTTTATAAGTGCCACTTTTGTGCAAATGTTTATTTGATTTGTTGCTGTACGTTATTTGTGTATTAGATATGTTGCTGAGAAATTTGAGTCAGATGATTGCTTTGACTAAGATTGCAGAATATATTGTCTAATTGATAATTATCGGGTACTGTATGCGTGAATGGTTCAATGTATATTAAAACGATTTTTTAGTCCACAAAAGCGTCTAAAATATCACAAGATTTTTGAAATGACTGTTATAGGATTAATTTCGGAAGTAAATTGCTTCATTGATTTTGTTTTTGACAGCTTAAGCTATTAAGCAATAGTATTGTTTTATTATTGCATTAGATTCGTGGTTTTGTACAATTTGGGGTATTGCATAATTAGCACTTTGAAAAATTGTTTTAGCTATATTAGCTGCTTCTATGTTGATGTTACAACTAATTGGTTGCATTGAGTTGTGGTGCTCTGAAAGATCTCTAAAGCGGCTGCAATCTGCTAACTTTATTCTAAAACGGGGTAAGGGTTTTATTTTGCTTTGCGTATGGATAGGATGTAGTGAAATTAGAAACGGAAACTGATCACTTCCGCAAAGGTCGTCAATTATTTCCCATTACCAAAGTGGGGCTAAGGTAGGCGAGGCGAAGGTGATATCAAAATGGGTAAATGTATTGTGACTGCTTAAATGAGTTGGAAAGCCATTGTTGAGGATTATTAAATTGTTGAGGATTATTAAATAATTTATAAAAATTGTTTCCCTGGCAGTTGTTTAGTTGAGAGCCCCAATTACGATGCCAACTATAAAATTCGCCCATAATGATGATGGTTTGATGTCGGATGTTAAATACGTTTTCCAAATTGTGTATATTAAATATTTTATTGGGTGTAATGCATGCAGATATTATTATTGTGTCTAATACTGAATGCAATTTGACTGCTACTTCGTCTACGTCATTATTAATAGTAATTTGTTCATGTTGAAGTGAATTCTGTGTTAGCAGAGCAACGCCTCCAAAAGAATTTGTAGCTGAATTGAAATTGTAAAATTGGTAGAATGTATTATTATAGTTGCAGTTCCCTGAAATTGTTAATGTAGCCTTTTAGGCTCCACTGAATCCTTTTAAGTGACATAGTAGTTATATGCTATAAGATAGGTGATATATGTACGCAATAACAATAGTTACTATTTTTCTGAACATACATTTAGTAGTGCTATAGCTAATATTCTTCCATTGATAGGTCTTTTGTACCGTTGTGGTGAGTTAGAGCTACTGTGTTAGTTTTTATCAGCCTTAAATCGGTTTAACATAAATAGTTCGAGGAAAAATTTTAGTTTTTGTCTCGGTTATGACTTGAGATTAAAGGGAAGTGGAAGTTGTAGGTTTTCGTTTATCAGTAGTTACTTTGCGAGCTGGAAGTGGTGGTGGATTAGTTTGGTTCTCTTCTATTACTTGTTCTGCTAACTGAGTGCTATTATTTGTATTGTTGTTCAGCAGGCTACATCATTTGTGTGGATCGTTAGAGTATGAGGACAAGAGCTGTTAATAGTTGTTGTTCTGAGAGCTATTAATAGTTTTTTCTCTGTTAAGAGTTGATGCATAGGCCTGGAATAAGTGGCTGTATCTCTCGTTGTAAATGGAATATCCTGTTTTTGTGTCTGCTTTTTGTAAGATCTCAATGTCCTGAATTTTTTTTTGTTTGATAAATATTGGTAATTTTTTATGGCTTATTATGGTATTAACTTTTGAATTTTGTGAACTTTACATACACTCTGATATTGTAATCCCAACAATATTTAATTTTCGTCCAAGCCTCTCAAGTCATTACAGTATATGACTCCTTTAGTACGATTGAGTCTTTCGTGTTCGTTTACTGAAACTTTAATTGTTTTTTTAGTGTGTTCAACTTCGATAAGAGGTTGAAGTTGAGTTTTATGCCTGTCGTCAGGTGGGTCTTTCGGTTTAAGAGAAAGAGTTTGGCACTTTCTAAACTTTTTTATTATATTTATGTATGTACTATATAATATTTTTATTTATTATTTTTTTTTAGGGACAAGGAAACAAAATAGTTGAACTATCAAGTTTTACTCAAAGTCTTAATGATATTCTCTGTCTTACATAATACGTAAGCTTAGCTGTTCTAGACCTGGTTTTCGCAAATGCACGTTAGAACTTGTCGAATGAAAGCATGGAACTGTCAAACAAGAACTACTCTAAGTCAATTAGTGGGCACATCTCAACAAAAAAATTTTTGATCCTAGCTTGTTTCGACACGTTTTGGTGAAATGAAATGAGAGTACATCGAAATCTGTCCTGCGTTCGCTGTGACCGTTCTAGGTTTATTAAATTTCATTTGGGAAAAATTGAAAATTATTTTCGAAATAACTCTAAATCATTAAACATAATAGCATTTTCAAATCTGCGAAAATACGAGTCTAATGACCAAAGGGCTGATTCAGTGTCACCATAAGTACTTAAAATGTTTTGTTAAGAATTAGGATTAAGCACTCTGAAAAGTGAACTTATAATTAAGTAATAATATCAAAAACAGATTGCTGATCGGTATATTAAAAATTTTAAAATGCCATTAACGTAATTGCTTTTATATCTAATTAATAGCAAAAAATCAACAACACTGAAAAACTACAAATTGTTTCTTAATACTTCCTTCACATTACAAATTTTACTATCACCATGCGAATGTTATGTCTCGATACGAAATAAATTGGTGAAATTATTGAGAGGATCTTCTTAAAATTAAAAAGGTTTTGTGATCTCCAAATACTGTAGATCTGGTTGGAATAAGAGCTTATTCCTTCAAGTCTTTTCGTACCATAGGGGTTGACAAAAATCAATTTTACCTTAATCTTTTTAATATGCAAAATTTCAATGGGATCGAATCCAAACAGAATTATGAAACTAGTACTTTCCTTCTGCAAAATATTGCTTTATAAATAGCCAACAATCTTTGTACCGACTTAATTTCATAATAACATTTGATATTAGCCAATAATTTCATTGAAAAATATTTAAAATGATACACAAGGGATATAACATTCATAAAAGAAAGACGTTTTTGCGAACTTTCAGATATGATTTTCTCCGTGTAGTCATTAAATTAATCTTTTACATTTAAAATTTTTTATATAAATAGATGCCAATAATATACATACAAACACAATTCAGTTGCATTGTTATAGAAAAGGTTTTCAAATGTTGTTATATCTAATTTTGATACTTCAACTTGTAAGTTAAAATTTTTATCAATTCCTTATATTGATTTAAATTGAAAATATTCTTTTAAGTATTACATGATGTGTGCCAAATTAGAGTTCACCAGCATCAAATGCACTATACATGACACCAGTTACGCCGATGTCGAATATTGCTTTGTGAAAGCTATCAATCGAACTTATCGTTACATTTCAACTAAAACCAACTTGCACAAGCCGATAACTGATTTTTGGGTTCGTATTTATATCGTTGATGAACTTGAGGTCTTTTCGCTTTTAATCTCTTACTACATATTTCATTCAGGTAAATGTTGACGTTCGTAAGCGTGCAAATGGCTACAAGCCATTTCTATACAACGTAACATTTGATCTATGCAAACAGTTCAAGGGTCGTGAAAAGATTTTGTTACACAATTTTTTTTTTAGTTTTTTAACAAACTATACCAACATGAATCATACGTGCCCCTATAATGTAAGATAATTTATTGAAATTGTATAAAAAAAATATTTTATTGTAAACTATAACATTATCCTTTGAAAGCACTCCCTCATATCAGAAAAGCTCTCCACTGATAGAGTACTCTTTTTGTTGCGTGATTTGCCAGTACCATCTGGTGAATATGGTCTTTTTACTACTTGGATGGATGGCAAGGTAGCTTTTGGGTCTATTGATGTTTTTGGAAAATTATATTAAAATATTTTCTAATGTATGTTCAAACTTAAATAAAAAATAATGGATACTTTGATCAAATTTAGTACTTTGGCCGTGAGATTACAAACGGGCAAAATTGGTCCATGTATACACGCTTGATTTATTCGCTCGAGTTCTACTTTTAGGCACATTTTATCAAGAGCACGTACACAGGGTGATAATAATATCTTTATTTGAAAGATATATTCTTGTCGACATGTTCCTGAAAATTCGTGACTTCATAAGAGGAAAATAAAATTATGTTTGCACTTTGGCTTTCTTAATACAATGGTTATTGTATCTTGTTATTCAGAAAATGGCCAAAAACCAATTGACCGAATAAAAGTTATCGAAGATTTTTAACTTCTGCATACAAAGTTTATGCGTGAAGTTATTTCTGCAATTGGAATTATACAGCATTTGAAACTTAAATTAATATGGTATTCATCTTTCATGAAAAAATATGACATAAAGGGACTCTAATTTAGTTAATAAAGCTATATACATAAGTATATTGTGAGAACACTTTTGATTGTTTTGTATCAACGATACGCCCTTTAAAGTAGATACTATACATATAGAGGCTTAGCACATGTTTGGTGGCCGCCATGAAGGAAGCTAGTTTGTGTGTAGTCATTAAATGTAGCTTACGGTTTCCATGTCAATGCCAACGCTATATATTTACAAATACTTCACAGTAATATAAATGGTTATAGAAAGAAAGGTATTCAAAATACATATATAAATAATTGACCACATCAGTTGTGTAAGTATTTTGTTTTTTGATAACCTATAGCTCGAGCAAAAATAAAACAAATAACATCAGGTCAATTATCAAATAAAAACATATGAACAATAACACAATAGTTTCAAAAATTCTATTCTTTGAAAGAAAATTTTGGAACATTAAATGTTAAAATTTAGGTGGTCCTTAAAAAAAAAATTTATTTTTTTATTAAATTTCCTAAAGAGTAGAGACTGGAAAATAGTCCGCAGATAATGGCAAAGAAGTCGACTTGTCCTTTTTAATGACAAGCTAAGGCTTCTAAGCTTTAACAAAAAAAATGGCCCGGAAGGATTGAGAAATGATTATTTTAATAAATCCTTGAGGAACTAAGACGAAAATTCGAGACTGTTTTGGAATCGGACAAAAATATTCAGAAACGAAAGTGTTTCTGTGCCGGCGCAAACACTTGTTATGCTATTACAACGCATGAGAAACTTTGTGCCACTGACTTTAATTTTTGTAATGCACATCAGACCACTATGCATCTTTCTGATTCAGAAACAAGTGCACTAGTTGGTGATGCCCTCGTTCTTCCTTGGAACACAAAATGTGCAGAACATATCAAATATTGCACCAAAACCTGTTTTATTTCATATAGAATGCCTTACAGTTCGAAAAGCCTCTAGTTAAGATGGCATTTCTAATCTTCAACTTAAGAATCAACCTTTTGATGCAATTAGATTCCTTTTACTTGTATGCCAACGATATATTCAACTAGCAAAGACGGCACGCGTTGCTACGCCTCAAGAAGTAAAATAAATTATATGTTTTTATTTTTGGTGGATTGAATCATATATGATGATTGATGAGCTATGATGAATTTAATTCTTTCTTATATGGGACGGCGTGGCATTGTCCATTTTTATTCAAATCAAGCTAAGCTACGAACCTTTTACAAACTATAAGAATTATATGTACGAAATTTTGTCCATTTACGTCATATAATTGCTGAGATATAAAAAATGTTTGAACGGTTTTGGACATTAACAACAAAGTTTTTTATCAAACGTAGGGGTCCCCTTATTAAATCTTTCGTCATATAATAATAACAAAAGAGAGTAGTAACGGTATTATTCTAACTTTCATTCGATTAGAGATCATTTTAGTACTGCTGACTCTATAGACCGAAGATATGACGAAATATATGGACCCTAAATAAAAGTAGCCTAAGCTGAGCTTCTTAATGTGAAAGCAACATGGTGTGAGTTCGGTGTGAATCGGTTAACCGGCCTTCGTGAAACTGATATTTTAAAAATATTTTTGTGTGAGGGCCATCCTAAAAATGCACTTAATCGAAATAAAAACTTTCCTATATTTTAATAAAACTGTTTGCGTAGAGTATTCTCAGACCTACTGAATATATACACACAAAATTACATAAGTATCGCCGAAACGGCTTGACCGATTGTTTTGTTTGTTACAAACACTGTGACACGAAAATTATATATATTAGATATATATGTATATCCAGATCCAAGTCAGATTTTAGAAAAAAGTTGTCATTTCTAATTAATAGAAATCGAATCCAAATTCAAAAAATAGTATCAAAACAAAAAATACTTCACTTACTTATGATACGAGCTATTGCTAAAGTGAGGCTGCGAGGCACCTCGTTCTCAGAACCGAGAACGAGGCGAGACCGAGGCGAGTACGAGGCGAGTACGAGGCGAGGTGCCGGTATGATCTCGCCTCGCCTCAGTCGAGCGAGGCAAATTGCTCCATCCTAGCTGACTCATGATCTCATGTAGCGTAGTCATATATACAAAATTTAAAATGCAAAAGATTTTCAAAATAATTTGATGTCTTGTGATAGGTACTCCTAACGAAAAAAACAACATCATGAAGGTGTTTTTGGAGATTTGGTCAGACTCAAAATTGAAGCTCGCAGCCAAATTTCGAAACAGCGCATAGATACATGTCACCACACATTCAAAATGAAATAATCGGCGTAGGTATGTGTATAGTATCTTTGCAAGCGAGAGCAGTGACATATCAGGAAAGGAGTAACTTTCCATTGGTGTAGATTTTTTGACGAAAAGATTATGGTTTGTGAGGAATTTTAAAGTTTCGTGGAGTTAATAGCCTTTTAAATTGACAACTTTGCGGGAACTTAGGCCTGTATCCAGAAAAAACGTCGGACAAGGATACGATGGGTGCTCGCTTGTGACAACAAATGCGCTGTATTTTTACTGTCCAAGTCACTAACAAATTAATACCAGTGATACCAAATACAATTTCTGCAATAAAAATTCTTTAGAAAATCGATTATTCGTCGAAAATACATTCCAAACACGTCAATGTTCAGCAAAACCCGTTAGTTTCAAAAATATAAAGGAATCGCTGTATTCTGACAAATCGTTATTGCACAGACGATAGTCTTGCAACGAGAAAGTTATTTTATCTGGATTGCGCTACCTCGAAATTGAAATTCATTGTTAGTGTTTGTGTCATAGCCAAATATTCGGCTTTTCTGCAACTAATAGCAAATGTTCTAAAGTAAAAAAGTGTAGACTTACTTTTATGTGCAAATCATGTTAAAAGAATCGCAGGCATCTTAACATAACACAAAGTTCTATAGGCCGAGGCCGAAGAAATCCCCTACAATCTAGGATCAGATTGCCGCGTGTCACAAATCGGCCAATACATCGTGCCAATCCTCTAGCGCAGATTCCTTGCGAGATTTGGAAGAGATCTTTAATTATTCAATAGCTCTATGCAGCGTTTTGAATATGTGAGGTGCCACACCCTCTTTTCGAAATTCAACAGCTTTTAGTTTGATGTTAGACCAAACCCTTCTTATATTTGTATATACACTTCTATACCTTCCTCGCCTCTTCTATGCGTTACACACAGAATGACAAAGTAAATTTACCTTCTGTGTAAGGTATGAAAATAAGTCACATGGAGGAATACGGAAAAACAACTAGCTGCACTTGTTAAAGAAATGCAACCCAGTCAAAAAACAGGCGCAACACAATTCACTTCGACACCCCATACAACGTGCACTATCGGAAGATCCTTCAGCATCTTGCGAAAGGTAAAACTTGGTTACAGTCAACAATGACAGAAAATCGGATGATCGGTCTTTGCATGATGAAATAAATTTGCACCCTCGTAGACTAGTGTATAACCAGTGATGAGTTTAAAATAAGGACCACTAAGTACAGACCTAGGGCATCACCGCGAAGAGGCCACCAGCTATTGAAATTGTGGCATAAAAAAAATAGCGTGTTACTAGTCAACTAAAATAAAAATGAACCCCTCACTATTACGAATGCACTAAATGCATTCAGATTAGATTTATTGCGAAACTTAATTCAAAATAAAAAAATAGGTTTGATATCAAAATATCCAGAAGATCTCAATTCCGAACTTACTGATGTTCAGAAATTCAGTTTGCATAAAAACTGAAATATTTATAAATTTCATGCCTAGGCTTATTTATATAAAATAATGTGGGAAGATAAACTAACATCAGTCTGATGGTTACAAATTTTACGGCGAAGGATCATTCTCACAACTAAAGAGATTACAAAATCCTTGTCGTACTGTGATGAAGCAGGATAGATTGGATGCATTTTTATTACTTGGCATTGAAAGTGGTCTACTACGTGAAATCGAATTCGCTATTAAAAAGTCAAGAAAACAGTATTTCGGCCACAAAAGTATACCTCAAAAATTGTAACTATTTTTTTTCAAATAAAAATGCAATATAAAATAAAAAACTAAGGCACCATTTTATTTAAAAAAATAGGAATCCAGAAATTGAATTTCCTTTATTTTGCCCCACCCTAAAGCATCCCATGCATCTTAGTAATACTGCTTCTGATGTTTTTGAAATATCTGCGGGAGTTCCACAAGGGTCTGTTATTGGACCTGTACTGTATTCCATTAACGTCTCGGATATTTGCAAATCGAGCAATACTAATTCGGCACTCTTTGCTGATGATACATGTGCTTATGCTTATCATAGTTCTGTTATCGACAATAATGCCAATATTGAAATTAACCTGCATGAGCTCAGCAAATATGTCATATCGGACATTAGTAATAACCATAGTATATTGCTTTGAAACATTAACACAATTGCTGCAATTATGTAAATAAATAACAAAATAATTAACTACACTGAGGAAACTATACCAACGAAGCGGTGGTCTATCTTTTTTCTTCAAAATAAATTTCATGTCCTCATACTATATAATTTTACAAATATGATGATTTAGGAGATCATTTTCTCCTTAATTTCCCTATCACTCATAATTGTTGCTTTACCAACGATATATCCTTTAAAAAATCACTATAATACATATGGAACTATGTAGTAAACCATGATAGTTTATAAGTTTCTGTTAATATTTCTATGAAATTTAATCTTCGCATTTACTTGATGGCAATTCTTTGCTTGTGAAATAAAACTGATGTACTTATTTTTCTGATCAAAGGAGCTTACATAAATTTAACAGGTCCCCTATGGCCCCAACATTTAAAAAAAAAATAAAAAGTAAAACATTTATTCTTCCGATAGTCAGATGATTGTCTGATTTAATAGCGCACCACAATTGAGCGAATAAATTAAAATTATCATCCAAAATTGGTTTCAAAGACGTTAAAGTAAGTAAATAAAAAAAAAAATTTTTCCATTTTTTGAAGACTATAAACATGAATTATGTAAAAAATTGTTTAATTTAAAGTCCTTTATCTTCTCGTGGAGCATGGGGCTTCCAACATGCACGATCACTAGCGAGTGCCTTCAACTCTCCCCATAATTTCCCCAATTCACGTATTTCTTGCTCTAAAAACGTTTCCACGATTATCTTGAACGGCTACATTTTCTGCTTCCTTGAGGGTTCCATTCCAATAGTTGTCAACAGACATCAATTGATGATTTTCGCAACGTATGTCCAATCCATTTCCACTTTGATCGCATGATTTGAATGGAAATCAGATCTCGACAGTATCTGGTAAGCGGTTCGATATTGTCGATTTTAATATTTTTACACGGTAAATATTAGCCCAGGTATGGCCTACAACACATATTCGTATTCAAATACCACGAAACTACTAGCACCATGTGAATATTAAGATTCGAACAAAATACACTTGTCAATATAATAAGATCCCAACTCAAAAAACTAAAGGTTTTATTGATTTTCAGATTAACATATTTCCGGAAAACATAATCGGGTTTTAATGACCGTGGGCTCGTCTAAAGTAGTGCGTAACCGCTACGAAAACGTTACTTTAATTCAAAAATTATAGTACAACGATAGAATAATTTAAAAATTATCGTATCGTCCTCGTAAAGGCGCCAAGCTTATCGTACTCGTTTTCGTATGAGTATTTTTTGATCTGTATCGTTTTCGTCTCGCCGATATTTCCCAGTTATTCTCGCTTACATTTATATATTTAATACTAGCTGGACCAGTAGCTTTACCCGCGCACCACCCCACTTACATTTTACGCAGCCACTACTGGAAGCAATTGAGTCCATGTACCGTATTCCAAAATTAATATATGTTACAAGAATAGCAAATCAAAATACATTAAAACGATGTGCCACGGGATCGGCGGTAAAATAATATGGGGCGATTTTACAATTTTAAAGTAGAAAATCGGTGTTTCTAATTTTTTTCCGGTAAATTTTAAATTTTTTTGTAAAAAAAAAAGAAGAAGTAGAGACACCAATCACGGATTCGAATTCCACGATCGATAATAGGTCGGAAACCACCCCCGCTTTGTTGGAAATTTTGGAAACTTCTTTAGCTTTCAATATTTTTTCAAAATTGGTAGACAACCAAGGCTATTGTAATCCACTGGCATGTGTTAAGTAAAAATATACTGCAAAATTATATATATCCGCGTTCAACATTCTAAATGTTTATCGTACGATAAACACTACATTATTGCCGAGAACGAGATATCGGTCTGACCGTTTTCGTTCTCTCCCTATGTCATACGAGAAATATTTTTGTTAATATCGTTTCGTTATCGTTCTTGTTCTCGGTCCCGATAACGAGAACGATATTTATCGTATCTCGCTGAATCACTAATCTTAAGCAAATCCCTCACTTGTATCATCTGCGTTGAAAAGGGAAACCAAATCTCCCTTAGACTCCGTAACATTGAAAAATTTTTCTAACATCAAAATCATTTTGTTTTTTAGATAATCCTTATTTTTTACGACTAAGAGGACCAAAACATTCATAGACATGAGACGTTCTTGTGCGAATTTTTCAGATATAATTTTCTGAGTGTAAATTTATTATCATATTCATCATGTTCATTAAATGAAGCTTTTAAATCTTCAATATAAATAAATGTCAATGATATGCCACACAATCACTTTTAATTTACATTGTTGTAGAATAGGTTTTCAAATGTTTCTGTATCTCATCCTGGTAATTCAGTTTGTAGGTTTACATTTTCAATATTTTTTAAAAATAACTTTAATAGAAAATATCTTTACAAGTACTGCGTCATGTGCGTCAAATTAGATTTCACCAGCATAAATTGCACCAGTAACGACATCAATTTCAGCGAAATCGATTATTGCTTTGTGAAAGCTGTCAATCGAACGTTTCGTTACATTTCGCTTAAAGTCAACCTGCACGAACCTCTAACCGATATAAGGGTTTGTATTTATTAATTGAAGAGCTTGAGGTCATTCCGTTTAGACCTTTTATTATTTCATCCAGGTAAATGTGGATGTTCGTAAGCGTGCAAATGGCTACCGACCATTTCTTTACAATGTCACAGCAGATCTATGCAAATTTTTAAAAGGTCTTTCCAAAAATTTGTTATTCAACTTTTTTTATAGTTTTATTGCGAAGTATAGCAACATCAATCATACGTGCCCCTATAATGTAAGTTAATATAAAAAAATTTCTATAATTGTAAACTTTAACATTGTCATTCTAACATAGCATCCTATCATATTGGAAAAGCTCTCCTCTGATAGAGCACTATTTTTGCTGCGCGATTTGCCAATGCCCTCTGGTGAATATGGTATTTTTACTACTTGGATGGAAGGCAAGGTGACCCGTGCAACTGTTAATGTTTTTGGAAAAATATATTAAAATATGTGCAAATAATACGCGTAGTAGTACTAATTTGAGTTAAGCCTAAACCAAAATAGAAGTGACGAGACGTAACGTGTAAATTCGAGTATATACATATATGTAAGCCAATGTTCACAACCATAATGAACGCTCGTAACCGATCGAAAGTGAACGAAACATTTTGACGAGACGTGTTTCTCCGTAAGAATCCAACTTCAAATCGTCACTACGCGTCATAACAGCTGTTTAGTCGTCTCTAAAATAACGTAGCATTTTGGGTTTACTGTACAAACGTTCGTTAAATTGCTATCGTCTTGTCACGTTTATTTTGGTTTAGGTTTTAGTTTTATTACGAAATTTGTCATTATATGTTGAAAATGCACAAATAAATGGAGCATACAGTTTAAAAAAAATGCTAAAAATTTATTGAAAAGTGGGTATTTATGAACATGCAAAAAGATCGTATCTGAATTCGAAAATGGATCACTGCATATTGCGACGTTAATCGCTCTTTCCAGATTATCGGATCGCTTTGTATATGCTCGACGTTCGTTTTAATTTTGAGCCCCACACACAGGGTATACATATTTATTTTGTTATTCGGTCTGTAGCGTATTGAAGTGGCGTGGGGCTATTTTTGCCAAAACAAAAGGAATAATAAAACAATGATATCAAAAATATTTTAATTGTTGAAACATTAAATGTTAAAATTTAGTAGCTGTTTTAAAAGAAATTGCAATTTATCTAAATAGTATCTCACGGTGAGCCTTAGCCATAATTTAATGATGTTTTGGGTGCAAAAAAAATCCTTTGGGGGTTTGATAGTATACTCGCCGAAAAATACCAATCCCATACCGTTCTTTTCACAAAACTGCGGGACATGAAAAAAAACTGTATTAACTTTTGGTGTAATGTTGACACCTAAAGCTATGTAGCTTTTTTTGAATGCCTCTATGCAAATTTTGTAATTCTCGTGTAGATGACTCCCAAAACAAGCAGATACGGCTTTCTCAAAATCTTGGAATACTTCAACATATTTAAGTGTAGCAAGATTAGTTGATCTCCGCAATACGTCCACTTTTTGCAGAAGAATTCTACATGCATTACCCTTGAAACCAGAACATCCATGTGTAATTTCTCATGAAACGTGACAAGCGGCAGCCCAAGCCAGAGCTTCTTTTTCGCAGTCTTTCAGCAGGTGATTAAAAACAGTGTTTACAACCCCTAGCATAAGATGCAATTCTGGTGGCGGAATAACATCGAGAAACGTTTTGCCTTCAGTTGCCGTTATGAGCGGGGCATGGACGCAATTAAAATAGTCCTTCGCCAAGTCCCTTAATCCTTTTCCTTCGTCCATCCATTTTTGATAGCTATTCAGAACGTTCGCCGATGTCCTTAGTTCACAAAGCTATCAAGTTTACCTTTCTTCGTTCTTGCGACATGATACCTGTTAAAATGTTGGCCAACTTGAAGTCTGTGGCAATCGTACCGTCGAAAGGATTCAAATTTAGAGTAAGCCACAACAGTTCGATGTTATCGTAATTCTCCTGCGAATTCGCCACTGCTGCCGCTTTACTCCAGAGTCTTGAAATTGATTTGATGTTACTTTTTCACTATATTTTGCCCGCTTATTGTCACTCGTGATATTATTTTTTGACTGAATTGAGAGGCAAATTTTTAAATATTGACCTCCTCCATCAACACCTAGTTTTAAATGGCAGTCATCGTCTGATATCCCACGTTGTGACTTCACATGCTCTATGAAAGCAGGTACATCGTTGCAATAAACAATCTCCACGGTTGAATCACTTACACTAGGGCCTTTTGAATTCTTGAATGCACATTCTTTACGGCTGAAGAATGCATCAAGATCATGAGCCTTAACATAAAGCTTTGATTTTAAACCAGGCTCTATAAACTTTATACGTTTCGCTGATGTATGGAGAGACTGAGCCATTTTTATGATCGCACGACCATTTAATTTCAAAGCACTCTTCATAGTTAGTATATCTTCCGTAGATATCACTGTACTCTCTGACGTGGTAGAATTGCCTATAGTAGCATTTAAAGGTCGGCCATGGGATTGAGACAGTTGCAAGCTTGAATCCTTTCCATTCGATTGATTGAAATCAGTTTTGAGATAACGTGGTGCTTTTCTGTTAGAGATGAAGTCGAAGTGCATTCTACTAGATTTTGAACTCGCGTGGTTGAAATGCAATGATGTGGTTTTCCTCTTCCGATAATGCTATAGCACTCATCACATCGTTTTGAAGAAGATGCTGTTTTTGAGATATCTGCAATGATAATGAATAATATTAAAAATACATTTTTACTTAGAAAATTTACCAGTTTGAGTTTTATGATTAGAGCTTTTACCATAGAAATTATCATGTCGTTTACGAGCAATTTCGCAGATCTTATATTCACATTTTGCTCTAGTCTGCTTAACCAGTCCAAATGACGAGAAGTCTGGTGTTTTAAATTTTTTCCCTTCTTTTTCTGCCTATTTTCATCAAGATAGTTGTCGAGTACACTTTCTATATCACTTTTAAGCTTTTTTTGTATGACGAACATTTGTTTTTCTTTTCAAAACAGAAATAACAAACTTTAAACCGATTTTCATCGTGAGTCTGTATACTGTTAAATGAATTCAAATATGTTCAACAACTGTATTTTAGGCGAAAAATGTTCAAATCGGGTTTTCCCACGCAGCTCTACACCGATGATTTTGATTTTTTGTTTTTAATAATCTAAAAACAGTATACTATCAAACCCCCAAAGAATTTTTTTTGCACCCAAAATCATTATATTAAATTATGCTTAAGGCTTACCGTGATCTAATAGTAATATTATCTTCTTGTTCATAAATTTTGAAAAGTTGTAGCACGTTAATGGTGTCAATCCTCTAGCGCAGACTCCTCACGAGATTTGGAAGAGATCTAGCTCTGTGCATGGTAATGAATATGTGAGGTGCCACATCCTCTTTTCGAAATTCAACAGCTTTTTGTTTGATGCTAGACCAAACCTTTCTTGTGCTTGTGTGAAATTTGAATTTATTTCCTTAAATAACTCTCTTGGTATCACGTTTTGAAGCTTTTACTTATACGAGAGGTACCGCGCCCTGTTTACAAAAATTGTTGCCTTAAATGTTTAAGTTCTCTCAGTACAGCGTTTTGAAATTTTCGCTTGCATTGGAAATGTCACACCCTCTAGTGGAAATATCATACCTTTTCGCCCAGAGCCTGTCCAAGATATTCTTAGTATTTGTGAAAAATTTCTTTGCACTAAATCTCTCTCAATAGAGCGTTTTAAATGTCTTCCTTGTAGGCGTGTCCGTAATCATATTTCACACATTTTCAATACCACGTACCTTGCTCAAAGTTGCTACCTGTGTGCTTAATTTCATTCAATTATCTTGTTCTTTATTCCCGCAATCGCGATGACTGACAGACAGAAAGACATAGCTAAATACACACAGCTGATGACACTTATCAAGAATATATTTATCACTTCTATACCTTCCTCGCCCTCTTCTATGCGTTACACACAAAATGACAAAGTAAATATACCTTCTGTGTAGGGTATAAAAATATGTCATACGGAGGAAGACGGAAAAACAACTAGCTGCACTTGTTAAAGAAATGCAACCCAGTCAGAAAACAGGCGCAACACAATTCACTTCGACACCCCATACAACGTGCACTATCGGAAGATCCTTCAGCATCTTGCGAAAGGTAAAACTTGGTTACAGTCAACAATGACAGAAAATCGGATGATCGGTCTTTGCATGATGAAATAAATTTGCACCCTCGTAGACTAGTGTATAACCAGTGATGAGTTTAAAATAAGGACCACTAAGTACAGACCTAGGGCATCACCGCGAAGAGGCCACCAGCTATTGAAATTGTGGCATAAAAAAAATAGCGTGTTACTAGTCAACTAAAATAAAAATGAACCCCTCACTATTACGAATGCACTAAATGCATTCAGATTAGATTTATTGCGAAACTTAATTCAAAATAAAAAAATAGGTTTGATATCAAAATATCTAGAAGATCTCAATTCCGAACTTACTGATGTTCAGAAATTCAGTTTGCATAAAAACTGAAATATTTATAAATTTCATGCCTAGGCTTATTTATATAAAATAATGTGGGAAGATAAACTAACATCAGTCTGATGGTTACAAATTTTACGGCGAAGGATCATTCTCACAACTAAAGAGATTACAAAATCCTTGTCGTACTGTGATGAAGCAGGATAGATTGGATGCATTATCAATACTTTGCATTGAAAGTGATCTACTACGTGAAATCGAATTCGCTATTAAAAAGTCAAGGAAACAGTATTTCGGCCACAAAAGTATACCTCAAAAATTGTAACTATTTTTTTTCAAATAAAAATGCAATATAAAATAAAAAACTAAGGCACCATTTTATTTAAAAAAATAGGAATCCAGAAATTGAATTTCCTTTATTTTGTCCCACCCTAAAGCAAGCCCATGCATCTTAGTAATACTGCTTCTGATGTTTTTGAAATATCTGCGGGAGTTCCACAAGGGTCTGTTATTGGACCTGTACTGTATTCCATTAACGTCTCGGATATTTGCAAATCGAGCAATACTAATTCGGCACTCTTTGCTGATGATACATGTGCTTATGCTTATCATAGTTCTGTTATCGACAATAATGCCAATATTGAAATTAACCTGCATGAGCTCAGCAAATATGCCATATCGTGTATTAGTAATATCCATTGTATATTGATCTGAAAATTGGTTAAATTGAATTGAATTGAAAAAAAATAAATAAAACGCCATTAACGCAATTGCTGCAATTATATATAAAAAACAAAATAATTAACTACACTGAAGAAACTATAAATATTTAATGAAACATTTCAAAATGCAAAGTTATATGACACTGACCAACGAAACGGTGGTCTATTTAATTTTTCCAAAATAAATTACATGTCCTTATCCGACTATCGAATTTCAAGCCACACCGAAAATTATTAAATACAGACTTGTGCACAATTTTAAAGGCGTTAAAATGAAATTAAAAACACTTTTTTTTAATGACATATATTATGTAAAAAATTTTAGCATTCAAAGTCTTAGCTGATAAAAAATTCAATATTTAAGCGATTTTAATATTTTTGAACAAAAAAAATTAGGCCAGCTATGAACTTTGTAATCAAGAAAAAACTTCATACGAAAAAGTGGTAGTACGTTCAATAGTTGATGAGTTCTGTAATGATTAAATAATAAAAAATGTTCTGGTGACTCCAATACATGTAAATGCAGAAATTAAACCTTTTAAATATTGCTATGATATTCGTGATCAGAGACCGCTAAATAGTTGATGGATATATGACCAACTGAAAAGTCAAAGCTTGACTTGAACTCCGGCAAACATTATAGGTTTTCTAAATTGAAAAGGTTTTTCTTTGTTGAAAAACAGGCTGTTAGGTCAATTTAGATTTTATGAATAAAACAATGTTAAATTCATTTGTTCACCCGACGTTTCGCTTATGGGTTTTAAGCATCCTCAGGGGTATGTCAAAATTCTTTATTGAATATTCACATCACACTGCTAACGAAAATTTACATTAAAAAACATAGGTACAAAATATATATATATATATATAAAATATAGGTACAAATTTTTGGTTAATATCAAAAACTTACAGCAAGAAAAACATTATTTGAATTTACAAAAAAATTAAATTAAAAATTAAAATAACAAAAATTAGTAATTTGAATATAAGTTTTATAGCACCACACTGTAACTGAGACAAATTTTGTCAAAATCTTCTTTTATGTTCATTGCTGTTTTGTAATGTTGTCTAATTCGTAGGCTCTCTAGAGTATATCTAATGTTTTCTCTTTTTTCTCTGTCCAGTATTGTAATGTTGTCAAAATCAGCTGTGTGTTCATTTTCATCCATATGTTTAGCTAGTGCTGTCGTATGTCTGTTATGGTTTACATCGGCTTTATGTTCTCCTATTCGTGTTCCCAGTGTTCGTTTTGTTGTTCCTATATAAACTCTGTTACATGTTTCTCCTTCTTTGCCTTTACATTCTATTTTGTACACTACGTTGTGTTGCTGAAATTTTTCTGTTTTGTCTTTTGTTTTTGTAAATAACGTTGAGATCGTTTGGTTTGATTTAAAGGCAAAAGCTGTGTCATCTGTTTTAAAATGTTTAAGGGTTATGTCGTCTGTAAGTGTAGGTATGTATGGAATCGCAAAAAAGTGTTTAGGGTGGCCAGATGTTGTGGTGCTTAATGTTGAATTCTGTTGTGTTATGTTATCATGGATTGTATTATATTTTATTAAATGTTCCGTAAGTTTTTTAGGATAGTTATTGCAGTATAAAATATTTCTGATTTTACTAATGTTTTCTGACTGAAAAGTTTTGTCGCTGATTGTTAGTGCTGTTTTTATCATATTGCTTGCAGTATTGCGTTTTTGTTTAAAAGACTGCGTTGAATTAAAATTAATTATTCTTCCTGATGCTGCTGGCTTCGTATACCAGTTAAAGATTATATGACTATTTCTTCTATGAATTGTTGTGTTTAAGTACGGTAACGTGTTGTTTTGTTCCTCCTCATGTGTGAATTGTAATTTGTTGTGATATCCGTTGAGTGTCGTTAAAATCGTGGTCAGGTGGTCTTTGTCTATTATTGCAAAAATGTCATCAACTATAAATTTGAATTTGATTCCTAAATTTTGTAGGTCGTCTATTGCACATTTTAAAAGATCATCTAATACGATGTCTGCGATTGTCGGTTATAAAGGGTTTCCCATCGGCATGCCAAAGGTCTGTTTGTACAATTTGTTTTTGTATTGAAAATAATTGTTTTCTTACAAGCAAAATTTCAATATTGTTAAAAAAGTATTCTTTTGTATTGTTGTGTGTCCTTCAATTATCGTCCACTGTTTCATTATTAGTTTTATTGCCAGGGTTGTTGGAATATTTGAAAAAAGTGAAATTGCATCAAAAGAAAATAGCCTTTTATTGGTATTGAGTGTTATGTTTTTCATTTTATTTTGTAGTTCTTGAGTGTTTTTGATGTTCAAATCTGTTGATATTATGTGCTTTAATATGCCACCTGCATATCTTGCTAGTTTGTAGCAGGAAACACTGACAGACGAGGATATTGGCCTGAGTGGCATGTCTTGTTTATGCACTTTTGGGAGGCCATAGAGCCTAGGTGCATTGCTGGCTGAGCATGATAGGATAAATTTTGTTTTCAATGGCCGTGAACTCATCTTAAGCATAAGCGTCACGTGTACCATATGCGTTAATAAAAATTTATCTCAGTTCATGATGATTTTCAACTAGGTTCTGATAAACGTTTAAAGAGGAAAAATAGCGAAAAAACATGTTCCTATGAAGATTTCAAATAAAATTTTCTGTGTGTAGTCATTAAATAAAGCTTATCATTTCCAAATTTTTAATAGAAATAAATGCTAATAACACACAAGCTCATTTTAGTTATATAGTAGTCTTATAGAAAAGGTATTCAAATGTTGTTATACCTCATCTTGGTACTTCAGTTTGTAAGTTCAAATTATTAATATTTTTTATAAGTTCTGAAATTAATTGATAATACTTTTCAAAGTACTGCATCATGTGTATCAAAGTAGATTTCACCAGCATAAATTGCACCAGTAGCGATATCAATTTCAGCGAAATCGATTATTGCTTTGTAAAAGCTGTCAATCGAACGTTTCGTTACTTTTCGCTTAAAGTCAACCTGCACGAGCCGTTGTCCGATATCTGGGTTTGTATTTATTTCATTGAAAAGCTTGATATAATTTCGCTTTAAATCATTTACTACTTCATCCAGGTAAATGTAGACATTCGTAAGCGTGCAAATGGCTTCAAACCATTCCTATACAACGTAACAATTGATCTATGCAAACTGTTGAAAGGTCGTGAAAAGAATTTGTTATAGAACTTTTTTTTTAGTTTTATTGCGGAGTCTAGCAACCTTAATCACACGTGTCCCTATGTTGTGAGTTGAAATATAATATTTCATACATATATATATATATATATATATATATGATGTACTGTTAACTATAACATTGTCTTTTTAAAGGATTCAATCATAGTGGAGAAGCTTTCCACAGATAAAACCATCGCTTTGTTGCGTGATTTGCCATGGCCCTCTGGTGAATATGGTATTTTTACTACTTGGATAAGTGCCAAAATAGCACGTGCAACTGTTAATGTTTTCGGAAAAGTATACTAAAATATTTGTATATAATACGCGTAACAGATGTACTAGTTTGAACTAGAATTATTGTTACGAAATTTCTGATTTTGAAAAAATATTTAAAAACTAAAAGAAAAATGTATCAACCCAAATAAAGATCATATCCGAAACAGAAAATGCATCACTGCACGTCGCACCTTTAATCGCTCCTTTGTGATTATCGAATCAGTTCGTATATAATCCACCTTCGTTTAACTTTTGTGGTCTACACACAACATAAATTTATTTTGTCATTCCGTCTGTAGCTATTGTGTTTTTTTTTGCCAAAAACGAAAGGAGTGGCATTTTAAAGTCTTCGATTTTGTTGCCTCTTTGGTGAGTATTACTTGACTGGTTCATGTTTTATCTATAATCATTTTTTCACAAAACGAATCATTGCTTCGCTATAATTTTTGAAAATCTATGAATAATTTTAAAAATATTTTTATTCTATTATGTGACCTCTATGAAAATAGTTGGAACATTAAATATTGAAATTTTGTTGGTCTTAAAATAAATAAAAGTTTCATATCATCTAAATATTAGAGTAAAATTTAATGCACAAGACCAACAAATTCTAAATATATTTCGTTCCAACAGGTTTTGAAAAGTCAATGGTTCGACTTATGTTGAAACAGTCCGAAAGGTAGTGTTACATTTTTCATATTCATTTCTTGACGCTTATTTTTTTTTTTGCTGTTCATAGTATGTCTATCAATAGAGGAGATGAAAACATATAAATTTCAAGCTCGAAAAGTTTTCGTGTGACAAGATTTGACCCATCTTTCATAGTACAAAATCGAAGGCCGCATATATTCTTGATCAGTGTCACCTCCTACGTCGATATAACCTTGATCTTATATCCAGGGAAATCACGAATATGGCAAATCGAAGCTTGAGAGTTTGATGAAATCAGTTCAAAAGCACGCTTATCGCCGATATATGTTTAAGGTGATGCCAACATATTACACACAAACACAAGAAATTGTTTGAACTATCGTTAGAGAACAAGTGTGAACATTTTGCTAAGAAGGTTCAGAGCTCCCATACAAGCAAACTTTTCAACCCGCAATCCTGAGATAGATATTTGAGGTTAGGTTGGCTATCCAACCAACTAATTTATTATCTGTTACTATGCAACCACATTTTAGACAAGTACCATTGAGGGATCGAACAAATACCAAGCGAATGGATTGACTTGAGAGAGTGGTCCACACAAGCTAACACTTAAAGTGGAATGCACACATATCTACATATAATATTTTGAAAAAATTTTGTACAAAAATTGTGCCAGTATCGACAAGAGGGCGTTGCACCTCCCTAACGAGCATAAACTTTAAACGCTATACTGAGGTAAATATATGTGTTAACTGGGAATTCTATTTATATGGAATTTTGTTTTGATTATGAGTTTCCCACCTGGCCTAAATTCTTGATATGCGGTTGAAGATTCATTTTTTTTCTTGAAATATTGTTCTTAGGGAGTAAATTTCGGTATCTTAAGCTTTTATGAAAAGTTCAAGTACGTGCTTTTTAACAAAGTGAAGTTGTATATGCTCTCTCTCTCTCTCTAATTAAAAGAAAATTGATTTGAAATTAAAAGAGACCTAAAAACTTTTGGTTCGATTGCAGACGAAATAATCGAAGGAAAAGTATAATATATTATTTTTTAAATTGTTCCATACTGACTGTTCTAAATTGATTTTCATAGAATTGCGAAAAATGCCCAATAATTGAAGTCTAAAAAGTTGGCACAACCCAAAATGAAACAATTTTGTAGCACTTCGTTTTTTATTTTGTAATAAGAAATATTTATGAATCCCATTGAAATTACAAAAAGCTTAACTGATGTTCAATTTGCTCTGTGGAAAATGCACCTGCAGGGTGAACCAGTTGCGATGCCACCAACAACGTGTGGCAGCTGATTAGCGAAAAAATTAATTTCACACCTAGATGTAAATTAAATTCGAATGAAATTCCAATTTGACCACGGCGACCACTGCTCAACTTACAATTTTCCGCTCGTCCAAGGAATGATTTTGTTGTGCGCTTGCCAACGATTAAATAGAATTAAAAATTATTTTCATACAAATAATTAACGAAGTCAGAAAGAAGTATTCGTGCACATGGAAAAAATCATTTACGCAAACTAATCGATGCGGTAATCAATCATTTACACTGTAAGAAAAGCGAGCGTTGTTAATTTTTATTAACACGCTTTAAGAATCACATTTTCATGCTTGGCAATGAGATGCTACGCTGCTGATGATCCTCAACAAATATGCTGGAATTAAATACAGATTCATCAGACAATGCGTCCATCAGTCGAGGAATTATTGATGCAGAATGACCTTCGCAACGCTGATGAATGATGTCGCGCATACAAAAAGGCCAGACGCACTGGCAACGCGGTGTGTTCGTTGAAGCATTGAAGTTCATTCATTGAATACAGCAGCTACAGATCATCAGCAGATTAAATTCTTCAGTGATACGTTATTAGTGTTGTAGAATTGTTTGGTGGTGGTAAAATAACCGGTTATTAGGTTGCTCCGATTGTGGTTTTTGAAGTTTTTGACTTTAAGGTAAAAACGAATATCTTCTTTCAAGAGCATTTGAAATTTTGGGTCATTAGGCATTTCATAGAAAACTCTTTTCGCTTAACATTTTGTTCTTAACTTATTTCTTGCTTACATCTTAATTGCGTCTCTTCTCTACATATTCTAAATCCATTAAAATAAACCCGATTAACCGATTAATATACATAGGTTTTATTGATCTTAGCATCTTTCCTTTACTCATTCCTGTGGCTTTTGTTTACCACTTTGATGCAGCCACTTGGACGCTATGCGGTGCAATCAAAAGCATTTCTCCAACGCAATCACGGTATTTATCTGATGTCAAAAGTGCTCCTGAAGTCAACTTGCATCATTTGTAATACGCGCGCGCGCAACAACGATGACGCTCTAAAGGTATTAGTGAGTCTGCATCCAATCTTTTAGTAAGGTGTGCCTTCAGTATTCGTTTCATTTATCATTTTCACCTTTTACATCATATGACCACCGACCGCACTCTTTGTCCTATTTTTAATGATGCGTCGTGCCGTGTGCAGGCGTTTAGTTGGAGTTGCAGCTGTAGCTCCAACGAACACTTGCTGCTTTTGTTGAATGGTAGCTCAACGGGAGTACTGATTGAACACGCTGGAAACATATGTGATGGAAATCGATCAGCAGTGGCAGAAGCATCATCATCTTCGTCATACAGAAGCCAATATCACAGTGCATGTAAAAGAAATTAATTTAATTTTTCCAAAATTGTAATTTTGTGGAAAAATTTAATTAAATATCGATTGTGTGCTTGACTCATTATAAATTTAGCTGGTTATTAATATTTTTATACAATATGCAATTTTAATGGGAACCCAAAAAAAATATTTCATTAAAAACTCTATACAAAAGCTTTCGAACGCAACAGATGCCATATTTTGCTGATATTTTGGTGCGGTCTAAGAAAGTAACAATTTTAGCCCTAATGCTAATATCGATAAGGCTGTAATCCACATTGAAACTTCATAGACGATGACAGAGAAGAGCAAAATTGTGAGATCGATTGGGAAAAATTATACAAGAAAACAAGTGATCAAAGAATTAATTGACAATCAATTTTCCAGAAATTACCTTTCCCGTGAGCTCAATCTATATAAAATGATAAAAATGTATAGGCAGTCTGTCGTACTCTCTCTGTCAGTGAAATGGTAGATGCTTACCGTGGTCTTCAAGGCAAAATTTTATATTGGGATTGAACATTATAAGGTTGAATTTGGTAAAAATCTTACTTTAAGAATGTAACCATTTTAGTACATAAGACTGATATTTTAATATAATTAAATAATTAATCAGTATTATTACTTTAATGGACATGTGCCTTTATTGTGGCTAAAATTAGATACCTTCAGCAATAATAACACAGATAACTTATTCACTTATATTAAAATATCAACTCCACTTTTTGATGAATATATTGATACATAAATCGTTGCTTTGGGTTCGTTTTCCAGATAAATTTTAGTTTTGGCAAATTAAAATCATCGAAATTTCGTCATATTTTCGATTTCGTATTATTATACCTTCAAAAACCTAATATAAGTCGGACTGCTTTCCTTATTTTGGCTTAAAAATATTAATAGCTCACCACTGATGGCTTAAAAATTTATTTTTCCCACTGTCAAACCTCAACGTTGACATCTTCACTTAACCGATTATTTATTCGTTTGCAAATGATCGATAAATCTTCTTCATGTAGTGAATTGAATTTTAATGGACGTTTTCAGCGGCCAACATAAAAACTTGAACAGCATGGCTGCGCGAAAATGGGCAAAAGTACATAACGAAAAATGCTGACTTTAAAAAAAAGACTCAAAAACATAAAAAACCCCAACCTAAATTGGTGCATTTTGAATAGACGCCACGCTTCAATGAGTAGATCCAAATTTTGCTGTCTATGTGAATGATTTTCCCACTGCCCATACTCATGGTATCTACTAAAAGCCAATTTCAATTTCTATTGAACCAAAATGGCAATTTTACAATTTGCCATTTAAAATGGACTTTTTATGCGCGTTTTAGAGTTTTTCGACAGGAGGAGACCTTTTTCATGTCTTAACATTTTTTTTTCCCCCAGACATGAGCGAAAAATGCTCTTTTAAGCGAAAACTTGTGCATTTATTTTGAGGGGTTTTTGCGGGTTTTATTTGTGTATTGAGCTGTGACCAGAGACCAAAGTGATGAAGAGCAGTAGCAGAGATAGAAATTGAAGCGAACGTTTTTTTTTTGGCAAATGGCAGATTTTCACGGGGTGGTTACTGGTCATTAGAATGTTTTGCTGTTCTAAAAAAAACAAGGGTCGTTTTTTTCATTATTTTGACTGTCTATTAAGTTGTAAGTACACATAACATAAAAGTTAAAAACAAACTTTATTTTTATTGATTTGGAAACATTTTAAAGCATTTACTGTCCCTTTGCTCTGTACTATTCTTTTCCCTCAGGAATAAAAGTGCTATTAAAAGAGTCTTTTTGTTTATCACTTTGACAACTTATGCTGCTGGAATTTCATTTTAAGTACCGATCATTGCAACGAACGTCTAAATTAATAATTGATGATGTTGTTAATAAAAGAAATGAAAATTATTACAGCTCTAAGGCCTTTTGTACCCACAAGCTGACATACAGAGTCAGAACTTTACGGATTTGCTTATTGAACTTACAGCAAAAAAAATGAATTAATGATCATCAAAAAGTTATTAATGAATGTAACATCATCGTCGTCTGGCTACTTGCTCCTTTAGGTAAGCGATGTACTTTGGCCTTAACTTAATCCCACTTTATCGGCATCTTGTGTGCGCGCTTGGTTACAAAGTGTTGTTGCTACTGTGCACAAATTTTACACAGTCAACGACAAATCATTATGGAGCACAAATTCGGTAGCACGGCAGTAAGGAATAGACCATTCAGTGAAATTGATTGAGCATTATACTATTTCCCATCCGGAAGAGAGTAAATACTGTAAGTATTATAAAATTATTTCATCAGTTTTCATTGCCTCCAAGAAACTTTATGTAGCTTAACGAATTCCTGAAAACCATAGTTCATATTTGAGCAAAACCTTGGTCAAAATCAAATTTGGGATTTTTCTATAAAAAGAGCAAAAAAATAAATTTTACTTTTCTCACATAGCACTTTTTGAACTAACACATTATTACCAGCATATTACGATGCTTTGAGACTTCACATATATCAACAAACATATCAAAAAGAGTGCAAATAAAATAAACGACAGGAAAATTGACCCATCGTATGCAAATTGAGAGAAATAGTAACTTAAAACAAAACAAACAGTTTCACAGTAGGTTTCCTAGGGTTGCTACCAGAGCTGCACAATTTTCATTTTTCGGATATTGAGTAAAAAGATTAAGAAAATTTGACTTCTTCCTGAAACATTTTTTTTTTCGATTTTACTTCTGCTACAGTATTTTCCCAATAAGTTCTTTTAAGCTATTAGAAACATTTAAGATAACATCCAAGAAACTTTGTAAAGCAACGTTCAGCTGGAGCTGAAGCGCTTAACCACATTCAACGCAGCCGCCACGGCACATTCATCAACACACCGCGTTGTAACAATGTTACAATTACATTAAGTAATTGGAACGTAATTAGTTCATCTCGTATTACTAATCTGCAGTAATCAACAACTTTTAAGCTACAGCGAACAAATGCAACAAGAGCAACAACAACAACCCAATCATGTTAGTAACATTTTTTGTGGTTTTATTGGTTTTAATTTTTGAAGTGTTGTTTTTTTTTAGTTTTGATTTCAAATTTGTTTTTCTACCCGAGTCGATTGTGTAACAAACATTAATTTATCATTAACTAATTTGCAACGATTGTTATCGAAGAGCAGCAACAACAATAAAAGGAACAGTAATCCGATGCGATAAAATAATTGTTGCCACTTTAAATCAGAGTTAAATAAGCGCAAAAGTTACTTTTTGCGGTTAAAGGCACATAAAAAATTACAATAAATCGTAATCGAAGATGTGAACGTGTTGAATAGCAATAAATTGCATATTAAAAAATATATGTAAATGGGGGAAATATTATAGAAATCAATAGTGATGATTACTTTGAGTTATAATTGCAAATTGATTTAATTGTTTTATTTTTCATATTGAAATGAGTTTCGCACATAGCAGAATTTCATTAGGACTGTTCACAGTATTTTCAGTATTAAGTTTACAATGTGGTAATTTTGCAATTATTCACCATCTTGTGCAATATTTTTTTTTTATTGATCTTATGATCATGAGATAGCAAAAGTTGTAAAATATATATAGACTAGTATATTTTTGAGTGCTTTAATGTGGTAAGATATGCGCTTTTAGCATACAAATATTTATTGTTTGATGTTCGCGGCATTTTTCAATATTAAACGAAAACAGTGAAAAAGTAAGTAACGTTTTGATAATTTTGAGATTTTCGTCAGAAGACCTAGTCAGCAATGATATTACAGAAAAATATGAATGAGTGCTCATAACTGCAGTGTTTTGCTCGTCGAAAATATACTGCAAGACAAATTTACTATAAAGCTGTGAATAGGCATGATATTGCCTCATAAAATGAAGTTAAAACATTTTTTTTTCTTATATCAATCCTTACTGAAACCAACTTTTTAAAATTCAACATTAATTTTATTTTTATCAGAAAAATATTCATAAGTGTCCATGCAAATTTGTGCTGAACTTTCACGCAAATAGCAGCGCCTAAAACCATGCAATTCAGAACATTTTAAAAGTACAGTAATAAGGAAAGTGAAACTCTACAGCAAATGGTCTTGTATATTTTTAGGATTTTTTGAGACATGACAATCTATATAATTTTTACAGTGCATTTAGCAATTATTATAAGTTTCTCAAAACAAATATCTTAATACATCATATGCTTGAAAATATTCCGACATGATTTTAACTTAACAAAAACGAAAAACAGTCCATAAGGAACTTGTTAACATTCAATGTTGTGGTTACTAATTGAAAAGTTGTGGTGTTGTCTGGCTTCTATGATGTCAAGTGGAAAATTTTTAACTTTATTTTTATATGCCAATTCACATATGAACCGCAAGCAGCAGTGCAGCAACATTTTTATGCTCATACCAATGGATACTTTACCCACTTAACGTTGTTTTAACGTTCTATATATGAAAAACATTATTGGTCACTTATGGGTTTTAAATGTGCCCAACAACAACAATAGCAATAGCGTAAAGTGCACATATTAACGGGCACATTCGATTGGTAACATAATACATTACTTGAAAAAATAACTAATATTGCGGTTTTTTCGTAAATGAGAAAGTCCGGGAATATATACAAACACTACATAAATACATATGCATTTAGATTCGTAAAGTAAGCGAACAACCATAAAATGGAAAAGATATGTTTACAAAAAGTTCTTATTAAAAAAATAAATAAATAAACAAGAAAATATTTGTTTGCCTCCAGATACTTTTTATAACAAATTGTTTTGTATATATACAGTGGTGGACAACTTTTATGATGAAATGGCTATAACATGTCTGTAAAAAAAGGGACTTTTTAATGCACCATAACGACAGGCGCATCATAATATGAACTGATCTTGTATCGCACAAGTAGATAAAGTGCTTAGCCTCGTCACACTTAAACTTCATATATTACAATTGCATCTGAGTGCACTGAATGAACAAGCTGCATCACTTAAACACAGTAACCTATCTTACTAATAAGCTTACAATTGTTCACGAATAATTATTATCGCTTCATTCTGAAAAATGTGGTGGTACAGGACCATCTTCATTGTGGAATTGCTCATCAGATCCAATTTTCGTTCAAAGTAAGTGACAGAGATAGAAATGAATTTGACACTCATTGTTAAAATTACTAACTAAAGTCTGTGCTTGTCGGCCAAAAAATTTCAGTCACACACTCAAATTGCCTTTTGGTGATGATTTTTGTACTGAAAGAACTTTTCCCAAATAGAATTTTTTAGACTTATATGACATAGGTTTTTTTTACTAAGGTGCACTTTTTCTATTTTGGCGATATAAAAATGGGTTTTTACAAATTTTGACATTTCTGGAAACAACTACAAGAGACCGTTACCAAACATGCAAAGGCAAAATGTATGGAAGACATTGCCACACAGATACTTCGCCAACTTCTCCGTAAACTTTTTTTTCAATCATGGCTTACCAATTTATTCACCTGTACTGTATTATTACACTCAAAGCATGTTCATAGTTAGTGTTCACAGTTTAGTTAAACGTTACTATGGATTCTTGCTTTTTCTTTTCAAGCCTCGAAACAATTCGTTCTGAAATTTGGAGAGCTCTGCAAAACTACAGTCTGCGGTTTTTTGTAGAAACTTTAAACTTTTCTTTGTACACATGCAGAATTTCATCAAAAAATTTCAGATGATATTTTAATACCACCATAACTAGATATTAGAAATTTTTGCTTTTTGTTTTTTTTTTTTTTTGGTATTAACACCTTGAGGCGTTAAATCTTTAAGTTGCCAGTTGGATTTGTAGGGTATTAAAAAACGGAGTCTCTCTTAATTTTTCTTTATTTGTTTTTTTTTTGGCAAGAGTTTTTTTGTTAATTCTGTTGGCAGTTTTTCAGTTGGCTTAAGGTGGCGCATGGTATTTCTTTTTATTTTGTTTTTCATTTATGTTGTTGTTTCGTTGTGTGTTAATAATCGATTTTAATTAAAATCACGTTTATTGAATTTTTGCGAGTATTATTAAAAGAAAAAAAGTTTCATAGCATATTAAATTACAATTAAGCATGAGACATTCTGGGTGGTCCATATATATTAATGATGTTATAATTTTTTATTAATTTTTTGCTAGAAAGCTAAGTTACACATGTGTTTGCTTAGTCTTACGGAACAGCCATTTTAGCATATATATTTATATTAAATTTGTTTTAAGATAATTTTCAGTATCAGCTATCAGAAACTCTTTCAATATCTGGAGCAATTTAATTTTTGTTTTGCTATATACTAAAATACCTTGTGCTAAGTTTAAGTACCAATATATATTTTCCTATAACAAGTTGCAACACTTTTTCCTCTTACTTATTATTTCAGTGCCTTTTCGTGTTGCATGCGCAGTACTTGAACTAAAAATTCAATTGTCATGTGAAAAATGCCACACTTAGAATTTTTATTTATGCAAAATTTTACATTTAAGCACGACTTTTATTAAGTTATAAGAGTGTTAGTTTTTCTTTCTTTTGTAGAAGATTTAAAAATTTTCGCACGTCCGCTTACAGTTCATATTTTAATTAACTAATTAGTATGTAGAATAAGAACAAAAACTAGGAGAAAAATTACAGCAAAACCTACAAACCGAGTTCACAGGCTACAGGCAGAATTGGTGAAAAGCAAAATAATAATAAAATGTAGAAAAATTGCAATGGCGCAACACGGTTTGCAATCGCTTTGATTACAAAAACGGCAACGATAGTAATGAGTTCAGCAAACTTTCGCAACATTTTAAAAAAATTGATGAAGGCTGAAGTTACATTTTTAAGAGAAAGAAATCAGTCTCACCATCGTTTGGTGAATGCAACTATCAATACAATGATTTTTTAGAGAAGACGACTCTTTTCCAATCTTTAATAGCTCACATTTCCTGCTCTTCGACTCACTTTGAGCGTTTCATCAGCATTCGATTAGTCAAAATGGCTTACTTGCATGTATGTAAATCAGCATCTTGAAGCCTATCTTTGGAGAACCACTACTCTTACCAGCACAAATGCCACTTTTCCAAATCAGATATATTCAAAATATAGTATATTTTAGCAATGGATCTGACGAAATGAAAATCAAAGTGAAGCAGTCATGGATGAATTATGGCTCAAAGAGCGCACAGAGTACAAAAGATTATCGTTATTTCTATTAAAGATTAACACTTCATTGTATTAGCGAAGACCAAACCTGGCCTCTCGCCCTTAGTCTTAGTCCTTCAATTACAGCACCGTTGCAGTCTTCGTGTTACAAAACGTACAAAATTAATTTTAGCCATCCCTTATAAGTCTTGGTCTTACCATAAGTGGCTTGGTCTTAGTCTGGAGCTCTTCGTCTTAATGTTGCAATCATAACAGCGTCTTGCTCTTCAATATGTATGAGATCTTTATAAAAATATTATCACAGCAAGGCCCTGCTCAACAGTAATCTATGGGAGTGGTGATCCTGTCAGTAGCCAAACAGAAACTACTTTGGACAGCAACTCATTGTTGATGTGTTGGCATTTGGGTTTCAACAGAGTCGCGTTTTGACACATCTGTCAAATTCCTGGCAAGTAATCAGTTTACTGGAAAATTCTCCTCCATTTGGCTCTATAGCTGACCTTATGCAGCCATCGGCATAGGAAATCGAGAGTTAAATTTCTTGGTGGAGGTGGTAGTTTGGGAAAATTAAAGCTGAACAGTAGTGAAAACAGTACGTGACTTTGTGAAATCATCTAAATATTTATATGACACCACTGAATTACGACTTTAAGTTTTTGGAACTCTACATATGATTGATTGAGTGAGAGTGTACAAAATGTTAAAAAAAATTTTAGGAAAAATATGTAAGTATATATTTTTATGTTATGAAGAAAGTTCGTCATTGGAAAGTAAGAATATTCAGAAAAGAATTTATAAGAAATTGCGCAATTCTTGACTTTTAGATTGAATGTGTAAAGAGATTATCTATGGAAAGCATTAAAATTATGAAAAAAAAAGTGCGAATCCTTAAAAAAGGTTTGAAAATTCATCAAGATTTTTCTTACCCATTATTTTAAAAGCCCAATCATTTCAGTTCAAGAAGTTTCTGTATATTGGCCTTCAACTTTTTACCCTTTAGCAACTGTAATTAGCCTTAATTCGACTAATTTGCCTGTTCTACATTATATTGTATTCCGAAATCCGCTCCCAATCCTCCAATTCGTTATAAATTAGTTTTTAAAATGATTTTAATAATCACTTAAAAATAAATTATTGCCTCACTTAAAAACCAAATGCGATTCTCATGATTACGATGCATTTCAAAGCTTCAATTTAGAGCGCTTTAACCCCAAAAAAGTTGCGCTTTCATGAAAACAATTTAACTGCGCTTATACTTCAATATATTTCCCATACATTTTTTCAGTTTTATATCCTATGCAAAATGCCAAAATTTGTCATGGAGCATTAGGAAGTTCAAAAAAAAAATACTAATAAATTTTTTGAACCCGAATCCACTGCAATGTGCAAACAAACAAAAACACTAAAAAAACTTCACAAATTATTGTGGCATTGTTTAATTTATGCAAACTCATGCCATGCCATTGAATGCATTGAACACCATACAACTTTTTTTAAACTAAATGAAAAAAAAAACGGTTAATAACCGCGAAGTTTTCAGTCTAAAGTGAAGTATTTCCGACAGTACAGAGAGCTAACAAAGGGATGTTGTTTTATTGGAAATGCTGTGTGGCTTTAGAAAGGAGTCTACGCGTGTCAATTAGGTTTGCTTTTGCAATAAATGTCATCAGCTTCCATTTAAAGAATCGCTATATTTTTTATTTGAAAACTCATATTCATTACTATTTTGTTCTGTGAACCCACACATTTTATTATCATCCACTGCAATTAGTAATGTTTTCAATACTTTATATCTAAATATTATGCTAAAGTTTTTAGTTCATATGCTCAACTGCCATATATCCGGCCCAAAAGTACTAATTTATATAAAATATTCAAATTTCCTATTTCCCAGCTTAATACAATAAGAATAAATGTTATATGCGTGTAATAAATAATACAAATGATTATATGGAAAATTGTTAAATTTACACAGAAAATCAGCACGCTCTCTGCCAGGAACAAACGGCGCACATCGCATTGGTAACAAATGCGGTACAAAACAACACCAGCAGTGCGCCATAATTTCAAAATGGCCGAAATTAACATTTAATTACACACTTGCAGAAACAAAGCCAACAACAAAAGTCGCACATGAATTAAATTAAAAATTTTAAAGCTTAATAGAAATTAGAACAACAATAATGAATATAAAATTTGTACATTAACAACAGGAGTGCAAAGTTCGTGTTAAATTGCTAAATTAGCATTTGAGTTTAGCAAACGAATTGCGAATACAAATCAGTTCGTTTCACTTTGATATTATGATCCAAATGAGAAGTTTGCCTATCCCAGGTTATAGTCAGTGGCGTTCAGATCTTTCATTTCATTGCAAAGGGTGAAAGTTTTTGAGCGACCTAAAAAAGTTCCAAAATAACATTTAAGAAATTGGAAGACCAAAAAGGTTTTAACCCCCTACCCTGCTTGCCCGATTTCTTACGACCCCCTTCCCAACAAATGCTGCGGACGTCATTGAAGAACGACCTCATAGTTTATTAACAAAATCCATAAGCAATGTACCATAGCACAGCATCGTTACTTGTCCACAAACGATCGTAAGATTCCATTTACGAAGCTGAAGAGCTGATAAACAACGAAAGCACCGTTTTATGCATTGCATAGATATTTTGTGCTGAAGAATGCACAAGTTCGAGTATGACAAGCAGCGAGTAATTAAAAAAAAACTTAAATTCAGCGACAGAGGATCGCTAGGGCTAGAGTTCGGTTGGATTCTCAAAATGGTCAACTTGCTGTATTAGGTCCACAAATTGAAATCGTGAATATTCTGCTGTCGATAGTTCAACTGAGTTGTATTAGTCTTTCTAAGGTATAGTGGACTTAAGAACATAACCACTGTAGAAACTCTACAGACAGATAAAACGAAGCAGGTTTTGATCCTCGGATCAAATAGTACCTCTAGAAAAACATTCGAGATCCTTCCAAACAGAAATCTATGCCATGATGTGATCACATCAGATTGAAAATGGTCTGAAAACGTTAAACGAACCTAAAAATCTAGAATGGAGCAATGTAGCTTATTTTGTGTAGATTCTTGGACACATGACATAGATGCAAACGCAAACGAAATGTCTGATCAATTGACAAGAAAAGACCTTATTCTAAGCTAAAAGTCTTAACTAAGAGATATTATTGATATTATTTTCATGTATGTCGATCTCGAAAACCTTTTTCAATGCGTGATTTGTAAAATTTTTAAAATTATACCTACCGCTCAGGGTCGCAAAGATAATTGATTAATATTTCTTAACATTTTATTTCTTCTTACATATTTTCTTTCGTTTCATATTTCACTGGTGGTTGTATCAACTATTATCTTTAAAATTTTCCGTCAATATCATTAGTGATTACAGACAGCTGGTACAATTTTTTTGGTTTTAATAAATCCTGAAAAGCTTCTGTTCTGTGTCAAGTATTATCATAAACTTATTTGTGCCACCACTGTATACAAAATCATTATTACAGTTATGAGCGCGTATTTAATTTCCCATTGAATTTCCATTTCCTGCTACAACAGCAAAAATTAAAAACCACAACCTGTGTGCATTAAAAATTCCGCATTAATTTTCCAACTTCAAGCCAAAAATTTCGTGACAAAATCTGCAAAACAGTGACATTAGTTTTTTACAAATAAGTTGAAACTTTTTACGCCCCCTTTTAAAAAGGTAGGAAACAGCAGCATACAATTTTGAAACAAAAGAGTAGCGATCATTATCGCCACGAAGCAAGAAAATAAAGTGATACCAACAACATTAAAATTAAAACTCTTTCATCCTTTAACTTTCAAAGTTGTTCAGTTTCAGTTTAATTCAACGCGTGGAATTGAAACTAATTTTGGCATCAAAAAACTTTTTTATTTAACTTGAATTTTTCATTTTCTTTAACCATGATGTAGTTTAGTGATGTAGGAATTTTTTGGAACTCAAATCTTATATTCTACTCGATACGGATACGATACGGTCCGCTAAAATAGTATTTGGCAGAAAAATAACGACATCGAAAAGAAAGAAGTGTCTTTTGGACCCAATTAATGGTTTTCCAAACAAAAACTACCAACCGATGTAATATAACCTCAAATACCTTGAAACTATCAGAAGCATTCTGACCTCGGATTCGAATTCAGCGCGTAGAAAACCTTCGGAAGATATACTCTTTGGGTTTCGTTGGCATGTTTAATCGATGTATTTTAAACTTTTTCGAAACTAAGTATTTGAAGTACTTAGACATTATCGATACTTTTCAATTCAATACACTGTATGCTTTCACTTAACTATATTTATTTTTTGTTATATTGGCTATGCTAAGCAATCGCGGATCTAGATTCAGGAAGGAGTATACAGAATATTCCATTCAGTATTTTTTATAATATAAAATCTAATGGTCATGTGGGGCACTTTACTCATAGTTCCAGCATAGATCCGACACCGCAGCCTTATAAATCATTGGTGTACATCAGAACGCTAGTTTGGGACAAGGTTTTTTCTCTGTATATAGATTTGTTGGCATCTTCCGCGAGTCTACATGACAGTATTTAGACACTACACAATTCGATATTCAGTCTTCCGCACATCGTTAATTAAAAAAATTTCAATGTTGCACATTGTCTTTGCTACTAACTTGGCTTTTAGCTCTGCTTTAATTATCGTATAACAACAAAAATTGTTTTTGTTTTTGCTTTATAAATTTTCAATTGTTTTTGTTATCTGCACTATTAAGCTTTAGCTGAGCTAAACCAATGATGACGTTAGATGCCATTGTTATGCATATTAGTTCAGGACGTACTACGTGTAAAGTTGCTGGTTACTTAATACACTTGTTGTTGTTGTTTTTGTTTTTTTTTTGAAACTTTGTCTGGTATTGTCATTAAAATCGCAATAATTGCAGAGGAAATGAATTAATTGGTCACGATATCGAAGAGGAATTAATTATTTATTTTAGTTCAGCAACATTTGCTGAAATTATGTTTGAACCCGCCATCGACTTCCGCTTGAACATCAGAAAAAGGGTTGATAACACAACGAATTTGGTTCAGTTACAATTTACAAGAAAATATACAAGTGAATGAATAGGAAATCATAAAAAAATGAGTTAATCGCTTTTTGATGACTTCATAAAAGTTGGCATTTCGTTCTCGCTCCTCTCGTTCTCTCTCTGTCGGGTCGTTATTTAATATCGTAATCTAATTTTCACGCTTTGCATTAAACTGAGCTCCTTACATATATAGATACACATGTACATCAGTTTAAGAATAATCTTTTACAGTTAGTTTGGCGTATTTTAAAAATATTTTTCATGTTAAAATTACTTAATTTGTTTGGTCTTCTCACCTTTTTCTGCATTTTTAATTCGATGGATTTTTAATAGTTGTTTGTTCTCATTTCCACTAACTTTTTGCTTGGTTTTTTTCGGAACTTCCTGAGATCAATTGATACTTGCGACGAGACATGGTGCTTTCCGTATAATTCGGAAACGTATCGAAATTAAGGCACAAATATCCCGAAAAGTTTCGGAATGTAATTGCCGCATTGTGCGTAGCTGACAACGAAAATCTGCTCCCAAGTTGGTAGAATATGTACCAGTTGAAAGTAAGTATTTCTCATATATTCCTTTGTCAAAATTAAGTAGCAGCTGCAGCAGCTCATTCCAAAATTATTACAATTGGATTTCTGTGTTGATATTTTAAGAAACTAGAAAGAAGAGTCATCATGTCCCAAGTAGTGATTGAATCTCCAAGATATATGCAACATCAAAATAAATAGGAACTTTATTGACGAAAATATTTAAATGCGGAATCAACTTTATTTTTATTTTGTGTCTATAGATTCTATTTAATGCGGATGTAGGTACCTTTACGTCGACATTTTCACAAATACAAAAGTACCACCAATTATCACCTTTTCAAAAAATAAATGAGCAAAATTATTGAAGATAAAAAATAAACCAAATGGCAAAAATAATCTCGACCACCGACGATAAGCTTTAACTTCCGAAATAATTAAAAATTCAATGCTATCGAAAGAACAATGAAAATCCCCGATTAAAATCAAAACTTCCGCCTTCCATTGGCTGTCATGACGAGACAAGTCAGTTTTTCATTGAGGAAAAAAGGGCCTGCAAACGACTCGATTTTGTGCGTAACGCAGAATTAAACTTCATACAATTGAACAGACATTAATTCATTCATTATTTCACACATTCAATTCATCAAATACTTTTATTGATCGAGTCAAAACTGTAACATGTTTTTGTTGTTGCTGCTACTGCTGCTGTTGTCATAAGAAGTTGGCCCCTTCTCTGGTAGTGGCATTTGTTCAAGTACTTAAATGCTCGAACAAAACTACTAACGAGCTGTCATAATTATATCTAACGACCACAGAATATCAGTGAATGGCCACGACTTAAATGCTCTCAATAATCTCTTTAAAGGTTCCATTGTCATTTGCACAGCACAGCAAAAAAATGTATTCCGCCGACACATTGTCCAGCACCGAATGTTGCGATGTTCAAACTGGTAGCATTAGAGTAGTCAAGAGTAGAGCAACACCACGATCTGCATCACCTTTGATTTTTTGCTATTCATCTTCGTGATGGGGAAAAACCTAAACCTAAACAGTTTGAATATGTGCAAGCCTCATACACATGAAAACACATGTGGCCCTATGAACATCTATGCTGATGAACGTTCGATCGCCCGATCGTCTGATCGTCAATGATCGCGGCATTTTGCTGCGTAATTTGTGTTAAGTGGTTCATCCTCCTGCTGCCGTCTTTTGGTCGATACGATGATCAATAATGCTCAAGTGTTTTGTATTCATTTAGCTGGCTAAGGCACCGAAAAATAAAAAAAACACAAACAACAACAAATTTTAATGAAAATTAAAAGCGGCAAACAATTTCCATTCAAAAATAACCATGTAGCCGCTTTGATCGCCACCGTTTCGTTTGGTTTTTTGAAATCTTAATATGATCGTTACCTTTAAATAAAAATAAACACTCACCAGAAAAGAAAACAAAAACACGGAATAAAACTCTCTCTTATGTTGAAAAATGGGCGCGAAAATCAATTTATTGAGCTGCTGCTGTATTCCTTAGATATTGACAGCCGACTGATCAATGATCGCGCACAAAAAAGGTAGCGCACAAAGGTAAGCCGATCCGAAGTCAAAGATCATTTTCAGTAACAGCTTATAAAAAAGGGAGGATAGAACGAATTGGCTGAACAATGAGAAAGTGTAGTGGTACTCTGTTTGGAATATCTCAACGAAGCTTTTTAAGACATCCAAATCATAAAGAATTGATCGTAAGTTAAAGTTTTCTTATAAAGTTGAATCGCTATTATGCCATATATGCCATATTAATTAGAGTTTTTTTCAAGGTTTTATTTTGAATAAGATAAATCCTTGACAAAAACTGTTCTGCATAATAGATCAAGAGTAATACTTTCGAAAATACGCTAAATGGTTAAAGCGCTAATGACAATAACTAAGGTCAGGACTCTCTTACATCCAAAATCCATTTTTCCAAAAGCTGACTTAGAAAATTTTTTGCTTTCATATTCACGTTGAAACTGACATAGACATTTCCACCGAATTACCCGGTATCAATAAAACGTATTTTATTCAGAGTACCGTGTTTTCTAATTGGGGTTAGACGTCATAAATTTCATTTCATTATTAAAAACCAACAACACCGTTAAAACTTTTGGAAATTGACTCAAACACAAAAATTGTAGCTTTAAATTAACTTGAGATTCACTCGACTTCTTGAAATGATTAAACGAATCGGTTGCCAACATTGTATGATGTGACGCCTTTGGAATAATACTCATGTCCAGCCAGTAGCGTCAAAATATTTGGAAAACAATATTTGTCGTGTTATTTCCAACTTTTAGTGGTCGAAAATTAGCAATCCAAACAACGCAATATTCAAGCTAGTTAGGGCACTCATATGCTCAAAATCATATCAAATGCTAAATAGCATAATATTATCTACCGAATAAAGTGACGCCAGCAAAGTTTTTACACTTTGTAAGATTCTCGCTAATAACACCTTCTTTGTTCCATAAATAGCTGGAATCAAAAGTGATTTTTATCCTTAAGACAATGATGTTTAGTCACATTATCCCACGAAGGATGTGCCGGAGAGGCATGGAGCATATGTAATATCTATTAATACAAAACATTCTTAGAAACAAAAATTTTACACAAGAATCGGTACTAGATATAGAAGCGGCATATAATTATGTGAATATTAAGGTAATACACACTGATATAGTGAACTTTAGTTTCAGCGAAAGCGAAAACATATTGAAGTTTGGTCATGAACTCGATACTATGAGTTTTATCTGCCAGGACATAGACTAACCAAATAATAGGATTCAAATGTATAAAATTGAAAATCAAAATGATTTGTACCATATAATCAAACAAAACATAGAATCCTGCTATTATAAGATTTACTATTAAAAAAATGTATAGATCAAAAATTACGAAAATTTTACACAGAACTATGCAGTAACTAACTAATGCCACTACGTTAGTATACAGAAACACGATGGAACAAAGAGCGAATAATCACTGCGAAATTTCACTGCTTGTAAGCTTTTGGACAAAAATCAACTTCCAGAAATCCAACATCTGCCACACTCATCTGGTTTGTCGCTCTGTGACTATTTCCTGTTGCCCAAGATGAAATGCGCTGTGATAGGAACGATGTACCACGATACTGAAGCCATAAAAGTGGCTGAGGAAAATATTTTGAATAAAGGTAACTATTTTTATAAGAATAAACAGAAATTTTTTTCAATCCTGTTCGGTTATATTAAGGACATATTGTGTAGATCAGGTATGGCCAACAAGTAGCGATATTTGGTCGATCATAGTTTAATTTTATTTTTTTATTTATTAAAAAAAATTTTTTTATTTATTTTAAAAATTAAAAAAAAGCATAATTACTGAAACGTAGTATTTTAAAATTTTAAAACAGCAGACTGAGCATTTTTTATAGTGCAAAACTTGAGCACGATTAATAAAAATTATCAAGTTGGTTTTGAGATAAAAAGTCGATCTTAGGCACATACAAGTTGGCAACCCCTGGTGTAGATGATATATAATTTTAAAATGATACTCAGGTTTCCACAGAAACACAAGAAATTGGCTGAAACTTATTCAAATTTTGTTCATTATGCAATCCTGAACTTTAATACTTAAACATTAATATGATATTGAAGTTTTATTGAAAATTTTTTCTATAGCTCCTACTTAAAAGTTAAAACCTACAGATCAGCATCAAAAGCGCTGCCGTCATATTGCAAATGTGGCGGCTGCTTCCCTCTTAACTTTTCGTCAACAATGATTGATTCTTTTAGCCTCCGAGATGGGAATTGAAAAAAAAAAGCAAAAAATCTTTAACGTCGATTTGCCTCGATGATTTTTGTCCAGTCATTTGATATTAATTAAAAGAAATTTCCAAGCGTACATACGGATATACAAAACGAACCGATAAAATTATGCTGTCCGGCCGCACAGCAGTTCGATATTTCGTTACAGCGATTTTCTATACAATTTCTGACCCAATATAACCAAATGTTCATTTTTGATCAATGCAAATAGCTACTAAAAGCAGTTGGCTCAGTCGGTCGGCACTAGTAGCTAGACAGTCAATAATGGCCTACGGATGCCGCGTCGCGTCGCGCCGCACTGCGCCACGCTGTCGTTTTGGCATTTCATCAATCTTTTATACTTTTTTTGTTCATTCGCTGTAGCTATCAGAGGCATGTGAGGCATATGTATTAATATAATATTATTCAGTCATTGTAGGTATATAATTTTAATGATTGTTTCTTTTATTTGTTTGAAATTTAAATGAGCTTTTAAAAATTTTTAGCTACTGTTTGACGCACATAATGTCCGTTTGCTGGAGGGGCTTCAAATTTAAGGTAGCCATCCATCCATTCATCCATCTATTCATCTATCCGTATGTAGAAAAACTTCATTCAAATTGGATATTTTCGAAATTATGAAATTTCTATTATTATTAATGGTTATAAACGTTTTTTGTTAAATTATAAAAATTGACAAGCATTTATTAAGCAGCTAAGCTATGATTTTTTTCCCATTTTTTTTTGTTTTTTTTTTGTCGAGAGGTTGCCTTTACACAATTGGTAAAGTTTTTGGACTTTTAAATGCCGCTGCTGCTGTTAGAAATCGTGATCGGCGGTAAAGGCTTTTTTTGATATTTGAAATTACTGTGCCTCAAGGAGCTTTTGTTGCTACTGTTGTTGTATAATGATTTTTGGTCGATTAAACTATTTTTTTCGGTTCGGTTCGTTCGGAAATCTCTATGTTAAAGACAGGAAGCCATACATTATTAATCAGTTAATAAGTGATCGCAACTCATTGTCAGACGTGGCAATTACGATCGCTTAATTATATAAACGATCACACACACGTGCAATGCTGCGGCTCGCTGTTGGCTTAAGTGTAATTGAATTATAATTAATTATTTTTTATTCAAAATTTGAGGGTTATTCAATACAAAATTAAGGAATTAAAATCAAAAGTCGTAAATGCTTATTTAAAATAAAAAAGACAATAATTTATCTTGTATCAGTTGATCATGGTGAATATGGACTACATCTTGCTATTTCTCATATGCTATTTCTTTTATGCGAATTCTTTGGTCTAGTTGTCACAAGTTTTTTGCGGTTTAGAGAAAATTGGCACTAAATCACTCACGCAGTAAAAGTCGTATGACTCTTGCTTACAATTTTTATATCTCATTTTACTGTAGTAATATTGCCCCTATTTGATTTCGTTGGATAATACGTTTTCATTCTGTACAATCACTGTGAGAAAAGTTGTTTCTTATTTGAATTTTAATTCTGGTGATGTTAATAGGAAGTGTTTCCATCTCATGAGATTTTCATCCATGAGATTTATGTCCATGAGTTTTTAACTCATATGCTTTTTATCGCATGTAATTTTTATCACATGAACCCCCGAAACTTTTGGCATAAAGTTTTAAGAAAAAAAAGGGAAACTTTCAATAAATGAGAATTTCGTACTCAATTTTTCATCTGATAACAAGACTCAGAAAAAGTTTCAAGAAATCAAAAAAAAATGTTATGAGAAATGAATTCATTGATCGAAATTTATTTTTTGTCTAAACGAATTTTTTCAATTGAAATTTGTATTACAGCACGTTTATATCCCATCGGATTTTTCTTCAGTTTCACATCTGTCAGTGCATAGTCCTATTTGAACATACTAAAAAGGTCTGAATGTGCTTTGATATTTTTTTTTATTTCATGTGATTTAATTTTCGTGATGTGAATATTTTGAAATATTTTTTTTAGGAATTATTTATCGGAATCAATTGAATCCATTAGAATCATTCTCATTCATTTAAATAATGTCATTGAAAATCTTTGTACCTACTGAATGAGTCCAAATATTTCATGAGAGATTCATTTAATTTTTTCTTTCAAAGTTTAACTAACTAATAACTAAAAACCTTTAATGACTTTCATTTTAGTCTCAAAAAAATTTTATCACATGGGACTTCTAATGCATGAGTCTTAGTGTTTTTTTTTTTTTTCTTATCATATTTTCATCTCATAGTATTTTTATGTCATATATATTATGACTATAATAACATGCTTTTTGAATGATTAAAATTTGAGACCAGGGTTACCAAGTCGTATAGAAGAAATTCCCGGCTTTCTAAAAAATTGTTTTTTCCCAAATGGTAAAAAGTCAATTTTTTTTTTGGAAACACTGTGTATATTTTACTGTTTATATTTTGAGCCAAAATTTTAAGTCCATATCATTCCAATCGAGTAGAATTATTTTTTTTAACAGTGTACTTACGCAGAACATGCGTAGCTGCATTAATTTGCTGAACAAACATTTGTCATAAAATTATAGAAATTATAGCAATACACGCATGGGCCTTCAACAGCGACAATTGTGCAAATTTTTTTCCAATTTTTTCAAGCAGTGAGGCATTGAACTACTGCAAACCTATGTGAAAGTGTGGGTAAATATTTGAAAAATTGCAAGCTTCAAAGCAGTGAAAATGAAAAACCATAAAAGGCCGTTAATAGCTCTATCAACTCAATGCCTTTAGTACTCTATTTAATTGCTGCACATTATCTTACGGCGTTTTAATAAAACAAAACGTCTAATCATTCCAATACAATGAGCTTTCTGAGCAAACCATCGGGTACCACATATGAAAGTACCAACGACACTTATTGGGTACTTTACTATGCAGCATTTCAAAATCTGATCAATATTTTCTCCTCTTTTTCAGTTTCAACCACGCTTGGCCATTATCTCAAGGCATTTAACACCGCACAACAAAAGAAAAAAATAACACAATCGACACTCACTCAACCGCAAGCACCCTCAAGAAATATTTAAATACCATCAGAATAAAGATCGGCACAATTATAAAGTTCAGAGCAATTACGAACTTTGCTGCTGTTGCTCGCTCACCAGCGTCATCTTAAGATCATCATGATCAGTTGGGTTATTTTGTTCGGTTTTGTGTTCATCGTTGTTTAAAAACCTTTTAAGTCATCGCACACGCCCACTTTTTGTTTCCTTTAGAGTTTCGGCATTGAAAAGTTGTGATGTTGTGGCGCCACCCTGACGCCAGCCGGAAATATTTAATACTTTCGGCCTCTTTTTTTTGTTCTTTTTTTTTCCTTTGAGTGATTCGTTAATTCTCATGAGGAATCTATTAATTAAAGACACCGCGGCATTCTCAGTGTAACGTTGTTGTATTTAGTTTACGTTTTTCTCCTTCTCTTGAGCTCTAGCTGCTGACTGAAAATTTGTTGATCTCCTTGACTAATTGCACCCCTACAATTACAAATAGTCAAATTCCATCGGACGCACGCACGATAGAATGAGCCCAAGTCTTGACAAAGCAGGATGCTCGTTTTCATTTCTAATAGTCGGTTTACTTTAACAGGATTACAATCTAAACCAATTACAGCTGTAAGCCATAACAAGCACTGGGAACAATCTGTTTTTTCTCGTTAGCCTCAGCTGAGCAGGCGACAAGATCGCTTGCACTGTGCGTCGACAGTTTGGTAACAGGTAGTCCATTGTTTTCTGAACTTTTTTGAAGTCTTGCTTCAACAGAAAATTGGTTGGACAAAACAAATTAATGTCAGTTGAACAGATTGACAATGTTTGGTACAGAGGCAATGGAAAAAATTGACAAATGGAATGATTTTTTTCAATATGCGTTCGTTGATTGCAAATCATTCGATCAGAAAACTATAGCGTCCATCTAGAATGCTGTTCGAATATCATCAAAGGTTGTGGCGGCATGTCGAAAAGTTCGTTCCATGCCGTCGTACACCAATTGTTCGATCTATTTGCTTTCAAGTCTTCCAAGCAATTTTACATTTTTCATGCCAAATCTCCTAAAATCGAGAAGCAGTGAAAAAAAAACCGAAAACTGATATTTTGACTAACGGATTTAAACCTTAACTACCGGGTCAATTATTGCCGATACTTTGAGTTTCAATATATTGAAAACAATATTTTTGTCGAATGACTATCATAATTGTATCGGCTTTAAACGCAAATTGTAGAAGTTCAGAAGAGATAAGAATGAAAACATTGTTTTCTAATTGAAACTATTTTTTTAATGAGGGTTTGATGCTCGCAGCTCAATGCAACGTGTTGTTTATTAACAAACCACCTAGAATACCCAATGGAAAACTTAGTTCCTGAAACAAAGATTAAAATGAAAAAGACTCGTTTTCATTAAGACCATACAAAGCTCTTTGTAATTGAAGATATTGATATACATAGAATATCACAACTGAATGAACTCTATCCTTACACATGACTTTGAAATTTGTTTGTTTCAGACATTGGAGTATGAATTTTTAAAATATTGGTCAAGAAGAAATACCAACTGTACAGAAATGCTTCATAAGAGACTGTATTATTCCCCAAGTTAAAATGAACTGTTGTACGCTTAAATAACTCTCTAAGCTCAACATAAACTAAATATTAATATCTTTAAGTTAAAATTTAATTGAAAATTACAAAATTCACAATAAAATTACATATTTTATGCTTAGAATACAATTTTGATCGGTCAAGTCTTTTGGTTGGTTTGTTCCAAGCCTCTGATCATGCTTTCTCTCAAACTATGCGGCTTCCATTGATATCTCATCATTTCAATGAATTGATTTTAATTTCACAAAACACAAAACTAATGACTTCTAATATTTTGATTACTTGAACCAATGATAAATCGGATGAAGTCAAGGAAATTGTTGTGCGTCTTTTGTGCTTACGTTGATATTTATTATTTTAATTTCAATTTAGGTGTCTCATTTACATTTCGGTCACTTTGTAGGTGTGGAGGACAGACAGATGCTGCCCAAACAAATAATCCAATTGCAGATCGAAAAAAAAGACAGCATTTAAATCGCTTTGAACTACAAATAAACACGTTAACAACAACATCCGGTGATTGGCGGCATTTTCAAAATAGTAATAAAAAAAAAATATTTATAAAAAAAGTTTAAGAAAAATGAACAATTTCATTAAATGTGACAGTTTTTGGTAAAACACTTTGAATTATTTATTTCTTTTTTTTTTTTGAACATGTTGGCTGATTGCTTCCATTCAAGGCTTAAATTGGAAACCTTGTTGTTAGTCAATGTGTTGAAAACACTTTTGATTGATTGCTCCTCGTAGCTGTTGAATTGTGGTCAAGAAAACGCTGAGCTGACTCAGAACTGGGTAAAACTGGTCAACGTCTGCGGCGACTGAAGCAGATAAGTGTGGCAATTAGCGTATGAGCAATTCTCCAATTGGTTGTCTTGCATTGAAGCAGGTGGTGTTGGTAGTGGTGGTGGCTTTGATGTAGCTACTTAAGCAAGATATATTTGCAATATCTGTTCAACAGTAACACAAAATATGGTCATTAAGGGCAGCAACCCGCTTGTTAACACTTTGAATTGAACATTTTTGTAACATTTTAACAATTGCGTTATTAATTGTTTTTTTTTTTCGGCATTGCGTTTGTTGCCAAAATTGTTGGCCGCTTTGCGGTTTAGTTAATTACGACTTTTTGATATGAATTCTGTGAGGAGTGGAGATGGGAGTTTATTTTTGCAAAGTTTGAAATAAAGTTACTACAGCAGTAGCAAGAAAAAACTAAATGAGAAACAAAAAAATATAGTTTTTCACTCTTTTATTTATTGATCTACTTATTTAATTTTTAAAGATATTGTCTATAGTGTAGTTATACGAGTAACCTCTTATTTCTGATTACACATAAATCTTAAATTAAATATACAGTGGAATTTCAGGCCGCAGGAGCAATCAATCAATAGTGTTTTCAACACATTGACTAACAACAAGGTTTTCAATTTAAGCCTTGAATGTAAGCAATCAGCCAACATGTCCAAAAAAAGAAATAATTCAAAGTGTATTACAAAGAGTGTCACATTTAGTGAAATTATTCATTTATTTTAAACTTTTTCCAATAAGAAACTAAAAGCTCTGTGGGACTCTAAGAACTTCAGCTGGCCTGCAAATAGATTTAACCGAACATCATTACTGAAAACTAACCCCAATTCTTAGCTTAAGACTCGATAAATCCTTGAAATATACATACGTTTGCAGACTGAACACTTTTACATACTTATAAACAACAATATATTTTTTTTTTTTGGTAAAAAACATGAAAAAAAATTATTGGAATCCCTCATTATCATTCCTAATTTATAAATGGAATCCAAGAAATAAATTTTTTAAAAAAAACCTTCGTAGAAAAAATTATACCATGTAACAGTCGCAAGCTATGTTTCTGATGAATGTCTTAGAGTGCTGTACCACTACATAATTCACTTTACAGATTTGGCATTTTAGAAGAATATTTATTTGTTCTTTTAAACAATTATCTATGGACAATTATCAACAAATTTGGAAAGTTCAGAATATTTTCTATTGAAGTAAGGAAGAAGGATTTTTACGGTTTGAAAAAGGTATGTTACGAAGTTCTTTCATTACGCACAAACATAGAGCGTATAGCATTTTTGTATATCCTTTGAATCAATTAATTTTTTGCAATTAATTGAGACACTTACAATATGAAATTAAAGTTAAATTCCTTGAAAAGTTCATTTATTTTAATTAAGCCAAATTTTCAAAACTCTTACATACAACAACAACAACGAATTTTCTTAGAACTTTCGTAAGCTTTGCTCGAGAAAAACAGACCAAGATAACGTATTCTTTCAGGATATTACCGCGGATACTGTTTTTAAAAACAATTTTTCACACAGTATTATCGAATTTTCAAACTTTTCTATACTACTTACATAATGTAACATCATTAGTTCGCATATAACGACGCGAGTATCAGCCAATTCTAATATCATTTTTTCATCTGAAATCGTTTTTGAATATATATAAAGCATACACCTTTTCAATATAAGAATCTTTTCAGCGAGTTTTGCGAGCACTGTATCTATGATATAAAAAAAACAATTCGATGTAATAAGCAAATTCTGGATATCAGCATTTGCCAATTCAATATTCCGCTGTAAAACTTCCACTCTATCGATAAGCGTTATTCCAATTTTCTATAAATGCATGGTATTCCGCTAAGTTCTAAAGAATCGTCAGCGTGCGTGTTTGCCATTAAAAAAAATGATTGCAAATTGTTCGAAAACGTTTCGTTTACAATGGGAGGCTGCATAGAAGTTAGCAGCAACGTATGTGCGCATATTATGCAAAAACTTCGCATTTTGTGAACAACAGGAAAAAGCCGTTCAATTAACATATAATTTTGTAAAACTGCTGCTACTGCTCTTCTCTTAACGAAAAATAATGCAACTCCAGCTACAGTTGATTGGCTTAAATTCCGCCAAACCTTACAGAGGCTTGAAACGGCAACGACAGCATGAAGTATGTTAACAACCATTTTAAGGTTAGGTAGGTACCTTAAAAGTTGATACAACGCAAAGAAAATACTAAACTTTGTTTCGTGCAAACTTTTTTTTTTTTTTGCGATTTGTTTTCGTTTGCAATACGCTAATTTTTCGCGTTTATCTCATTATCTCACAGTTTTCGAGCGTTTATCTGTGGGGGCAGTAACATTTCAACAACAAAAATAGCACAATCATGGAGTTCATTTCTGGTCGTAATCGTGCTAAACTTCATTAAATTCGAGTTTTTGTTTATTACTGCACGTAAATCTGTTGTACTTCGATTGTTTCTTAAGGGATTATTTCTCTTCGATAAATGTAAGCAGATAGCCAATTGCTGTTGTTAGTTAACAATTCAAGCACGAGCGGCTTTTAAAGTTGATTATTGGTTTGCGAAATTTAAGTTTTTTTTAAGTTTTTTCATTTGATGTATGCAAAAAAATGGGTGCTGTCATTACTTGAATTTTGTAGAGACTTGAACGAAAACGCCTACGTTGCGAATAGTTTTTGTTTCGAAATGAAGTTAGTCGAGTTAATTGGCAGCTTAAAGGTTGACCTTTTTGTATAATTTTTTATATATGCCCTTTTTAAATTGATTATCAAATATCCGAAGGCTTAGATAAACCATTGCATATAAAATATTTGTTATTAAACTCCAGCAAAACAGACTTATTGGCGCCTGTTTCCATCCATATTCACTTCATGTAATCTAAGGACCTTTGACCCTAAAAACCTCAAAGATCCAAAGTCATTTCGAATGTCGTAGATATCTATATATTGACAATGGACCTCATCAAGAAGTTTGTAAGCGGCTAGCTCTAACCATTTTGGAATAGTTCACATGTTTAGTTCAATGGGCCCAAAATCGAGTCTAATGTTTTTAAAACAAAAATCCAATAATGAACCCCGTGAGTATGCAACATTTTATTTTTTTCACAAGTCATTGCACAGCTACTTAAATGCGTATCTAACGGATCAAAACAACTGTCGCACGAACGGCAAAACATTTAAACAACAAAATATAACGCAAAGTATGAAAAATTAAAAAACCTAACAATTGGGTCATATTGCCAGCGTCATCATGTTGGCCACAATGAAGGGGGAAATAAATGTTGCACAAACAAAAAACAAACGCACGCCAAATGCAGCGTAAAAAAACAATTTAGAGCCACCGCGCAACACGTCAGTGAAGTGAGAAAAAGTGCAACATCATGAATTGAACAATTGAGCGTTTGATACACGCACTCGCAAGCGACAAACTCAAAGAAGCCTACGTATATACATTTGAAGAAATATATCACAAAGTTTTTTTTAAAAAAATAGCTCAAAATTTCATTCCAGCTGTTAAAAAATTGCAATACCGCTGGAATGCATCGCCTTGCATGTTACTCATATTTAAAGAAAAAATTGTTGCAGTCACATTGCATGTCAGGCGACATCAAGGAAGTTTTTTTTTTGATGGCAAGCGATTAAAAATCTTTTTTTTTTAATAAAAATTAGTAAAAAACCAACGGCGATAAGCTTCGGCTTACGTTCTTAAGTTAGCGTTTTTTGTTGTTCTTATGCAATTACATGAGAATTTAAAATTGCAATTAATCGCATTTAACACACACAAATATTTTTGCTTGCAACTTCTGCCATAGCTGTTGAAGTTCTTGCTGCTGCTGCTGCTGCTGCTGCCGCTGCTGTTATGCTATGCTAAGCAAACAGTTGGTAATTAAATGCTTACATTGTTTCTGTAATGGCTGACTGTTCTGTATTAAACAGCGTTTCAGTTTGCGTGTACTGTGGATTTCTACCTAAACTGCACTCACGTTATTTGGCAATTAAAATTATTTGTTCTAAGCTCGCCAATTGTATGTTACATTTCACAGTGACATCCAAAAATGTGTAGATTTTTAGAATTTTTCATTCGAAAATGTTTAACATTTGTAAAGTTTTTATAACATTTGTATGGTTTCATTGCATTTTTCATAATTTTTACCATTTTCTTTTCGGTTCTCAACACTTGGAACGCTTTTATAACATTGTGGAACTATTTTCAGATGTCCTGTTAATAGTTAATCTAAATAGCTACTGTACAAATTCTAGCAACCATTTGTGAATCTGCTAAAATATTTCAATACAAGGCCGACGGCATGTACTTTTACCTTATTATTATTTTTTCATACAAAAACTCGAAATATTTTTAACTCAAATATCAACGTTTGCTGTCAATACATAGTACATCTAAGCTTTTTAGCATTTCCAAAAAATCACCAAAGTTTTTGAATGCCCAGTATTTTCGCATGGCTGCATTTACATTATGTAGCAGCCGGCGAATTCTTTATCTAAATGGAGAACAACACATTTTCCACTGTGTTAATTACGTCTCACATGTCAGGTGTTAAATGTTAGAAGCTCAAAGTTTATTAAACGGCAAACAAATTCGATGTAGCAACGCCAACACTAACAGATTTCTTTTTAAAATTAGAATTTTTATCAAATTATTTCAACAGAACAGGAACAAATTAAAAAAAAAGCGTTGTAAATTAACGGCAACAAAAGGTGACAGCGTTGGTGGTGCCGATTGTGACCCTATTTGACACAGACCAGTTAGCGCAGCGACAACAGACATCATAGCGCATTATTCGTGTGGTCAGTCAGCGGAATAGGAGATGTTTATCAACCAACGACAATGAACAAAAAAATACAAATTTACAACACAAAAAAAAACCTTGAAATAATGAAATTTGTTTGTATTGCCATTTAAATTTTAGAAGCTGAAATTGTAAAATTTTGGTAATGCGAGTTTCACTTTAATGTTGGTGTTACCTGTTGTTGTTAAATTGCGTTTATAACATTTAAATGTTGTCCCGTTGGTTGTGGCAAAAAAGAAACCAACAGCAGCGCTTGCACAGTTGATGAATGACACAATGTGATTATAAAATTAACATACAAAAAGGTTTTTGTTTTTGCACCCTACTTGTCTGACTTTTTATCTGGTCACTGTCCAGCTGAAAGTTGAAATTAACAGTGTAGAACAAGGAGAAGCCAGAAAAATTTCTGATTTTGTTGTACACTCTGAACTTACGAGTACATTAATGAGAATATCTGAATATGTGGATGGAACCAAACCATGTATCTTAGTTTCTAGGGGCCGAAATGGTGAAGTTTGAGGCCAGTGCCAGAACTCGCCGCTAGTCGGCTATCTTTCTGTGGGCTCCAAGCGCTTGCAAATGCTCAGGTTGAGCACTGACCAGTACAAGTAAGAAGTATGCTGGAAATCAGCGCAATTTCTGTTTTAACATTAAGGATTTTGAAAAAGTCAAGAAAAGAAAGCTTTTCACAGATCGCATCGAAAACGAAAACTATGTGTGGCTCAAATTTGGGCATTTATTTAGGAATTTTTGAAATGTTTAAAAACGTAATTTTAATGAAATGTATAAATGCAAAAAAAAAATTATACATTTTAATAATCAAAAATGATGAGACTTAACGAAGTTGGTAGCTTCTATAAAAATTTAAATTTTAAGTGTAAAAAAAATTCCTATATGACGAAACGTTGTCATGCTTGAGAGCACCTTTAATTGTTCTTATTGCCGCAATTTGTGCGGCTGCGCATAAGCAAGAGGAGGGAGCGAAAGCAAATTTCATTTAGGTCTGGAAAAACAAGTTGCACTGCTTGACAGACAGATCAACAGGAGTTGCCTAAGCTGATTATGTTAATTGTGTGCGCGTCCAGTGACTTAAGAATTGCATTACATTATTTTGTGTCTCTTTTTTTTTAAATAAATTTATTAAAAGATTTTATTTTTTCACTTATTTCAATAGCTCGTAAATTAACTAACACAGTTGGCTGTATTTTCAGCTCTTGATAAACACTCAACCAACAAAATCAGCAAAGCGTAGATAATCGACATTTCCTGTTAAATAAAAATCAACACAATAAAAATTCATCAACTTTTTTTTGAATAACATTTTGTTTTTTAAAGCTAAAAATGTGGTTTAGTATTTAATTTTTGTTTGATATTTTTTTTTGAAACTTTTGCCTGCTTTGTCCAACGCAAATAGCACATGAAAATGTTCTTCAGTGTTGGCTGCAGCCCATGTTGACAGCACATAGCGACTGCAATTATATAAACTGTCATTTGTGACAATTCTACCACACAAACACACATACACATTTGTGACAATTATCTTCGCTGAGTGTTGACAGTCTGACAAAAACTGATGTTAAATGCATTTTAGTTTATATTTTAACAGTTGGTTAACTCTGCTTAATGTTGAAAACAATTTTATATAAATGTTACAAAAATAAAATGATAAAAATTGGTCATTAAAAAATACTTTGTAAAAAAAGTCAGACATATTAATGAAAAACGGAAATGTGCAATGTACTGCAATAAACTCTTTGTTTTGTAGAAAATGATGTGTAAGCGAAACGAAAGACTTTAGCGACAAACTTAGTTTGTGTATTTTTAATGTACCATGTACAGTCAGTGAATAAAGTGGATGATTTTGAACTCTGTTCAAAAATTTTTTCTTTTTCAATTGAAATAAAATTGATGTAAGAATGAATATAAAAGTTCTATGTGATTCAACAGCGCAATAGAGTAAACTTCATTTTACTCCACTTCTGATGAAAAATCGTAACCGCAATAGCAAGCCAAACTACCAACCAACAATAACAAGCCAAAATTATTGTTAATAATTAAGTAACAAAAGATACATAAAAACTACAATGTAGTGATCATGCCTTAGGGTGTTACAAAAAGTCCTATTTAGAATTCACTTCAGCCGAGAGGAAGAAAACATCAAAATCATTTAATAAGTTGGAGGTTGCTGGGATTTTTCAAAAAAACGCTGACTTCGGCAAATTGGAAACTATCTCAAATTAACTAGAAGTCTTTGAACTCTCTCAAAATACCACCCTTTTCATTAGGATTCGTATTTCCTGAATGTGAAACTTAGAGGGAGAGAATACTTAATACTCTGAGATGGCAATTTTATCATAGAGCGCCCTCTGAATATCAATAGATTTTAGAATTTCAACAGAGTTTTTCTTATTTTTGTTGCTATAACGATTTCAACGAGACATTAACAATACAGACAGAATAAATATTTTTTTGCCGCATCACCCTAACGCACGTGCGTGTGCAGCTACAGCCACACTAAGAGATACAACCAACAAGATACAGATAGCTGCTATATGTTTTCAGTTACAGATCGTTTGTATAGATATGGCAATGGTTTAATGTGTTTTAAATGGTTAGAAAATTTGGTTTAATTATAATTGGGTGTTGTTAAAGCACATAGCCTCTCTACCATAACAACAATGGCATTAAAAGACTTTTAAAAATGACCACAACAACAAGAAGATATAAACAATACTACGATAAAATGTTTAATAAAGAGCAACCAAAAGAAAAACTACAAAACCGTTTTATGCGCTCAATTAAAATGGCTACCTTATGCATCGCGCTCAAATTACTTACAAAAAAAAAAAAGAAATATGGATATAGTTTGAAATAAAAACAAATCATAATAAACTGTTTGGATCAATGGAAAAGTTAGATTTATTTCAGAAGGAGTAGTTAAGCATTCGCAGACATCCCGCCTTAGGCTGTACGTCTCGAGTTTTAGGTCTAAGTTTAATGTCACTCAAAATTTTACGATATTCTGTGTAGTTTTGAAGCTTAAACGTCAAAAAACTCTTAGTCTTCTAAAGGCTTGGCTGCACAGACAGCAATACAGATACCTAGTGTCTTGGCCAATTGATACATATCGTCATGGAGTGTTCCTGCGACGATTTTTACAAATGAATTGAATTGGAAAATAAAAAAAATTTCATTGCACACATTTGCATGTTAAAGAGCGTAAAGGTGCATCATTTTTAAGAATAGTCCAATGTAAAGAATTTTCCAAAAATTTGGCTAGTTTTCAGTCTATTTTCAGGGCTTCTTTGTTTCTTATAAAAAATTTCCAAATTGATCGGAAAACAATGAAAAACTACGGATTTTTCTATTTTAAAATTGCAAAATCATCGCCTTTTTTCACCGCCGCACCCGTGTAACATAAGGTTTCATGTATTTTTGTCCGCTTAATAGAATGATCAAAGCCGCACATCATAAACTTATGTATTTCACAATCAAAATATCTCCATTTTTCTAAATAAACAGACCTTTCATCCTTCGAATCGGAGTGGACATATGTACATATTAGGATGATGCAAATTTTATTTATGTCTTATACATAAAAGAAAAATTCTGATACAAGGAGAACTCATGAACTCATTTTTATTAACATGGAAAAATGGGCTTTGCTAGACAGTACTATAGTACCTACACACATGTGGTATATAGAATATATTCTTTCAAAATTCAAACTATCGATTATGTCCCCATACAAAGGGGACGTTAAAAATTAAAGAGAAAAAATTCTTCCGGAAACATTTGCGGATTTACATTCTACCTACTGCGCACCTATACGACGTTTGCCTACAAATGGAGGCCACAACATTTTCGTTAATTTCAGTTAATTTGAATTCGTGGCTGAAATCATTTGTGACATAATGTGTGAAAATGACATCAAATTAAAATAAATGATTTCAGAACACTTAAAAAAAGTGCTTAACGTCATTAATTTTCACACATTAACAAAGAAACGCACACACACACACGCACAAATACAACGGCAAAAAGTAGTGTTAAAAACTCCTAGACAAAGGGGTAGAGAGACAGGGATGTTCACAAAGAAGCGTTGTCGAGTGGTGAACCCTTTTTTCACCTTTTTTTAAGCGCAACACTTAAAAAATAATTTAAATAATTTCACACTTGGTTAACAGCAACATCATCGGTGGCAGCAGCAGCAGCAGCAACAACAACAACTGCTGTCAGCCGCTGGCAACAGCAAATACAACGCGATAACAATAGCAGACGCTGTGCAGTGCAATGCACCAAATGAATGTAACTACAATTGTTCAAAATAAAAACGGCAAATAATAAAATTATAATAATTTACAATTTATCATTAAATGTGTCAACAATTAAATAGTCATAATTGAAGTGTCACAAAACGAACGCACTAAAAAAATTTTAAATTTTCAAAGTTCTTGCAGGAGGAAATGGCTGTGTCAGGCGATTGTCCGTAACAACTGCTGCTGTTGTCAAATTATGACGATTAGCATAAAAAACGCATAAATTCAGATATCATAGACAATTAGCAATGGTGATAAAAGAATACATAAAGTTTTTTGGCTGCATTTGTACTGTGGAAATAAAGTTTAAGTTTCTTTCAAGTGCAATCGTGTGGAAAGATCGGTTGTGAAAGATCAGCTCTGTCTGGCACTGAAGTTTCATTGTAAGCCATCATCCATCTACACATTAAGTACCACAAAGTACTTGCGTATATAATACAATTTATTGAAATTGCTCTACAGATTCACCAAAAAAGTCTACGATAATATCGAAAAAAACCAAAATTCGGTAATATCACTTGACAATTGAATTCACCGATTTGGGAAGGGATGCAATTTGAAAAAAAAAATAATCACATTGCATGCATAAAAGTGGTATCTCCCAAATAGATCATAAAGTTTTGACACATATTCCAAGAAAACTACCATGCCAATCAAGGTGAAATCATATTAGGTATTCAGTTCACCTCAACAACTAATTATACAGAACATTAACGTAAGCGCATCGGCGTGCATGACACTTTGAACCTAAAAATTCGATTTTGCCAATTTTCGCGCCAGCTACTTGTTACCTATGGTGATTTCTAGTTACCAAATCAATTTCGTAATAATATTTTTTAAAGCACTAAAATTTTAACTTAATGGCGGTATTATCTCTTCCCAACTAAGGTTTTTTCAGAAATACTGTTTTATTAATTCGATTACTTTTTCTAAGTCGTTTTGATATTATTAAGATATTAAGACACCCTCTGCTGGTCCCGGCAATCTCGTCAAAACTCAAAAATTCCTGGTAGCAAATATGTTATAAAGAACATCGATGAGCAGTATCATTCTTTGTAAACAGTAATGCTCACAACTCCAGCCACAGCTGTAGGTTCTTTTCAAAAAGCGATGGTCGCTTTGTAGGCAGTTTGCCTACATCTCTGTACACTATGTTTTTATACAATAAAAGCATACCGTCTACAAGATCGCTTAAAAAGTGACTCTATGAGTAAGTTGCCTACATTTCCATAAAATATAAATTGTTAGGCAATTTTGATGACAATGAAAATAAATTATAGTCGGTTGCAAGAAAGTCTGCTAAGGACGCAACACGCACGGCTTAAATCAGTGATGGCATTTAAGTTTTGTGATGGTGTACTAAATCGAGATTTCAAATGTACTTTTTAGAGGCCGCATGTACTTTTTTGCCATCTCAAGAACCCTACCATTATGATATATTTCACATTAAATTCCAAAATCTACACATTTACTAAAAAATTTAATGTACGGAAAACTCGTTGAATATATTGACGACAATTTTACAGGAGGCGAATGTACCACACAAATGTATCGAAAATGCCATCACTGGCTCAAATCCAAGAACTGATTATTATTTTTAATTCTATTTTAGTAACAATTTTTATTTGAAAATTGATTTGAATACGACAACTTGATTCGACAGAGATTTTAGTCTGCTTCGTTTCTAGAATAGTTTGTATGTGACCCTGTCCTCAACTAACTCGGCAAGAGAATATCAATGTTTTATTAGACAAAATTGAGCTGTTAAAATAAAATCGCGAAATAGATGAAAGTCGCTTATTTGCTGCTGGGATATTCAAAAACTATGTCTTTCAAAGAGAACCAAATTCGCTAAAACTCTAAAAAAAATGGTTACGTGGATACCATATTGCAGAAATGTTAAATAAAATAGTGATTACATTGGAATACAAAAATCCATGTCAGGATACGATATTTTTCTCATGAAGAAAAATATTCCCACATTTAAATAGCAAACTCTTTTTGCGCATTCTGTTTTAATTCATTAGAGTGTTGTTTCATTAATATGAAACATTATCTTGAATCTTAAACTTTATTACTTTTATTGATTTGTTTAATGCTTAATTTTTGCACTGAACATTAAACCAACTCAGAGCATACCAAATATGTAAATGAAAAATGTGACTTGTTTTGTTTTTTCTCGTATAAAGTCACTCCGTAGCATTTCAGCAGACAAAAATAAAATTGTCATAAAATTTTCAACATGGTGTCATCCGCTGTCTAGACCGGATGTTTATGGATTTTAATTTAAGCCACATCAGTGTTGCCAACATAATTGTTTTAAAAAGTCAACGGCAGTATTTGAATGTGAAAGCTCTGAAAAAAAATGTACATTTACGTTGACAGAAATAGCACAATTATGTTATATTAAACACTATTTATATATCATTGAATAATGAGAGTACATTTTTAAAAATAAAAAATATTTGTGTACTAGATCAGACTACATATAACCTATGATCACGGATGTGTCGAAACTAAATCTGGCTGTGTTTTGAGATTTTTAAATGTCAAAAACTGAAAAACTTTTTTCTACAAAGTTCAATGTTCAGATTTGAATTAAGCATTGTGAATTTCATAAAAACTGACTACTTTTCCTTAGAATTTGAAAGGGATATTGCTACACAAACTTATGGATTATAATACATTTTGACTGATCTGTCGAGTAAATAACAAGTAACTTCTTAAAGTACAATTGCACATACTTGAAAGAAAAAGGTTTACTTTCAGCCTCGTATAGACTTTTCCGATGTTTTTTAATACAATTTGATACTTTAGTTACCTACTATTCGATAATTTTCGAATAGTATCAAAGTTTTCCATACAATGCCTTGCGATACATCTCAAAATTTTTAATTTTTTTTATGATTAACAACTTTTATAGACTCTTTAAACGTTATTCGATACTTATCGATAATATTCAATGCCATTTGATTTGTTCAATTTTGCGATACCTTAAAAGCTTTGTTAACTTTTTCAATGTTTTTCGATACATCAATATCATTCTTAAATGGATTTTTACATATTTTTCGGCACTATGCAATTCTTTTCGACTTCGTCAACATTGTTCACTCTATTCGATACCTTACGAGCTATATATCGATGTATTTCCTTACTTTTAAGTTTTATCGGCTTTTTGATGATTATCGAAGCCAATCGACAATACGACTCTTGTATAATTTCATTTTCGCTTACGAAAAATGAAATTTGTTTTGAAAAATATTTTTTTGATAAGAATTGCATTGTATATTATCTTAAACATTGTTGCCAACTGCACTAACTTCAATATAGCATATGCAGCTACCTACATATCGTAAGTATAATTCGATTTGAAAAATACCCGCTGGCAAGGGAAAAAAACTCCCTTGAATGAAAACAGTGAGAGATTACTGTGCTTGCAGAAAAGAGACAAAAACCTTTCACGCACACTTTGTTTGGTTTTGCTCGACTGTCTGTTATTTGGGTAGTTGTCTGTCGTCTTATGCTTTCACTGTTGTTGCTGCTGTCTCTGTCCAATGAAGCGTAAAGTAGATTTTAAATGGTTTTGTGGAATAGCATGAAATTTCGCTGCTTTCATTGTTGTTGGTATTCATTGGCCTTATGTCAACCTCCATTGTTTCTCATTAACAAGTTAACGCCAGTGGGTTGGGTTTTCGGCAAACCTATGAAGCCTTCGGAAAAATGCATAAAATTGTCATATATTGGCTTTCTTGAATAACTTACCAAATAGCTGCTTGAACTTTTCATTGCAAGTTCTCATTTCAAAATGTAAAAATAAAAGTTCTAAGCCGATTCCCAAAATCATTCAACTTTAAAAAAAAATGAATGAAAAGTCCAAAGGCTAAAATCATTCAACTTTAAAAAAAAATGAATGAAAAGTCCTAAGGCTAAAAAAGGGAGAAACGATTTTTTATTTCACAACCAAAAATATATAGATTATCAAAACTATTTAAATATTTAACATATTATTAACTGAACATTTAATTTTTTTTGATTCCGAAACAATTAAAGTCTTAAATAGCAGCTCAAATTATGCATAAGCAATAAAATTAAGAAAACTTTTACATAAACAATAAAAGTTTCATTAATAATAGTTTTTCAACTAAAATCGTGTATATCTACATAAAAAAAACAACAAGAACCAGCAAATCAACAGGTTCAATTAATGCGCATTTTATCACCTTTCCAAACATTTTTATTTTTTTTTTGTATTTTATTAAGCAAAAGATTTACGAGCACAAATTACAGAGCTACGCGATATCATTTCCGTTTTCTAAAAATTTAACCACAAACAACATGAGTTTAGTAGCGATTGAGAAAAATTAGAAACCACAATAACAAACAGTTCTTTTCATAAAAAGGAAAAAACTTTAAACTTAAACACCTGAAGATTAATTCGAGCAGCAAGGAGGGGCTGAAATTGAGGTGATTTTAATCGCATTTATTTATCTTAGCAACAACACTCCCCGTAATCGCAGTTCATATCTCGTTTCATCCCACCTAACTAACTATCACTCATTACTAGGGCCACAAACCCAAGATATAGTTTTTAATGTTCTCCAAGTCTTTGCTTAAAAAAGTAATAAAACCAAACAAAAAGAAACCATCTAATGTTCTTCTCACACCCAATTTGGTGGATAACTTGAAAACTAATTTACATAATTAAAACCATTTAATGGCAGGAAGAAAATGCGCGCGCATTCATTATTAATAGTGGCAAGAGGCATAAGAATTAACTCTAGAGTATAGGCCTTTAATGAATGTGGCATAACGTTAAACGAATTTAGATGGTAAAATTCCACAAAAATAATATATTGAGATCATGAAAACAACAGAAACTACTAGTGGTAGTAGCGCTAGCTACTAAGCTAGTATCGCGAACTTCGGAAAAGTATTGAACGAAATATATGAAAAGTTTCTAACTGTATCGATAAATATTAGAATGATACGTAAAAGTTGAAATGTATCGAATTACATCGACAAATCAGTAAAAATTTAAATGAACATACGCACCGAAAAAGTCGATGAAGGGTATCGAATAGACTTTAGAGCCTTATTATCCTCACACTGATTTTCTTAGTGATCCAACAAGAAAGTACCTAGGGGCGGCCGCCCCGTGAGCAATGGTTATGCCTAAACCAAAATAGACGTGACGAGACGCAACGAGTAAGTTCGACGATAGGTAAGCCAATGTTAATAACCCAAATAAACAAACGTAACTGATCGAAATTAAACGAAACATTTTGTCGAGACGTGTTGTTCCGTAAGAACCGAACTTGAAACCCTTCACTACTCGTCATAATAGCTGTTTTGATTCGTTGCCTAGTGTAATATTTTGGGTTATATGTCAAAACAGACGTAACGAGTGCAAACGTTCGTTCAGCTGCTATCGTCTCGTCACGTCTATTTTGGTTAAGCCTTTAGTTTTAAGTTTAAGTAAATCATCTGTATCTTTTCGGTATATCTTTTTAAGAGAACTTAGAAAACCATGCACCAAAATATGGTTGGAATAAGAAAAATTAGAAAAATGAAGTAATATGTTGTAGATAACAACATAACTTCAATTTATTCGCTTATGGCTCAAGTGATCCAATGTGGTTAAAGTATGTGAACCTAAAATTATTTATCTTGATAGGCTTCCAAATACTTGGTCTTCCAAAGTTTGATTTTATCTTAATGATAAAATGCAAAATCGTGAAGTTTTGTTTTTAAAAGCTAACTGAAAAGTAGATGGGCGAATTCCGTGTTCTTTAGTCAACGTTTACACGAGCAAATTCGGTCAGACAAATTCTCGTCTATTCTCTTTTTTGCAAGAAAATTTCAATGCAATTGCTGCGTCAACTCGCCGCATCAAACGAAAATTCAAAGCATAATATCAGCTAACGAATAGAACGAAAGGGATTTCGCGGGTACGACAAATTCTGTACACCACAATTTCGTTTTTCCCTTTTTGCCTACAAACAGGAAAACTTTCTTTCAAGAGTTTCCTCGTGTAAACGTTGACTTACGAGTAACTATAAGTCTGTGTGAGTTAAAATGCTAAGCTAAAGTCGATTTTCGATCTTATTATAGTAAGTCTCAACTTTAAAAAATTTAACACTTTACTGCAACAACAAAATCTTTTATAATTTTACTTATTATGCAATCGCAAATCTTAATTATTCTTCTTGCAATTTTTTCACCATTTTTTTTTTCAATTTGACTCTGAAAGCAGCACCATTTAAGTCAACAGCTCGACACTTTAGTGCAGCAGAAATCATTTTCTGCCTTGCGATGCATGAAATTGCAAAGTCAAGAAAATTAAAATAAAAACAACAACAAACAATAAAATTCCACATGTGTGTCATGAGGAGCAGCAGCAGCAGCAGCACTCAGTATGTTAAGTTGTACCTCATTTAACTGTTTTAGAGTAACCTGAAGAAGAGTTAAGTTTTAATTCAAGGTAAGTGCACCGTTTATTGTATTTTCTTCTTCTTCTATGTCTACAACGCTATTCAGGGATATGAAACACAAATCTGAGCTGCATCAGTTACATTATAAAAATCCAAAGAGGGGCGCAAAAAACACCGTTCGTTGGGTGTACGAAAGACTGCCGCACTTCAGTAGGAAGTCATTTAATTTGATACTAGATGCCTCTACAGGGATGCCATTGCAGCAAAGGTTGTAAGTGTTCAAATAAACCACAAGCTTAAATTAACTGCAGTTTAATTCAAAACGACAAAGTGGTAGCGAAGTCATATAAAAGCAGCAGTTTATTATCAATGCTGGTTTGATTATTAAAATGGATGGATGGAGTTAGAAGCATTCTCAATGTAGCTCTGTAAAAGTGTTTAATGAAGAAAAATGCAGCAGTTTATTACGATTCAAATCGCCCGTTTTCATTTCCTTTTTGGAAAATTCCAAAAAGTCGTTTATATTGAGAAACTAATTAGCTGGGAGCATAAAACTTTCCTCTGCTAACAAGTGGATAGTTAATAACTGCAGTCATTTAAAAATTATAGCTCCATGCTGCATAAGAAATGCTGGATCTGACCATCCTTAGCATATGTAATATGTTAGAGAGAGGTTATAAAATTTGCTTTTACTGTACGTAGCTTAGAAAAATTAAACTTCAAACTATTTTTAGTCTGGAGATAATCACATTTGCTAATGGTCTCAGTAAGTGAATGAGCAGTAGAGCCCTTTCTCGCCCGACAAAGCTGACACTCAACAACAAGGATGCACCACTCGAAGCTCTTTTACCTCTTACAACAATAAGAAAAAATATCGAGCTCTTCTCGAATTCTTATCGTTATTCGAGCTTAATCATTTTGGTTCGCAATCATTGCATGCATTTTGTTTCTGTAATTTTTTCTTCAACGTATCGGGTCGTTCAGCTCTCAAACATTTATCGATTTTTTTCGAGATTATGGAGATATTGAATGTTATGACTATGATCAAACTCTACGATGCTTGGGTTACAATTTGACACTTGAGACCCTCTATTTTATCGAATTTTCCAATGATTATCGATGCCTTGCGAGCTATATCGACTTTCACGACTTTACTTTTGAATGTTCTTTGACTTTCTTGATGCTTTTCGATACCATTCGATGTACATATTCGACATATCCGGCGATTTCTATCAGATACTTTTCGATTTGTTTGTATGTTTCCCTTACAATTCAGTACATGTCCTTCATACTATTCGAAAGCTTTCGAATCTTATCAGATAATTGGTTTTCTTGATTTGAATTTATTAATTTTAGCTTACTAATTTCAAGTGCTAGGTGTTCGTACTCAAAAATTCTTTTTATTTATTTTTTGAATGGAAACCTTAGACATCCCAGTCCATCAAGTTTTCAATCACTGATTCTACTGAATAGACTAGGGTCTATTGTCACTTACCTTTTTAATCGATAAGTTTTGCTCACTCCCTAATACACTCGTACTTTCACATAACATTTTGCGGAAAAATTCTTGCTTTGAGAGACCTTTTCCCTCCACTTAGTTTTTGGGTAACCTCACGTAAGGTAACTCACTCGCATGATATAAGTAAACATATACGTAGTGTGGCATTACCACAAAACAAACTTTAAGAGCACAGATATATCAGCTTCCGATCTAAAATATATAATGTACTTAAACGTTTAAAACCGACCACGAAACTCACTTCGGTTACACTAATTTGAAGAAAATTAAAATAACTTGAAACTACCCATAAATATATGGTTTATTTAATTTACGTGGTACTACCGTTTGTTGCGCTTCACATGGTTGATTAGAAAACGGCGCCTCGTTTTTCTTTCCATTAAGAATGCACATTCATGCGTTCTCCTTCGCAACCAACAAAGGTGATTTTGTCACAGAAATGTTTAAGTTGTGCAACGGAGACTTGCGCTTCTTCTCCTTTTAACTTGGCTGTGACGAAACAATGACTCTCTAGACGCGCCGTTAACTTGACGTGGCGTCAGTTCATTACAGGTGCTTGACTCGTCGGCCAGAATGATTTTGTTTTGCTAAATACACCAGAGCGCGAATTTTCCTCTTTTTTTTTTGTTCATTTTGCGCAAAGTGTATCAAATCGCTTTGGTCAGAGTAGCTTAACACTTTCAATGATTTCGGAGCCATAATGGCATATTTAAATTGAATTTTTGAATTAAATGACGAACATGCAACGGTAGTGTTGGCTTGTCTTTAAAATTTTTAGGAGGACTTATTATTTTTATGGAAAGTTTTAAATGCTTTGGACAACTTCTTACCTATCGCGGTTTGTTCAACTTTATCTCAGCAGGTGGTATAGATTGAAGTCATTAAAGTGTTAAGACTGCTGGCTAGTGGCGTCGACCTTACCACACTGCATCGAAATGACTTGGCGTGGTCTGACTGACGTCTGATTTGACTGTTTGTTCTACGAGAGCTTTAAAAATTTACGAAGCGTTAACGAAGCATTAAAGCGCACATTTAACAAATTTACTTAAAATGCATAAATTTGTTGTTACAGTTGCGCTATTCGCTGTAAAGTGTTTTTTCCTCTCTACTCTTTTTTCTGCAGCATTCTCGTGCTTAGAACAATTAATGCAGCAGAATAGCAATTTCAGTTTAGCTAAGTAGCTGCGCATGCGCAGCAAACGTTTGCTGTTTGCTTGCTGCTGCTGTTGGCTTTTTTGGAAGGAAGTTTAAAATTTATGTTAAATCAGAAATTCAAACTGATTTTTTTTTTTCTTTAATTTGAAATCGCGGTACCTCGAGCTTACCACTTGATTTTATCTGGTCATAATTTATTATGTTACTGCAAAACAAAACCTAACTATATATTTTTGCCACTTAATTATGGTTTTGTTATTTAAGTTGTAATTAAGGAAGCAAAAGATTATAAAAATTACTACTGAGCGCTTGTTAGACGAACGTCCCAACCAATCATTATAATCCAATAAAATCTTAAAATTTTATTTTTCTTATCTTTTTTACAGACTCATTTTGACCGCTTGTAAATCCAAGCCAATTTCTGTAATTTGTTTACTTTTTTTAGTCAAACCTCATTCTTTTGCATTCATCATAATTCACTTAGCACCCTTCCCCACATTTTATTGCTCATTAGCTTTTCTGACATTATCAGCGTCTGGCAATTTAAGGCAACCAATTGATTTTATCAGCCGTACATGCAGATTTACGCCGTAACACCTTTCGCTGGAAATTGATTTTCGAAATTAAGACCGTAGCTGCACATATTTCGTTTTCTCGCTCTTTCTGGTTTTTACTCTTTTTGTATTTAATCGTAGTCTTAAGAGAGCTGTCAATACGTTAAAGCTCCACGGTTGTCAACTTCTCTTGCAGTCGCGCGTTGTCAGCCTTGGCAAGATGTCAGCTCATTAACGCTGTGAATGGTGTGATCAATTTTAAGTGACACTGCGAGAAAAAGCTTTATAGTTCCAAAAAAAATATATCAGAAGAAAAGGCTTATCTTTGAAAAGACTCAAGAGAATTTTTATTTTGGAAGAAAACTTGCTATTGTGATGCTCGACAAAATGTTAAAAGCCTCCATCAATCCGAGTGAACCATTTCAATGGTAAGGCTTATTATGGTATACTAATTACTTATCTTCATACTAGTGACCGGGACATGGAGTACCTAAAAAATGCTTGTACCAGCGTATTTTTTGGCTTATTAGAATTCTTAAAGAGGTGTGGCACTATATCATTTTTTATTACTTCATTCCTCCCAAGTCATATGAAGTGTTACTATGAATTTCGGTAAGCTGATGTCATTCACGAGCATTAAGTGCTTTAAAATGTACCCGAGGATCAGTACAAAGTACATAAGATGAGTGTTTCAACGAAATTATATATCCCGTGCGTGTAATCAGTTTACTTTTGAAACGTTGAGTAGCGTTAAACCAAGACGTTCGCTATATGCCGCATTGATCAATATACTTGAATGAATGAGTAACAAGAAGGAGGACTATGTGTAGATGTGATATTTAGCGAATAGATGTAAACCTAACCATATCAGGGATTTTTGCAAGGGAGGGAGATTTTTACTTATCAATATTGATTTTTAAAAAACTCACATAAATGCAAACAAACAGAAGTAGAAAAGACTTACGAAAAGAAAATGTCCAATCAGTCACCTCTCAGCTCATGATGACATCTGAACTAATTTTTTCAACCCCTTGAGTTCAAAGCGAGGACTAGAATGAGACCATTTCCCCCAGCTTTTATGGCAGAATACGTTCAAGGAACAGGGCCGCGCTAGTGGAACTCTACAAACACAAGGTCTTTAAAAAACAAATTTGAGCTATCCTGGAGGATTCAAGTATCACAGGGAACATAATTGCTGACGAAATAGATTTGACTAGTTTTTTCATCACAGGTAAATATATGTGCAATCCGTCACTAGTTGTCGGCAAACTAAATTGCTTTTGCCAATGGCGAGCAGTCAAGTTAGGAAAAGTTGCCTTAGAAACATAAGCTTCTAGCGTGGGCAGAAGAACCATTTGAGGATCATTGAAGTTAGCTCCGACGATATTTTTGAATGTTAAGAGGTTCAGAAGACAACGGCATATTTTACTACAAGATTTCAAAGTTTTTTCGACTCTGTTTTTGGATATTACGCTTATGTTTTCCATATTTTAATAATTAGCACAGATTTGTAAGGTATCTTATTTCTTTATGCCGGTGTATGCTATATATGAAGGGTTTTTTCGTACAAAGTGACATCTCTTCTATAGAAGATTTTCCTAAAGGATTTTTCCAATAAGTTTTTTTGTCCCAACCTACTGCTATTGTGTAATACTATGTACACTGACTCAATGTTATAAGATAAATATGATTAAACATAAAAATTAAAGAGTTACAAAATCAAAAGTAAAAATAAAGAAAAATTTTTCCAGTAGGTACTTTGCTTTGATTTTTGATGTGTCGCTACCACAGGTTTTGGTCACTTAGGATGGTCTTGTAGCGGAAACCAAATGCATTAACTAACTAGCTTCTTGCTATTCCTGCTATTTTCTTGGTGCATGTACAAATGCTGTACTGAACTGAACCTTAAGATCATTAAAAGAGTTCATGAAAAAATACTGTCTTCAATTTGTTTCTTACCGTGTAATCTCTTAACGCAATAATACTCTTTCAATTACGAATTTAAAAATCGATTTTTAATTTATTTATTAATTTATTGTACCAAATCAAGTTATTTACGGCTTTTTATGTTTAATTTTTTTTTTAAACTTTTCGTTTACTCAATAAACTTGTTGCGTTCGTCGTTTTTGTTGTTGTTGTTGTTTTTGTTGCTGTTATGATTGTAGTCAATTCAGTTACAAATTATAAATCGTTTTTGACATTTCAATTGACAGCTACCAAATGAGCGCAAGCGCGGTATATACTCCGCATGAATGCGTCGTCATCATCGTCTCGTCGAAAGCACGTTGCAGGTACCTGTAACGATTAAACATGAATGGATTAATTTTAGCTACAGACTGATGCAGTAAATACCGGTAGCTAATAGGCGCGGGCTCAAAAAAAAAAATAGTCGAGATCTTAAGCCACCTTTTCCCAATACGATAAGGAAGCGGAGATATTCATAAACTGTAGAAAATTTTCACTTCTTTTTTTTTCAATCAAAAAATCTATTCTGTTGATTTTGACGTTTTATGACATTTTGTTGCAACAATCGGCAACGTTATCGCACCATTTAATCGTGCACGGTTTTCGGATATTAAAACTTCAATAGAAATGCAACTTGTAAGCCGCGTTAAAAAAAAAAAAAACTAAATCCAAAATTAAAAAGTCAAAAAAAAAACAAAAACGACAAAAGAAAAGTTGAGAACTTAAACTTAACAAAAAACGATCTTATGTACGATCGTGCGTAATTCTGTCTGGCATACCCGTTCAAGTCAAATGCAACATTTTACACGCTCTCCATTTTAAGCTGATTACGGGATTAATGTCTCAAATTTTTTTGACACAAAATTGAAGTACACAAAGTAGGTTGTGTTGCGCAGCAAAAGTCGTTCAAGCAATTGATCGTTACTTTGGGTCATTTGTTTTTGCTAAAATTCTTGCAAAACGTTTAAAGTTTCCCTTTTCTCATCATTCTTGATTTCTTGCAAATGCTGCGTTAATCCTCTGCAGAGTTTGATTTAATTTTGCGAACGCAACATTTTGTGCAAAAGTGACAAATTCTTTTGGGACGATGAAACGCTTGACACAACTGATCGTGTTGGTAGTCCGGTTGACTGCAAATATGCCTAACTGGTGCGTACGCACTCATTCGTCATTAAGTCTCACGTGACGAGTGTCCAGTTGATTCTCTTTCGATTTATTCAAGTCGTATTTGTTACTTATTGTCGTTTTTAAAAAGGAACTCAAGTTAGAAATAACATGAGGCGATGGTTAGAATTTATGCATTTTTGATTGAAAATTACTCCATCTGTCAGGCCTGAATTTTCTGGAATGCTGTTCCAAGTCGCTAAGCCATAAGTACTTCTGTTCCATTTTACAGCCTGATCAACCGAATAACTGATGTGCATAGAGCATTAGTGTTCAATGTATGAAGTGTGGATTTGAAGGCTTAATTAACTAGCATACGAAGAACAGATGGAGAACTCTTTCCGGAAGAGCCAAAATTAACAAACAAACAACTTCAGTGATCAGGTTTTGGGCGATATTTTCTTTTTGAAGAGCGCTTTAAAGTTAATAGGAAGCTCTTTTACAAAATAAATTTTGAACGAATTATCAGACTTATACCTTACACACACGTTCCGTTTGTAATGCATAATTCTTGAGTAAAATTCTCTATTACTTTTTGATTTTACCCGTAATTCCTGTACTAAAACGGTACTGAAGGAAAATGCGGCAAATAAAAATTGTAATAATAATAATCTTAACATGTGATATAACTTGTGTTAAACAGATTTCTGTAAAATTTGGTCTATATCAGAATGAATTAGGTCTTATTTCTTGAGTAGAATAGTGAATTTGTTTATTAAACTCTATAGATAGCTCAACATAACAATATCCTTTGCAGTTTATGGCTAGAGTAGCGCTACCAATTAGTGTTCCGGGCATTGAAAACTCCAGTAAAAACGATTTTACTGTTTGAATCACTTCAAAATAATGGAAAGTAATAATTTTGGAGTGAAATTAAAATTTTGTTATTTAAAACAAAAAGAGATTATGTTTGTTCAGATTGTTAGCTAGTTGTAACAAATCATACCGGCGATCGATCGCATAACTTTCAAATTGCAAGCGAATGGCTTAGCAGAATACAGATCAAGGTACATTATCACTTTCAACTTCTAAATGCAAAGTATTTGATTCCATTGAAATGTAAGAAGATCGCGTTCCAGTTAACTCTAAAATGTCCGGTTTGATTGTACAGTAACGTCTTTACAAAATATTTGCAGACACGAAAATCCCCTGATTAAAAATATCCTTTCATATTATCCTCAGTGTAAGCATACTACCTGGCTGATGCAAACGATTTGAAATTCCTTGGAGATTTCTGACAGTAGAAACTTGTCCACCATTGGATCCCTCCCAGCAATTACGCTCATGTGGTTGATGTTGCGTATTATTAGCTTAAATTTCATTTAAGTAATTACTCACATATCAAGAATATCATATACCATTCAGCATTTTTTTCAGAATGTAATTTTCAAATGCAGCTGTATATGTACATCCACACATAGGTACACATATTTGTGAAAACTGCATTTAATGCGCTCATGTAAAGAAAAACACGTTACGCTGATTTGGGTCACTTTAAAATGCGTAACCATTTAGGTAGCAAGCAATTAGCCAACAACAAGCGACGAGGTCGATCTTAACAAATTGTGGCATTTAGGCTCAGACATTAAAGCGGTTCCACAGCAAAAACAAAAATAGCAACTAAGCGTCGCTTTTGTTGTTGTTGCTGTTGTTTTTGTTGTTGTTGTTGTTGCAGTTGTTGGCTGCACTTAATTACAAATAAATTCAACTGTCAACTTAGCAGTGAGTGCGATGCCCACAAATGTAGTACGCTCATCAGCCAATAATGCGCTCACTCACGCTAAGTGAGTGACTCACCCTGTGCGCCAACAGAGTGTTATCCAAATTTATTGTGCCAACAAATAGTTTGTTTGACTAAGATATTGAACAAATGCGCACATAAAATTTTGTTGCGCTTTTTAATGTCGTTATTAAGGAGAAGTCCGTCTTTGTCGCCGATTCGTTTAGCGAATCATCTTAATTGAATGTGGAATATGAGTCAAATTCCAGGTACCAGCTAAGTGATTCGCAATAAAACGCTTAAGCAAATGTAAAAAACTTTCAGTCTGTTTTGACTTCAGCTGCAAGTAACCATAAAATCAATAAAAGGTGACCGAAGCTCTGATTTCAAATTGCCGCATTTGAAGGTGCCGCACACTGAAGGAAAGATTGAGGTGCTTTTTGTTAAATTCGCCCCGAATTAAGGGGAAAATCGTAAAAGCCAACGAAGTGAAAAGAATAGAAACGAAAAGGATTAAAAATAGAAATGGAAAGAAAGAGGAAAGGAAAGGAAAGGAAAGGAAAGGAAAGGAAAGGAAAGGAAAGGAAAGGAAAGGAAAGGAAAGGAAAGGAAAGGAAAGGAAAGGAAAGGAAAGGAAAGGAAAGGAAAGGAAAGGAAAGGAAAGGAAAGGAAAGGAAAGGAAAGGAAAGGAAAGGAAAGGAAAGGAAAGGAAAGGAAAGGAAAGGAAAGGAAAGGAAAGGAAAGGAAAGGAAAGGAAAGGAAAGGAAAGGAAAGGAAAGGAAAGGAATTTTCGTTTGGTCCCTTCGATTGAAGGGATTTCCAATTTTAGTTCAAAGTTTCGGGTGATCTTTCCTTTATAATTTTTGTCCATTCTCTTTTAACTTCAGTAGAAAACGCAATTTATTTTTTGGAAAAAATTATAGCAAAGTTACAATAGATAATTTTGCGCACTTTTTCTTTGGAAAAAATCACCGAAATGGAAAAATTACCAAAATAACTCGAGCTATGTCAAATATCTCTCTCATGCATTTTCAAGTTTTTTATTATTTCATTTAGCTTGCGAGTAACTTTTCTGTAGAAAAGAACTTATTAGGAGAAATCATCCCAAAAACCAAATTTATTATATCAACGCTTAAAATCAGATATCCCTTTGGCTTTGGTTTCCGGGAAATTTTTTTTGTATTTTCGTTTATGTGAAAATTTTTGTTATTTTCTTTTTTTTGTAATCTCCAAATCGTTAAAATTTTTGAAATAATTTTTATACTTATAGTAAAGCCTATACGCATTTTCAAAAAAATGTTTGGCCAATTTTGCTTTTTTTAGAAACTGTTATATGTCATATACGAGCAAATATGAATATGAGCAAAAGAGCCAACCCTTTTTTTTTGTTCTGATCTTTCCATATATTCCTATAGCTATAAGAAAAAAACATTAAAGACCCACTTTTTGAAAACGTGTCGCATTTGCAAGCGACAAACGAACTCTTGATCACTCGCGTTCTAATTAAGTATCCATGTTCAGCTGGCTGACTGGCTGGACACTGCTGGATAAAGTGTGCCGCGTTGCGCTTTGATTTGACTCTGATTGAGATGCGGCTGTTGTATGTTGTTCTGATGCTTTTGATTCTTTTATTTTATCTCTGCTTGTCGTTTGTCGTGCGTTCCTTCGTTTGATCTCATTGACCATTTTGATTTTTATTAGTTTGGACATTTAATTTAATTGTTGTTTTTGTTATTTTACATATTTTATTGGGTGATTTATACAAACGTTAGTTTGTCAATGCTGCATTCATAGCTGTGCATAGTTGCCATTATCTTTGCGTGAACACGGTTTTCCACTTTTCAATATCACATCGTTTTAACTATTTATCTTTTATTACGTCAAATGTTGTTGTCTTAATAAGTGGTTAAAATATATTTTATCTGTTGCTTAATTCAAACTTAGAATTATGGAAATCCTTTGTTATGATGTTATGATAGCAATTTTAAGAATGGTCTTATCTTAAAAGAATTTTTGAGAAATCGTTTTGGAAAAAATTCATCAGAATTGCTTTAAAAAATAAAACAGTTTTTCATAAATATAGCAAAAAACCCATATCGAAAGAGCTGAATATTTATATATATTGATGTTCAAGAATTACTGCGCTTTTATGCGTTAAAAATCTACGAAACTTTGTGTCGTAATCAATATCCGCGCATAGCAATAGTTTTGCCAATTAACCATTTGGCATTCGTTTCGTTTTGTATATTTTAATTAAAGTATTTAACAAATTGCACATTTTCATGCTTTAGCCAAGCAGAAATCACAGCAGCTTAAGTGTAAGCGGATTAATGGCAGCATTCAGCCATTACATAACATTAATGATATGGTAACTCAAAAACGCAATGTTTAGTTTGATGTGAATCATGTCGTGGAGAGTTAATCAAGATTTTGCATAACATCAAATTAAAATCAAAGCTAAATTGTTAAAAAACTTAAGCAATGTTCACATTTGATCACATAGCACGCCGAAGTTGACTTTAATCTGGAGAATTCTTTAAAACCTTTGCTGGGTAACAGCTCATTTAGAAAAAATTGATGTATCAATCAAGTTCATTCATTCATAAAAAATTCACTACTATAACTGGTGATGATATTCATTTGTTTTTTGTTTACTTATGGGATACTTATGCATCTCTATTGTTGATTAGAAAAACAAACGATTTTGTAGATACTTAGTGATGATGAACACATAAATATAATTACAAACAAGTTTGCGGTTTGTCATTGTGATGAATAACAACAATTGTAAAATCAGCACCACAAAAATAAACATCACGAATAAATGCCAATATCGCTTGAAGCAAATAGTCGGTTTTATCTCCTAAAGAGATAAATATGTGTGTAACAAATACTTTACTCCCATCATAAAATATTGGAAAATATGGATATGTCCAAAAAAGCGGTGGACTATAATTTTTAAAAAAAGCCAAGAAACAAAATGACTTAATTTCCCTAAAATATGAATTATGCGCTCAAGCATAAATTGTAAAACGCCAAATAATTTGGACTTTTTTCATTTTTATGCATATTTTTTTCTAGAAGCAGGCAAACTAAGTACATAAGCACTGGCCAACGAAAAATTGAAAAAAACGCAATGGATTTTGCTTTCAAATATTTTAATAGAAATAAATTCATTAAATTCATTTCAATTAATGATATTTTCTTACATAATGTATACAGAAAAAAATTTGCAAATCCGGAGATATATTTCTTTTTTACTGTTAAGGCTTCCGACATTTCTCAATTATGACGTTTTAAGCTCTAATTTTCAAATAAAATGTAAAACCTACAAGCAAATGTTTTTTCAAAAATGTATGAGCTTTATGATCCATAAATTTTGCATCATCATGGCTTTCAGATGAAGCGCGTTACTTGCTTTCAGCGCTAAAATCACATGGAGCCAAACGTTTCATTCAATCTCTTAGTTTTATTCATTGTCTTATCTCAGGTTCGATTTTGACTGTGCTACTTTATTGCAATATGCTGAATTTTTGGTAAGAAAAATTCATTGATTATTGCTCTGTAGCGAGCACCATTGACCGTAACACGGGCTCCATCCGCATTTTTGAAGAAATACTGTCCGATGATGCTTCTTGTCCATAAATTTTCGGTATACATTAGAAGCTCTTGGATTGCTTATGGTTGTTCATCGGCACAAATACGCCAATTTTGCTTTTTAACGTAGCCGTTCAACCAGAAATGAGCTTCGTCGCTAAATACATTTTTTCGATTAGATAATGGATCAATCTGAAGTTGTTGTGAGGCCCATAAACCGAAATTAAAACGAAAACCAATATCAGCCGGCTTCAATTCTTGTACGAGCTGTATTTTATAGGCCTTGTCCATGTCTCAAGATACGCCACAATGATCCATCATAGATGCCCAAAGATTGAGATCGGCGACGAATCGATTGTTCACGGTTTTCACGAATACTCTCTGCTACTGCAGAAGTATTCTCAAAATTTCGGGCTGTATGAACTCTAGTTGAATGATGAATGTCCAATAGTGTAAAATTGGTTCGAAATTGTACGCTCAGTTGGACGCTTATAACGACCAAAATTATGTTGAAGAACTCTAAACATTCTCTAATTGATGACTGATTTTGGTAGTAAGTTTCCACAATTAATAAGTCAGTCTATTCATGATTGGGTCGTACTGAAAACTGAACACAAACGTCATATAGACAAGCCATTTGACAAATGACAGCTGTCAAAAGAACCCAGTTTGAAAAGGGAACTCGTATTGGATTACTCTTTATCTATATAAGTAGTACTTCAAGAAAGTTGCGACATTGTGACTTGTTTTCGATTTCACAGAATTAATTTTACTCTCATTGAGACTTTAGTTGGAGCTTTGCCGCTGAATAAGTCTTTATTTGAAGGCAACTCAAGTTTAGATTTTACTTTTTAAATTAATTGTTTTAAAAACTTATTGAATAGCTTTTTATTATAACTGTTGATATTTTGACACAAATCCTTTCTGTATATATGCAATAAATCTAATCTGTATCATGAACATGATATTTATTCCTCAGACTGAAAATAAATTAACATAAGCATAAATGTATCTGAATTGAGTTTTTCGTAATTTTAAACAAAAAAGCGCTTCCTCATTATTTTTGCAGGAACTAATTTGATTTCCCCATTTAAACGCACTGTTACGGTGAAATAAAAGTAAAAATTAAAACACGAAATACCCAAACAAATTGCGTGCATCAGGAATTTATTACATTTTACGCTCAGTTAGGTAGCACACAGAAAAACGTTAGGTGCATCAAAATTTCATTAAAGGCTTATCCAATTTCTTTGGCCTACGCGCTGCTCAACTCAAATGCTCTACGATTGTTTAATCTTTTCGAGTGTTTTGATCTAGAAATTGTGATTTTTTATTTTTCCGAATTTCATATTTTTTGCCAATTGAGTTGCTAACTAAATTTAAACAATTAAAACTTCACTCATTCGTTTAATTAACAAACAGCGAAATTTAAGCATGCAATTTGTTATTGTTGTTGTTGTTTTCTAAATATTCGACTCACTGACTGAGTGATTGACTGACTGACTACAAAAATTAAAACATTTAATTATGAATTTTTTTTTTTTTAATGCAATGAGGAAGTTTTTTCCAACTACCTACTCCATTTTATTTAATAAGTGTTTTTGTAATTTTTTTATTGTTGCTACCAACAATTTTTGTTAACTAATTTTTTTTTATTGTTGAAATCGTCTGCATTTGTTAGTTAATTGCTAAAGTGGATTTTTATAAATGTACGTTTTTAGTTTAGTACAAATTTTTGCTTTTGTTTTGGAAGAAAAAAAATAGTTGTTGTAATTAATTCCAATTTAACGTGCATTTACTGCCGATTGTGCAAAAGGAAATAATTTTTGCTATTTTGATATTTTCAGCAATTTTTTAATTTGTTAATTAATTCGTTGCATGCAATTAAATTGTTAAAAGTTTTTACCCTTTTTTTTTGTGTTTATAAAATGAAACAGCAAGTTGGCAGGTGGTGTTTACGTAACATTTTTTTTTATTGCATTCACTTAAATGTAAAATTGCTTTATTTAAGTTTTAATTCAGCGGAATATGTATTTGAAAATCAAACCAATGAATTGGAAAACTACTTCTACTTTTTATTTTTCTATCCGAAAACAGCCAAAAAAATTATTCACTGAAAAAGTCGACTGTGGGACAAATTTATCGTGCATATGAAAAAGATTAAGAAATTCTAGTTTTCAAAGTATTTGCTGGATAAAAAGTTTCAAATCAAATCTATATACTGTATATATGAAGGAATTTTTCAACTTTATATGGCACATGATCTCAAACGTGTTAAGATAATCGCTGCATGCAACGTCTGCAGTAGATACCGCTTCTGAATTATCAAGTATTATCATTCAAAAATGAATCGCCTTCTTAGATTTTCTTTTCATACCCCGCTCATCGTATATTACATTGCTGCAGTTGCTGCTGCTGCTACAAATGCATGACCTATTGAAAGTCCCACGCTTTAATTTCTTTTTATTTCGTTTTTATTTTTGTTTTTGTAGCACAAACGTTTACTGATTGATCCCCATTGGGCACGTTTTCTTGCTTAAGGTTTCGCTAAGTAAGAAATGTAACAATTTCATTTTTCTTTTATTTTTATTTTTTCTTTTTCTATTTTCATATTGTTGATTTAAAAGTGAAGAAAAATTTGAAACTCATTGTTGTTTAGGAAAACGATACTGCTACGGCTTGACATGACTTGACTTCGCCTCATAGCTACTATGGTTATATCGTTCATTGATAAATTATCTACTGTAAAGTGGATACACTGCGAGAAAATATGAATTTTTGAAATGGTTTGGCGGTTAAAAGGATTAACGACCCTGAAACTACGCAATATTTTTACTGGAAACTAAAGGTATTTGCGGCTTCGCGCGCGAACATGCCGTTTTTTTTTCATAGTGAAATCACTCTCTTAACCTTCCGTTACTAACACGAAAATTCGAACACGGTTGCTAACATCGGTCCTTGAGGCCGAAGCGCAGAAAAAGTAAATTTCTGTAAGTTAAAACTATTTATGTGGATTTTTTTTTTCTTGTTTCTTATATTGCTTATTAAAGTTTCTTTAATATAAGCTTTAATCATGTGATCGGTCTGTGAGGTCGCATGTTAGCAACGAAAGGTTAACATCTCATTTTATATTCTACAGAGAGTTTTTTCTTGGAACTTCGATGCCAAATACAAACGGTAGAACAATAAAAGCACAGAATTCAAGACGCAGCATAAGCTAAGCGTGCACATATATAGCATCATCAGCACATGCTTATCGATGCTTGTGGTAGTGTACCCCGCTGAGCAAAAGCATCAGCAACGAAAAATCATACGACAATTTTTGTATGAGATTTTGCAAAAATGTAACCCCAAAAAAAGGATACATAACCTTAAAAAAATAAGTATGCAATAACATTTTCTAGTACAAATATGTTGTTTTCAAAAAAGTTATTAAAATTAGCTCAGTATATTATGCCCCAAAGCGTTACAAACCATTTAGTTTTAAATAAATGGTATAGATATACATCGATTACTTTAATTGTAAATGAAAACTGGGGACAAATCAAAATAATTGCTACTAGTATTGCGTGTTGTAGAGAATTTAATTTTCTGTGAGGCCAAAAATTTGCTCTAAGGTTTTACGTGCCCACTGTCCAGCAAACGTTTTTTTTTTCACTGATCAAAACATATTGTTAACTATCCTTTAACTTTAACTTAAAAAGGAAATTATTTTTCGCAGTGTAAACTATTATCTAGTGTTTAAATGCCCTGTTGACAGTTTTAGATGTTGTTGCTGTTGCTTTTGTTGTCATAGCTGTCTTAAATGTCGATGACTTGTTTGTTACTGTCATTTCTTACTTTAATTCTATGAATTTACTGTCCATACCTCCTTATTTACGGTTTTGGTTCTTGTTTGTGGATTTGACTGATTTGACTTGACATTGACATGTCATTGTGCGTATGTATATGTAGGTCCAACTGACTGCGTTTCGTAAGTATGTTATGGTACACAAATGCGTAAGAATCATTTACGGTTTGTTAATTTAATTAACGCGACGTATTAAAACCAAAAATGTTGTCATTGTTAAGTGTAAACGATATCGTGGGCCACGGTAAATCTCATTGAATTGTTTGCATTCAAGTGACGGAAACGGTTGGATGGACGAAACTCGATACCAACTTAAAAACGGAAATGTTGGCTTTTAAATAAATGTATACATTTCAAGTTAATTTTTTCCAATATCACCCTCTCAACCTAATAACACAATCAACTTTAAAAACTGTGCCTAAAAACTTTTGCGCACCACTGTCAGCATTGCTTCAACTTCATCATACAGTGTTTAAATAATTCTTTTGTACTATAAATTAATATCAATGACAAGTTTATTTCTTTTTTTTTTTCTTAAGTAGCATAATTTGTTTCCAGTTTGCCCAACAAAACCCCGGATCTCAATTCGTCAATTAATATTTTTTAAAATGCGTAAAAATGATCTGCTTTTGTTGCATTTAACTACTTTTTTAACTGTTTAACTTTTTTTCTGCTTCTGGCTGCTATCATTTTGTAGAGCGTAGCAAATTGATGCGTAACAATGTCGCAAATAAAAAAATAAAAAAAACTGTTACCAACTTCATCTCTAAGTTCCCCCTTACTATCGCATTTGGTGCTGCTGTTTCTTCCTCTCTGTGGCTGTTTCTTTGACAGCAGCTTTAGCGCAATTGTCTAATTTTATCTTTTGTTAATTGGCTAAAATTTTTCTACCAAATTACTTTAATTATGACAGCAGCAGCAACGTCTGTTGTGGCGCATGCGCTGTGTGTGACCATCCGCTTCATTGTGTTGGGTTGGCTTGCGTTGTCAGCTGCGTAGGATTGTGGTTTTCCTTTGTAAACGAATTTACTTTTTGTGCTCTTGTTACAAAATGAGTTAAGTAACAATTTAAACTGTGATTTGGTAATTTTCACTGTATTTATTAAATAGGTTAATTTATTTCTTTTAATTCAAATTCATCTTGAATTGTGCCCACTTATAGGCAAAAATATTGGAACAGCCACTTACTACTATGGGCAAATAATATGGTGAATTTAATTTTTTAAAAATGTTGGTACAAGAGTCCATATTAATTGTCAGAAATATTCATGACTTTTCCTTTTTTCAGGTTTGAAATTTTAATTGTGAAAATTCAATTTCCGCAATTTGTTTCTCGTCTTGTTCCAACAATACTGAATTTTCTTGAACAACATCGTCGTGTTGATGTTAATAAGAAAGTGCTTTCTATGGTTGATAACGATGCAGGAAAAAAATAATTGTTGATGATGAATCATCGATCTACGCTTACGACCGGGAGACATCTCAACAATATAGTGAATATCAATTCAAAGATGAGAAAATATCAAAGTCGATCAAATATCAAAGTCATGTTAACTGTTTTCTTCCATTACCGTGGAACTATACAGAAAAAATTGCTTCTAACTGGACAGTTAGTTGATATAAAATATCATTTCAGCTTAAGCCGACAAAAAAATTTTGGCAAAACAAATCATGGGTTTTGCATAACAACACAAAAACATTTTTTCCTCAATTTTTCGACAAAGTTCAAACTTTTACTGTTCCATACTCAGGCTCTTTATTCACCAGAAATGGCTCCATGTGACTCTTTTTATTCCCTCGACTTAAATGACTACTTCGTGACCGTTGTGAAGAGTCAATTGAAGCCATTTAAAAAAATTCACTGGCCGTTTTGAAGACTATACAAGAAATTGAGTACCAGGAATGCTTCGAGGACCGGGAAAGACTTTAGCATAAGTGTTTAATATCGGAAAAGTATTACTTTGAAGGGGGCTAAATACATATTGATGAAGAAATTAAGGCTGTGCGTCCTATTTAAAAATGTACCTAACTTTTTGCCTGTAGTAATATGTCGAGTTTCTTTATAAAAAAATGTTCATTATTCAACTCTCTTATAAGGACGAAATTCAAAAGTTCCAAAATGTTCCTGCATCTTTCGAACAATTTGGAGCATTTTTCATATGACTTTCGGTAAGAGTTTCTTACAATAGGTACTGACACAAGTGAAAGTTGGAGTGCTTAACGTTTTCTGTGAACTGAGATCCATACAATAACCGTCGAACAAGAGGCGTACCGTGCACATCGAGAGTCAGGGGCAAAGCAGCTTTTTGCCACACGTGTAAGATGAAGTTGGCACCATTGTTTAAAGTCATCATTGTACTAGAGTTGTTAGCTTAACACGTTCCCTGCCGCGTGTACCGAAAACAGTACACGCTTAGCTTCATTTCTACGCCAACGTGTTTTCAAGTTCTTTTCTGTACTTCATTTTTATTTAATTATTCAATCTGAAATAAATATTATTTTTTGATGTTACTATGTATGCATTATTGTTTTGATGTTAATAATCTCGAAAATAATATAAATTCTCTCAAAAACAAAAAAAAATAAGAATTTATACAAAATTATTAAAGCGCTTACCGTGTACTGTTTTCGGTACACGCGGCGTAGAAATGACACCTAGTGAAAAACAGCTTGGCAGGGAACGTGTTAAATTCAACGAATGTCATTGACCATGCACCGTACTCAGCTGATATCAATCCGTCTGGCTTTTTACTGTTCGTGAAATTTATCTGAAGTATACCTTGAAAACATAGAAACTTTGCCGATTCAATTCTAAGGAAACTCTACTTCTTACTAGACTATTGTTCAATCAATATACATGTCTCGAGAAGGAGCAACCACAGTAACAAACAAAATTTTATTTTGAAGTTATTAGACGCTTGAAAGCTAAGTTCATCCGACGAAAATCTGACACCAGATTTTTTAGAGAGCAATTCTGCTCAAAATACCTTTTTCTCCAACATTTTGAATTCATAACAAAATTCGCAGAAGTAGATATGTACAGAGGCCAACTATCTAACAAATAAGAAAAATGCTGTCTTGCAAACAAAAAAAAAACTTTTCACATTCAAAAACTCTAGCAAAATGAGATATCTTTCACTTCAAATTCTAGAAAACCTCCATCTACACATTGAAATTGACTACATGGAACTATTTTCATTTATTGAAAAAAAAGGTACTCACTTTGGAATTTCAAAAATACTAGCAAAATGAAAAATTCTTTGTGACAATTTTGCAGCCCCAAGAGCTTTGCGCCCGGGGTAATCGTCTCCTCGCTACCTCTAGGTACGCTGCTGTGTGCAATGTACAGTGTACGAGTACATACATATTTCTATCAGAGAAATACTGTATAAGAAATACCATAAATATGGCGCATTTTAAAGTGTCCAGTCCGCCGGGACAAAACAGATTTAAATTTTCATAGCAACATCAAATCCTTTCACACTCTTTATCCTTCTTTCACACGAATAGGTAATGGAGACACAAAGCTCATACCAAGCAGCAGTGATATACATAAAAATAATTTAAATATTAAATGAAGTAACCAACCAACTGATTCGCACGCGTCTCATTATATGTCCACAAAAAGGAGGGAGGACTGAACTGCAAAATAGTTTAATGTACGAGAGCCCTCCGATTATTTTTCAATATGGTGAATTCAAAAATTTGGCTGAGAATCATATTTCAGAGTACATATACATATATACTTCATTGCTTCTTTATTTAGAAGGTGAATAGGAGGTTCATTTCGTAGCGCGAAATATTCTGTTATAAGAAACGTCATAAAAGAATCAAATTATGGTATGAAATCAACATCCTCGTAATAAGTTCGTTGCAAATATCGTTGTTATATCTCTTGCCATACAAAGTCTTTTCATACGGCTGTAGGTAAAATCGCTAACGATTTTTCCTCTTAAATTTTTAGGCACTTTCCATAAAAAAATTATCCGAAAATCAAAAAGAGTTTTTATTTATTTATTTATCTGTTTACATTAGGTATTGATGCTACGGATGATTTCGCAACCTTCATTTTACGAATTGTATCAATTCAAGATTTTTCTAAGACTAAACATTTTTTACTTCACGGAGGACAAGTAATCTTTGATTGTATATTGAAAATCTCTAAAACCAACAGAGTGCTAAGTATTTTATCAGAGAGTATACACATACATTTATGTATTCGTCAAACTTACCAAAATTTCACACACATTAAGACAACATTTTTCACCACATCGAATCGAAAATTCAACACCCAACAAATACCACGCGAGAGCAAAGCAAAACAAAACCTGTTCCACGCATGTCCCATCAATACCAGCAGCAAATACACGAACAAAAACAACAACTACAATGCCGATGACGACAAATGTCTTTTCACATTTCCCGCCCGGCACCAACCAACAACCAACCATTCAACACAAGCTGCGCAAAACAAATAAACAGGGGGCTACATGCTGTCGCCGTTTAAACTCCGCCTTTATTTTCTAATTGATTTACGTAGAGTGTTAACTTCCGCTGTCAATATTTTGGTCCATTGCGAATGCTACTAACACAGAAACACTCATACTAAGTGACATAGCGTCATCTCTTTTTTTCATAGGGCATTTAGCAAGTTGCCTCTTTGCTCGCATATTGCGACAACCTCAATCCACTGCTTTATTCACTTTTGCTGCCGCTGCTTTGTGCGTTCGTACTTTTCACAATGCTGGCAATAGGTCCACCCTGGGTTTCATCATCTTGTATTTCACAGTAAATTGTTAATTAATCTTTCTGCGCTTTTTTTGTTTGCACTTTTTTCTCCATTTTTATCCTGTTTATTACCTTTTTTTCGAAATTTACTTCTTGTACTTTTTGGCATTTTTTGAAGTTTAAGTGCTTTTACGCGGCATTGTCGGTGTAATCGTTATGACGTCCGATGGTATGAGTGTGTTCGTGCCAGGAGTAGGTGGGGAGGGTATGGCGTGGACATGTAAGGTGAGTACTATGTTGGGCGTAAATGGGGTGGCAACACTCGCACTGTGCGTTGATTTCACTTCGTGGTGGCATTGCGATTTTTCTACTTCCTCTGATAAGCGCGCAGTGTGGGTGTCATTTGGCTGTCTTGGCTGGACTCTTGCCAGGCACCATGTTGCTTTGGCTTCATTATGATTTTGACACCTTTGAGTGGCTTTTATTTTCTCGTTGCGTGGATTTTATTATGTTCAATTTTTAGTTTATTTTTGTCCGATTTAGTGGTGTGTGTGAGTGTTTTTGTTTGTGTGCGATTTCGACAAGGATGTGCCTGTGAAAAGCATTTTAAAAGTTATTTTATGGCAATTAATACAGCTTTGGATAGGACAAAAAAAAACACGATAACCATAAAAAAGAAGAGAGAGATTAGAAAAAAATAAAATATTTTCTGTGTGTTCCCGTGCATGTAGTCGTCTTTTTAAGTTATATATTAAGTATTTATATGACTCTTTATTGATTTCCGCAAAAGTGACATTAAAAAGAAAAATGTCTCTACAGTAAACACATACTTCAAATCCAGTGGCGTCATTTCAGTAGCGTTGGGGAGGGCATTGGCCCCTCCCAAGGATCTGATACTAGTTATTATTCAATACATTAATTCCATAAACCCATCTAATAGTGGTGTATTTATAATTTAGCCTCGCCCCCAAGATTTGGTGAAGTGACGCCACTGTTCAAATCCAAATAAAATAATATTTAATGAGAGTTATGACCTCTTTCCGATATAGCCTTCAACTACATCTTCGAAGGTACTAACCTGCTTCAGTGGACAAATTACTTGTTCCAAAAAGTGGTTTTTACAATTTGAGAAAAGGAAAGATTCACAAGAAGCTATAACTGGTCTATATGGTCTTGGTATATAAGCTTCATTGAATATTTCTGTCAACAGAGGAATGGAGGTTCTTATTGTTTTCAAAATTTTCCACAGAAGGTGGTTGTAATTGCGTCGTTTAGCCCAGGTGTCAATAACCCTACCTCCGCCCATGGTGCACTTGCCATTCTTTGGACTGTGAATAGTTTTAACGTAATATTTCACTTTCATTGCCAAAGATAAGACAAAGATCCGGTCGATGTTGCGAAAGTACTGCTCCAATGCGATCACTCTACTGTAGGGACTACCTGCCACAACAATAAGGCGTATTTTGCAGTTGAATTTCGTCTTACACCCTAACTAAATTGTTGTTACTTGGTTAGATCATCGGAAACGAACAAGCGCCGGATCACGATGGGACTCGAGTTTGAAAAGTGTTCTTTTATAAAAAGTCTTATGATCAAAATATAAAAAGGTCAGTTTAGGGAATATTTCTTAAGACTAGGGGTGTAATACTCTTTATCCCTACCTTAATTTAGCGCTGCCTTAAATTTGCTTATATTACCTTGGAACAACTTCAAAATGAGGTTGGTATTGCCAAGTCATTTGCTCTGTTGATGCATGTTTCCATTACTGAAAATCGATGCTCTGAAGCAATCCACAAATTATTTGCATGAAACCTTTACATTTCGTAAAAGTATCCAACTGGTGCGATTTTGGTGCGGTGAAATAATCGGTGCTTAGTTTTCGAAAATGATGACGCTCGGTACAAAGCGGTGCATATCAATGAAATCTGACTTTTTTTATAGCCTGAATTGAAAGATACTGACAAAACAAACATGTGCATTCGCAGCTCACGTAACAATCGATTTATTGCCTGAAAAGTTCGGAGAGGCAATAATATACAGGTGTCTGCAAGAGGTTATAATTTTACACCTTAGGACTTCTTTTTGGTCTATGACAATAAGCCAGCTATAACTTATCGGTTGCCAAACTCTGATATATTGAATTAAGTGAATTTAACTAATCGCATCTGTAAGCGGGGCAGAGGTGGCATTTGAATGATAATCTTTTAGAATATAATTGCACCGATTTTACTTCAAAATGAAATAATGAATTTTACTCACAAACTAAATCTATATTTTGTAGCAACACTTGCAGAACAAATAACATTTCAGAAGTATTTACCGCACAATAAATTGCTTGAACTCCAATTATTTTGAAATTAAGAAAGAAATTTATTCAAAACACAAAAAAGCTAAAACAAATACAGTACCTGCTCGTACAATAAAATATAAAAAAAAAACTGAACGAATGCGAAAGGCGCAAAAACCGTTTGAAATGAAATTGCAATTTTTGCATTTAATATGAAAATTACTCATAATGGAACTAAAAGATAAAATGTAAATGAAATCAAACAAATAAAAAAATTAAAGCTCGTCAATGAAATTATCAAAGCATTAAAGTAAATTAATTAAGTTTGATGATAATAAAGAAATAAATTTATAGCTAAAATGCATTGCAACAAAATAATCAACAAAGTTTCGTGTGCACTATGGCGTGACAATATTTTTGCACGTTACGCCACGGATGAAAATGTGGCATATGTTTGTTTGTTTGTACATATGTCATCGTCATTCAGTTAATAGAGACGACGAGACGTTTTACAAACGACCGGGAAAATCGGATTGACACTCATTGTATTCTGATTTGTTGCTATTATTTTTTGGCGTGATCGATGTGGTTACTGCTGTATTTAGTTTTTTAAATATCACAGTTGGTTTTGCTAACGATAACGTCGTTGAAATTTTCTAATAGGTTGAAATAATAATTGCCCGTAATTGTTCTTAGCTATATTGTGCAGCGTACAATATATATGTTGGCCAATAATAACGCCCCAGCTTTTATTTGAGCGAATTCATCGCTAGAATTGAATGTTTCGACAAACCCTTGGTAATAGGTGTAACGTAATCAATGAAAGTTCTGTCTATAATTAGAGGCCAATGCCAATTCTAAAAATTTTGATTTAATACCGCCAAACATTCCTTTGAAGTACCAAATGTGTCAGTTTATTGTCAATTGCAAGTAAATGTAGCACCCATATTGCAGAATTATATTTTTAGGCGTTATACAAATAAAAATAAGTACAGGAGTTTATTAGTTATCTCGAAATTAATTTGTCCCGCGACATGTTCATGATCACGTTAGATAGAGTTATATTTAGGCTTTTACCGTGTTGTTCGATAATTTTTAAAATATTTAGACATTTTTAAACATTTGTCGACTATGCACGACATTTACGACTCCGAACACTTCACTACTTTTTCTACCTTTTTATAATTTTTCAACTTTTTCACATTATTCGACTTCCATCGCCTTGTTCGCCAATACAGATTGTATGACATTTTTGGGCTTTTCGAAACTGCTGATGGTTTTCTATTGACCTCTTTGCGCATCCATTGCACTTCGTATGTTGCTGACTTGCAAAGAAAAAAAAAGTTTTCATTCAAAAAGATTCTTTCTTTCAGATAATTTTGCTTAATTCCAATAAAAAAACACAGAGGTTGAATCAGCTCATATGCCGATAAGGGTTACCAAGTCGCCTAAAAAAAGCAGATAATGAAAAAATTACAAAACTTATCACAACTTACATAGTTCTTGCGATTATTACTGATTTATTGAATTGAGTGAATATATGATGTATATTACATTTGGCAACTATAAGCTATGCCAGGAGTTCTTATACTAAGACTGAGCCAATATCTGAAGTAAATCACTACGAAACCCAATTTTGTCAAAGTCTAAGCTTGGCTAAAAATGACAGTTATTAAATTTACAAGCGAAAATGTAATGGCAGCACATACAAATTACAAACAAAACAAGAAAGCTCACCCAGTAGAACATGATCCTAACGGGTATGGGTGCATGTCATGTCATACAAACCCACTGAGCTGCTTTCCTGATTTGAATTTTTATGCATTTTCTGTTTTACTCCTTCTAAAAGAAAATTTCCCATACAAAACAGCAGCGGTAGTAAAAGAATTTCCGCTAATAACTCGCATTGCAGCATGGTGATGCATTCGCCGCACCGGTGAGGCCAGCAATTAATGTAATTAGTTGCATTTAGAATCAAATGCCTGTGCATGGCAGCATACGGTGCGATGTGCTTGCACTTGTTTGGGCTGTACTCGTGATATAATGTGGCCCATGTAAGCCGTCGCCAATTCAATAAAGGAGAACACTTTAAGAAAACATGGTTTTGCATTTTCTTGGTAGTTTGATGTTGGTAATAATTTATATTGAAGTAAACCAACTAACAGAGATAAGATATATTGACAGGTTGGCTGAGTTGGTAATATGAATCGATGTGTAACAATTTTGGTATGGAATATTTTTTAATTTAGTGGTTCAATTCCAGAATGTAAATTGTACAAAATATATTTACAGTTTAAATGCAGATTGCAGTCCAAAAAATGCTTTCTCAAAATTAAATAAAAAATTATTATAGATCGTTGCGAAATAGACACACTGTGCCTGGACCGGGCAAAAGTTCAACTAATTTGGATTCAAAAACGTTATTGGTACGAAGGTTTCATTTCATATTACGATTAAAGTTTCGTAGAATTTGAAATCGGAGCTGCAACTTTCTTCGAGAAAGCGACCTTGAGTTTTCCATGATCGTAATATACACAGGATAACCCGATTACGTACCTTTTCAACTTTTTTCGAGAAAATTTTCTATATACATTATGGCATTTTCAGACTTTGCAACTTTTTCAACAGTTTTTTTTACACTTTTTCAATTTTTGTCAACAATTTTCATATATTTTCGACTATTTTTGACTCTTCAATCACTTTCAATTTTTTTCGACTTCTTCAATTTATTTCGACTTCTTGATTTCTACCTCTTTAAGCTATCTTCAACAGTTTTCATTTTATTTTTCCGACGTTTTCATTATCTATGAACGTTTTTAGACTCTTTCAGCTTTTTTTATTATATCATGAACCGAATCAGCAATTTTGAATTGTTTCAACATTTATCATCCTTTACCAACTTTTTATGAGTTTTCAACCTCTCGAAATTTTTTATTTTTTTTTCTACTGTCTTAACACTTCTAAGCCTTTTACATTTTTTCAACATTTTCCATTTTTTTTAACGTTTTTGAACGGATTCAATATTCTTAAAATTTTCCAACTTTTCAACATTTTTAAATTGTTTTCAATATTTTCCATATTATTTAGACTTAATCAGGAACTTCCAACATTTTTCCACACTTTTTGGACTTTTACAAACTCTTTCTTTTTCAGCATTTTCAGTCAAACTTTCCAACTTCTTCAAATGTTTTTATTAAGTTCTATCAAATTTATTGAATATTTTTTCGACTTCAAAAGTTTCCACACGTTTTCGTAATCATAAGATGAAAACGGAAATGAGCAATGGTCGACCTTCTTTGAAATAATGAAAATAAATATCACATACATACAAAAATGGTTCGGCCAAGCATTAGACAAAAAGTTGGCGAATTTCGAAAAGAGGGCGTGGGACCTCCCATACAAGCATAAGCTACAAAACGCTACACAGAGTATAGCGTATAAGAATTTATGACTAGCTCTCAATTTTGGTGTTAACGCCGATTAATTTTTGTCGAGGCCAAAGCTAACACCTTTACTCACATTTTTTTTAGCTGTGTGCGATCACTCAACGACTTTTCCTACAACCCTGTTTTCCCATATTAGCCATATTTTGCATCTTCAATGCATCATTGGTGGAGAGCTAAGTTGAGAGAATAGTGCTCTAATATCCACAGCTTCTGAACACACAGAAAGTTAATAGAACTGACATGACATAAAAATTAACAATTCTTTTACCCAAAAAACCAAAAAATAGAAATGCTACCCTCCACAGCAGTATCAGCATTTTGCACAAAAATCAGCAAAGTTTTCTAAATGAAAACAAAAAAAAAAAAATGCTGCAAGACTCCAAAAGTGTTTTTAATGTGAACACTTTTAACACTAATGGTGACGGAATATTTAATTTGTTGCTGGTCATGTAGTGTAGTGGTGCAAACATTGAAGGGGATACAAAAAGAAAAACAAAAACCTGTTAAAATACTCGCTCTGAAAAAAAAAATGTTGAAGTGAAAAAATTTAAGTGAACACTCAACCACCCACAGAGTGGCAAAAAGTGTCAAAATTACCTTAGCTGCTAAAATAGTCGGGGGTTGTTGAAAGTTGAGAGTTGGGGGGTGCTTGTCGGTTGTAAATTTGTTAATGTGGCAATGACAGCAATAGCAGCAACAACAACAACAAAAACAACAGCAACTAAAACACCCACCACAACAAAGTGACAAAGTTGTAAACAAGTTGTGTTTTTCAGTTGGGGGCGTCTTAAGAGGGTAGTTATTTGTTCCACCTCTTCTCGCTATGGTTTGAGTCTGGGTTTTCGTTGAGCGATGGATGAGTCAAAATTGTTTTAATGTTGGGAAAATTTATGTAAATTGCGCTCTTTTTGCATATTTAAAAAGCGAATACACGAGCACTTTGCCAGCGTAATTTGTTACCATTACGAGCCAAAGCGACGCAGCGCAATCAACGTTGCTCTGACAAGTGTGGGAGCTGTCAAAGTGACAGTTGGAGTGTGAGCGGATGGTTGAAAGAGGAAAAAAATACTAAAAATAAAAGTTTTGTCAGTGCCACCGTGCGACATTTTTGTTGCTATATAAAACTTTTATATGTATTTTGGTTTTTTTTGGAACTTTTTAATGTTTTTTTTTTATTTTTGGTTTGTTCGAGCACACTTTTTTTGAGTATAAGACTCATGAGTTGAAACTTTTTTGTTGTTGTTTGTTGTTTTCTTCTCTTTTTGGTATGTTGTGTAGGTGTGCGCCTTTTAAAAAGTTTAATTTGGCATAAGTGAGCGCCATTTTGAAACGTTTTTGAAGTTTGTACCAATTTGCATATTCATTTTGCTCAAAATTATGAATGTTAATTTTTCTGTAAAAAGTGGAAGGTGAAAAGAATCAACAAAAAGTTAAGCGCTGAGTTTTCTTTTGAAGCCTCCATATGAAATTACGATTTTTTTTTTTTTGAAATGGCGTTCAAAACTTTACTGTCACTTTCGCAATTTGTTTGATGTCTAATGAAATCACTTCTTGCAGCTATGTATTTGTAAAAATCCTTTCTTTTAATTAATGTCAAAGAGTTGCAAACATATTTTGTACAAGGTGGCGCAAAATTATTGGAACTCGTTGCAACTTTTTTTGTTTTAAGAATTAATTCGGCTTTAATTTTTTTAGATGCACATCCGCAATAGTCTTAGTTGATCCAAGAATATTTTTGTTGATGTTTTCGGATATCTTGCATACTGTTCAATACACGTTGAATATTTAAGAAGAATAGCTAAAGCGCCGAAGAAAACACTCTTGTCTCGATCAGCAGACAGAACATTTTTATGCTAATGAGCGATTTCACTGCTCATATTAGCAGCATTAAAAAGAACCACGGTGTAAGCCAACTAAATGAAAATATAGATTACTATATGTAATACCCAAAATCTAATTACATGTAGGAAGCTCATTCTACATTCACGGAAGGATTGGATATCATTAAACATACTCTTTATTTGTAAACATTGGCTCTATTAACAAAATTACCCACTAAAGCAATTTTTAACATAGCAATATATTCACGCCCTCAACTTTTTCTTAAGCTTTCCCCATTGATGAAGTCAAAGTCACCGAACAAATCATGTAAATAAAAAATATTTGAGTCTTTTTCAAAAACCTCTTGAATTTTTAGCTGCCAAGCTGCTCAACTCTAATCTTTTGACCTAACCCTTGCAAATCATTTTTAGCCTTCTATAAATTTTGATCACATTAATTTGGGAAGCATTAATAATGGCAACATTAGTTAGTAACAAATTAAAAGCCAGTTATATGAGCATGAAACGCACCTTTTGCTAATGTCGAAGATTTATCTAGTAGATGGTATCTTAATGTGACAAAAATGATACGCTGCGTGGCCAACAAAAACGAAAAAAAATCGCTTTTTTTTCGTTTGGTCACTAATGAAGAAATTTCATTGTCCAAATAGTTAACAAAACAATGAAATTAACAATAAAAAAATACTAACACTCGAAGTTTTCAACAAAAGAAAAACATTTTATTAGCATTTTTGGTGACAAAATATCCGGTCATCAGTCACGAGAGATTGCGGTTAATGGCTTCCAAATGGACTTTCAAAAGTCAAAAAATTTAATTGAAAAATGCGACAGTAAAATTACACAAAAAATACGATAGTAAAAAACAGAATAAAATATTAGTGAACACAATTTATTTAATTAAACACAAAGTAGTTTTCTGATACACGTAGGTGCTCTGGTGAAATTCGGTTACTTTACGCATCAGAGAAGTTAGAAAGGTTCGTTGCGTGAATGAAATATGAAATTTTGAAAATATAAAACAGATTTTAATGACATTATTACGAGAGGGTCGTCTAAGAACCGTGTCGTCCGTTGGTTTCCACTAATTGCAACAGCGGCATAAATCGGCGCACAAAATTATGTGGTTTCATAACGGAAAGTGACAACAAATAAGAGGCTCTTAACAGCGTCCTATGGGTATTCATGTTTAAACTCATTTTGATTTTTAAATGAGGTTGCTATTAGAAGCCAAGTTAGATCATTGATCTCTAAGTCAGTGCTGTCAAGGCCGTATCCAGGATTTTATTTCGGTGGGGGTTTTAGATTTTAAATCGATTTAAGGTAGTGTACATTCCTTGCAAAATCGTTTCTATATAGTGTCTGTCAAAAAATTTTGGGAGGGGGGTTCTATCCCCTAGCATCTCCCCCTAGATACGGCCCTGAGTGCTGTGATTATTTTACAAGAAACACAGATATTGTTTCTATTGTCGCTTATTAAAAACTCAATTGTCTAAATCCAGACAGCTAATGTGCTCTTAAATGGTTACAAAAGTATTTAGGTAATGTTATTCATAGCTACAAAATAAAGAAACATAATAAAAAATTTGAAATCAATTTATTTTTAAATGTTCCATTTTTAAACATCGTCTACTGAAAATGTTATTGAAAAATTGCGCCAGAACATATAAGAAATGTATTTCCACCTCACTAGAGTCTGTGAAATGCTCGAGGCACTTATTGCATTGACCAGATAAGCAGTCTATAAGCCATATAGATAGGTAAGTAAAGCAGATTTATTAGATTCAGGTCTCGTTACACCAAGTCTTCGTCGACGTCGACTGGCAACATCGGCCTCAATTACATATGCACTAACCACTAAGTACACAAGATGTTAGCACCAAAAATCTTCGATAAACCAAAGTACTGCTGTCCAACTGCAAGGATAGAAGACATCATGGCTGTGACTGTAGTAGAAGTGCATTTTATTCCGAGGAAAATTGACAAGGGACACAGTTGGCGTAGCCATAAAGATAGCTATCTTGTCTAAGTCGAAGCATTTGCCACAATCCTTACGGCATGTGTCAACGATGGTTTTTAAAAATGACAAAAATAAAACCTTCCAATGAAGCCTGACTTGGTCATGTCAGCCACTTGGTCTGCTGTATTCGGTTGGCTAGACGCCTGAGAGGATTATCTTCAACCGATTACAGAAGACGTTTGAGAGACCGAAAGTTTTATCTGCTCCCGAATGTAATTTTCAACGTGGGTAGAAATCGGAATAAGTTGGAGATGGCGTGACACGAAATATTGAGGGGTAGCTATATTTGTCGTGAGGAGAGCCTGCAACTCAGCAGGAGGGTCGCGAATGATAGGAGCACTTTAAGTTCTTGGAACACAAAAATAACTGCACCAACTTATCGCAGAACATTTTTAAGACAAGAAGCTACTGTACGCCACTGATGATGGTGTAGAACATCACAGAATCTAAAGAGGAACATGAGCCATGGAATGGCAGCGGAAATGTGCGCACTGAAAAGGGTTGATGGATGCTTACCCTGACCCCAGGCAATGGAATCTGGATAGATCACAAGACTTAAACCTAACACAGCTGCTCAGTAGTATTATAATCGTTATATGGTATAGTTAACTTGTTTCTCCGTGGATTTATCCTGAATCCGACAATGCTGAAAATTGGTTCAAGACATACTTTGTATGAAGTTTAAAAAAAATTTTTTTTTATAATACTCTGTGATCTTAACAAAATGATAAATTTTATGAAAATTTAAAAAACTTAACTATAATGATCTCCAACTATGTACATGTTTTTGAGCAATATGGCAAAACATTAACTTAAATAATTTCTTGTGATGAAAGTTTTTCGGAATTAAATAATTTATTCACTATCAATCCATATAATAAAAAAATTGATCATCAACTTCCGGCAGCTTAAAACATATTATGTGCCCGAAACTATGCGGTCTCCCTTAACTTTGAGACATACGCTCTAGAAAAAGATAAAACAAAAAATATCAACCAATGCATCATAAATAAAATTTGTCTCTGACATGCAACCTTCAGTAACATAGTCCAATGTGATCATCGGTTCATCGGATGTTATTAATTGGATACTGAAGCGTTGGTGGTGGCAAGCACAAAAAAATCAACCTTAAATTGGAGCCCAAATTCAACTCATCATCCAATGCATCAACGAATTATAAACAGATTATGATGCCTAATGATCCTTTAATGATCGACGTTTAACTTCATTCAACTTTGGTTTAAAAATCATAACGAAGCTGAGCATTTCTATGAAAATCGTTGTTCGCTGAAAGGAAATTGTTCAATTTAATGTATGGATATAGATATGGTTAGTAGAGCAGTTCGTGTTTCGCAGTCGGAAATTAACATTTTTAATATTCCACTAAATATTCGTATTCGTGTTAAATTAGTTCGAAGTTAAGCGGAAATATTGTAACAGTTTTTAGGCATTTCCGCTAATGTTTGCTCGAGATTCGTATGTATGTTGGCTTTAATGAGTTTTTAAACGCAATTAAATAAGTTTTTGAAGTATAACGAAACTTTCCCCTCTAAGTTATTGCTTTTGTATTTCATTTATGGTCTACTTTTCGGTTGATCTTAATAATTTCTCCTATCGCCAGCACAAGCGCGTATGTTAGTTAGCCTTAGGACAGGTGTAGTTTAATTATATCAGCATTTCATTTCGAGTTTAACTAATTCTCAATGCTCACCGCAGTGCACGCTTTTATTGTGTGTGTGTGTGTGTCCCAAGAATGACCAGAGTTTCCCATTCAAATTGAGAACGAAGAAATTGTTTCCTAATGCAGCCACAAAATGCACGCTCACTCGCCAGTTGGCTGTTGTATTGTGGTGCTATTTGTTTGGTTTTTATTATCTTTCGTTTTCACACTTGTGCAACTTCCCTATGCAATGCGTCCTGTCATTCACTTTATACGATACCGACATATATCCTTGCTTGCAGTCCTTGAAAGCGTTAAAACACATTGTAAACAAGCGTTTGTTTCTCATTTGTGGTCAGTAGCGCATTTGACTTTTCAATGCATTTTATCTACTTGTTTCCGGTTTCAATTAAAATTTAATTTTTTCGAGTTTCATGTAACAATTAATTTAAAATTAGAACTAGAAATTTTGAAATTGATAACGCTTATGTTATGAGATTACATATAAACAATTTTTCTAGGGTATACTATAAGTCTCAAAGGATTTGTTTTTAAATGCCACAGCTGTTGATTTCATTGAGAATTTCGTATTTCGAACGGTCAAATTGTTCTTCAGGGGCATGCTTGAACCTCGGAGAAAAAGTATTTTCGGCAAATTATTTTAGTCTTTCCATTTTTCAGCCCACAAACCTTTGCGACCGGGTTGACGGTCCACTTAGAAGCCCCCTCAATACGTAGGTGCGTCGAGATATTACCAATGTATTCGCTGTGAAAAGCTTAGTATTTTCATTATTTTGACCAGTTTATGACATTTCATATATGTTTACACTGTTTATTTGAAAATTTATCACCCTTACTGGAAAGCCCTTTACCTTCTGCTTAGACAAAAGCGATTCTTTAGGGGCGAGCAAATTTTAGAACCCGCCGCTTATATAGCACATAAGTTTATTGTTTTGCATTTGAAGAAATCCATCTAAATCATAAGATTAAAATAAGAACCCAAACAATGAACGGGCTCCTAATACTTTAAAAAAAAAGCCATAATATTTATTTAATTAATTTGGTATGATAAACTTTTGCGCATCTTACAAATATAAAAATGCTAAATATTAATCGACACATATAAATTTATTGAGAGAACATCAAAACGAACTTAGGCAAATCTGAAAAAAACACGTTTGAAACGCTTATTTATTTGAAGCAAAATGTTAACTCAATTATCTAATTAGAAATTTATGTCATTTCAGCTGAATCATCTTGAAATCGAAATATAATCGAAAATGCATAAAATTAAAAATCAATTCTTTTGAGCAAGATAAAACGGCCATCTAAAGAGGCGTCAAAACGAGAAGTTAAGTGCGTTAACGATTAAAACAAAAACAAAAACATCATTTCATTATTTTTCCATTTAAATAAAATATAAAAAATTAAAAGCGAAAATGTTTTCTTTCGTGCGATTAAACGTTTTGTTAACCAACTTGTCAAGAGTAGGCATTTAAGAAAAAAAATCTTAAATGGCTTAAAAGCTTTTTAGCGGTTTTAAACGTTTTGAACTTTCCTCTGCTGCGCGCTCTCAGTTCATTTAACTTTCAACAGCATTGTTGCCTGTAAGTTGTTGATGATCTCGATGGGCTTGGCTTTTGGTTTATAAATTACCTTTAAAATTGTCTAATCGCCGAGTTATCTTTAAGAAAGCAAATTTATTTCTGAAGTCGTCTTTTAAGCTTCTAATGGTCTGTGCTTTGTTTTATACTTTTTATAATAAATTTGAGGCTTACGTTATTTTATCTAAACTCTCGAGCACATTTTTAACACACAAAGCAACATTTTAACCACTTAGGTGTGAATTAATTTATTACTAATTTTTTTTCAGATAATGATTATGATTTTGTTTCAGCTCTTTTGTGTGTTGGAACGTTTTACATAGAATGACTTATTTATTTAAATTCATTTTATTCATGTCATACTAAAAGGTTAACTTTATCATTTGCCACTTTTTTGCGTATTTGGTATAAAACGCTAAAGAAATTTGCCCGAATTTACATAAAAAATCAGTTAACAATTTTTTGAGCATTTTCGCTTGAATATTTGCTTAAGTGTTTCGCTTGTGTTAACGTTATTCATCGGTCACATAAATTATTTGCTTTATAAAGTTTTTGTTTTTTTTTTCTTAAATTTTATTGTTATCATTTTGTAAACGAGGCTAACACCACCGCAGACGTATTAGGGTGATCTGAGTGTGGATTTTGCGGAACTTGGCTAATAAAGCCGTAAAAATCGATTAGTAGGTGTTTATCTTAAATTAATATCTGCTATATTTGGATGATGACAAGTTTTCTGATTTGGATTTTTATTCATTCAGACAGATAAGTGTGCATTCGAAATGTTCGAATTAGGTATTCAGTCAGTTATTTCACACTTAAGTCTAATGACTTAAGTGAAAAGGCATAACTCTTAATTTTACTCAGTTAGGAGTGCTGAAAATTTGTTTATAAAGTCGTCATAAAATTGACAAATTTCTAAAACGTTTATGGTATGAGTCTTTAGTAAAATAGCTTAGATCGATTTGAATTATGCTATGACCATTATCTCTAACGATTTCCTTGTATCATTGTATCACACAGCTTTAAAAAAATTGAAGGTCAAGCAAAAATTTTTAGACCTCGCAGAGTAACTTATCTTAAAAAGAAAAATTTGCATGGGGGGATTGGCATCTTTGACCAAGAACGCCCCAAATATATATAAACAATTAATTTAATATAATTAATTAATTAAATTAATTTTTTCATTTTATTGCTCTTTTTTTTATTGTTGCAATAATGCCTCGAAGTTATATCATTTTGTTGCATCACAATGGTCACTCACTCACAACATTCTATGGCATACTATTCCGAAATTCACCTGCTTAAGCACCCCCCGCAGCCTTACTGCATTTAAATGAGGGGATCATTTAGTGCGACCGTGTTCATAATGCGTTAGTTGATACCTAATTTTACTCACCGAATTTTATTTTTCGTATGCTTTCATGGACAGTTAACTTGAATATTGGCTCGTTCTAATTTTAACAAGTTGCCGAATTGTCGGTGGGTATGGTGGCATAATTCTTCAACAAAACTGATCTGAAATTTAACTTGAGGCGTTATTTACATAAATATGCAGTTTATTGCTTCAAATTAAGGTTATGTTTTTTTCCTTATAATTAACGTTTCCGCTTTCTCCAAATATGACTACCTACCGACCTTCCTACGAATGTATGTACGTACGTATGCATTTCTCATCTCATTCGTTTTGTTTTGTTTTAATTCCATCGTTAATTTGAAAATAAATGAATGTTAATTATAGGCCTTAGGTTTTCCGACATGTTGCCACATTTTTCAAATGCTGGCGCTTAAATTTAAGGAAAAAAAAACATTTAACAAAAAAATGCAGGTTCAAGTGTTGAGACAAGTGAGCAGCAGTAGCGATGCTGTAAAGTGTGAGAAATGCTGCATTTGCCAAATCGTCTAAAATTTTAAGACCATACGTCATTTTGACTGATCATGTCTAGCCTTTGATCTTATCTACTGATTCTGTTGGATCATATTTTAGCAAATGGCTTATTGCTATCATGTGATGTTAGGGTTTGAAAGGACATGTTACCTCAGTTTTTTGAAAGCTGGTAGCTTTTTACAATCGAGATAAGATGATTTTCGTTGGATTTATTTTAAATTTAAATCGTCCTTGTAAATGATCTAAAATATTTAAAAATTTAATTCACAAATTAAAATTATTTTTGATTTAAAATAACGCACACATACCGTTTAAAAAAAAAATGTAAAGCATTTTTGTTAGAGATGAAAAATTAAAATAAAGTTTAAAAATAGCGTTTATTTGCGATCGAAAACTGGAAAATATTGAATCAAAATCAATAACATTTACATAGAATAAAAAGTTCAGTTTTAAGTATTTTCTTGTTTGACCAGGGTCCAAAGCAGTGCCAGATATGAATAAGCTTGTGTAACAACCTGCAAAACAAGGTACTTTAGCATCCAAAATATCACGAAAACTCATCACCTACTTTAATAAATAAGGCCCAATTAATGACAAAGAATATTCCGGTCAAATTACAATCTTTTTGAGCTCTCATTAAGAAAAGCATCAATATCTTTTTAGCAGACACGCTAGTACGATGCCAAGGAAAGACCTCATACAATTTAATGCTCACACGTTGACTCTGGTAATAAATAAATAAATTTTAAGGAGTAAATTTAAATTAACTGAAATGCATCCTCCACTTACCTCATCTTGTACTCGCTGTCCACCATAGCAATAGATCATCAATTGCGCGAATTGCAACATTGCAGAGAGAACTATATATGGCATATTCTGCGAAGCAACTCCTCTGGAAAGTTGAAAGGCGTAGAAACAGATTTGTAGACTACTCAATGTAAATTGCATGAGAACAATGGGACGATAGGCTATGTCCAAATCATACGCCAGTTTTGTTACACTTTGATGATGTTCGATACATTTGCGTATGGCCAACTCCACTGAGAGCGCATCTGGTTTTGTTGCAGCATTTGCAAGTTGGAGTTGCAGTACACTGAATTGTGCTGCAATATTATGTACGAGCCATGAAAAGAATGTATCGACCACAAGCAAACAATTTATAGGGAACACTACGGCCATCGGAATCCACAAACTAGTGACTAGGTACCAGAAAGGTTGATCTTGATCAAATGGAGTGCTATGGATTGTCATAGATTTTGTTACTTCAAAACGAAAATTGCTATTTGTTACTCACCTGAGCTTATAGAGCAGAAAATATGAAAACTGTCCCGTTTTCATGTAAATAATTATACTGACGACAGGCGGTGCAAGGAAGATCACCAAAATCTCAAATAAACATGACAAATAGAAAGTTCCTGAGAAGAGACTGTCAATTCTATTTTCAGCAGCAATAAGTGAACGTTCTTCTTTGGTAGCTGAAAATATTAGCAAATATTTGGTTTTGAACAGTTCATGAAAAGCGCACATTAAGTGTGGAGAAATCACCTGGATATGCTTTAAAACTTTACACAGAAACTTTCACATAAAATGAAAAGTAACACATTTCGTGCAAATTGATTCAACAATTTTTATTTGAAACTACAGTCTTCTGGTAACATTTTTGGAACTTAAGTGCCATCATCATGACTGGTTCCTAGATGGGCCATCCGGATGAATTCCACACTTTAGTTCAAGCATTTTGGTTTTAGTAGTATACTTGCGCGTTGTCAAACATTTGAAGATCAAATATATTTTTGAAATGCTTACCTTTTAGTGACATTGATATTATTCTCTGCACCAACAACATAAATTCATTTTTTTTATACAAAAAGACTGAAATTTTCCAATAGCTTAATAACGATAGAGATAGAGGCAATAGAGATTCAGCAAGTTCATCCATATTGTGCCGATGTTGCCAGCAATTATGACCCCACGAAGAACACAGTAATATAGAAAACAAAGCCTGAAATGCAGCCAGTAAGGGTCTTTTAAGAATGAGCCCTCCTGTGTTTATATCCATGCCGATGGAACGAAGAACTATACGTTGTATATAGAAAAAACGCTTTATTCCAAGCTCTGAACCCAACATGTTGACTTTGGTAACTGGTAAGACTTTTGTGGCTTCATAAGCTTTTAGCTGTTGTTAATAGATCATTAAATGATAAATACTTTCTCATTATCATTTATAATAAGAACTTTCTTTATTTAAACACTTCCTATACCTACCTATTATAAATGATTTTTAATGTGGCATTCAATCTGTAACACTAGTTTACAGTCATTTTGTTTAGCACTTGCCACAATTTTTCTTATGCGAAATGAGCCGCTGAACTTGAAAATACTTTTCGGTTTTCAAAACATGAATTTTTAATTTTTTCTTTCGACTATTTCGAATTTGAATTTAATATTTACCAATCTATACGAATATTATTTCAAGCTAAGTTTGTTGGTAATTTAATAACCTTTGATTTGATTTAATGTTTGTTCAGATTGGCATACAGTAAGTAGAGGCTTGTTCGAAAATTTCAGATTGCCTCCCTAAAAATCGAGATAGAAGTCCGAAATTGATGTGTCAAAAACCTATTTATAACAAAATTGTTAAGATGATTTTCGAACTAGGTTTTTTAGTTATGTAAACTAGTGTAAGAGTCACATAAGGCAGAATATATTTCTTCACAACATACCTTCAAATAAAATGTTTAACAGGACTTCCTGCTTTTAAATGTTGAATTTTGAAATTTTTCAAAGGTTTAATTGAAACAACATTTAATAATATTTGTCAAGGACAATCAGCTATAATTTGTCTTAATTGCCATAACAAATCGTTTCATAAAACTTAGATTGTATCCAATATCTAAAAAATTGAATTTTCGCCATACCAAATAAAAGAAGTCAAAGAATAACGTGAAATAATTTTTAGCAATGTATGTGGAACCTGAGTTTTATGCACTACATCAGATTGAAATCTATTACGTCAAGTAGTACCTAACCCACTTAACTTTTGATAGGATTAAGTATTTTATTGGACTTAATGCTACAAATTTTTCTCGTTAGCCAAATTTCCACTATGGTTATTTGTCTGTTAAATGCAGGACATGCTCATAGTATGCATACAGACATTTCGCTCTCCTTGTCACAAAATCTGCAGACATCCTTAACAGGTAGACCAAATATGTTTATATGGTATCTAAAGTTACAGTGTTCTGTTAAATAACCAACGAAAATATACTGTTCGCACAGGCTTGTAAAGTGGCCGTTTTCGACGCGGCTATGCCGTTTATTGCAGGAAAAAAAAGTTCAGAAACTTTTTCCTCAAATAAAATTGCTACCTTATTCAGGAAAGACTATTTTTTTGGAAAACCGTGTCTATACAGCACTAGAAACCTAAATGATATTTTTTCTAATGGAGTTTGGTGTTTACTACTATTGCAATCATAGAGGAATTTATTTTTCCCAATAGCGAGTCCCCCGACTTATTATCGGGGTTTGAATCTCAAAGCTCCCTCTAGCTAGTAAGTCGACAGGCCTTCAGAGTTTATTTTTGCATTAAAACCATTTAATTGAATTGCCATCTATTCTTCTGGTCCAATGCAAGAATATCTTTATCGTTACTCACCTGAGCTTACATGGCAACTTACTTGTTAAAAGTGTAAATTATTAAATATTCTTAAATCAAATTAGAAATTGCAATTCAAATAAATTGAAACCAGTAATCAGTGGATTGCAAGTGTGGTGGCATTGAAATAATCAACTTTATTATCATGGTCTTGTCAAATTTATTTAGTTTATTCAAACTTATTACATCCGCTAAGATCTTTAACATAGTTATACTGGCGGTCATTGTGGAAAACGCGTTCTGATAATATGCTCCCTAGGTTCTCAATTGTGTTAAGTCTGGACTACATGCAGGCCAGTCCACCACAAGTTTACCTCAAAACTTGAAAAATTCCTTAGTTGTCTTTGGAGATTAAATTACTTGGTTCACTCATTTCATCTCCAAAATGAATAAGAACATCACCCAGCAGTCCTACGTAGCTGCCCAAATCATAACGATCCACCATCGAAGTTTTGTGACATCCGCTCCAACTTTTGTGAGCGCTTATCATGACAATATCTTTGTAGACCAGTACGAGGTCCAATCGCGTGCATTTGTGACGCACTCTGAACTACGATTTTGGAGTGTGATTAACATGCTCAAGGATTTTGGTTGTCTTTCAAGCCTTCTGCCCATGCCTCACTGATACCTTGAGATTCAATAAACGTTAGAAGTATCACCTGAGCTTATTACAAAAGTATTAAACCTTGAAAAAAACTTTTTCTGCGACCAAAAAAAAAAGGGACCTCTCTTCAGACTTTAAAAAACCATACCAATATTACATATATATGACTTTCCATTCTTTAGTTTTCTTATTATTTTTTCTCTTTTCCCATACGATTCTCTGAGCGAAAATTTATTGCTTACGATATTTTGTTTTCATCGCTCTCTTTTCTCTTACGATTCTCGCACAAAAAATGTTTTCTGTCTGCCCATGAAAAAATGTTCGAAGAAAAGCTAAAAAAAAATACATTTCAGCGAAAAGTAGTGCAACAGCGCAAAGGTAGTAAATGTCCTACTAAAGAAGTACACATAGTAACCCTAATAAACGTATAATTTCTACTGTACTATTTTATTTATTTACTGCTAACCTCTTTATTTGGTAGATGATTCTTGAGGAAAGTATTGGATTCCTTCAAGAAATTTTTTTCACTCCACAGTCTCAGAAAAAATCAAGTTTTATATTCCTTCAAAAATTTTATATTTTTTTCTCCTGTCAATTTGTAGGCACAATATATTCTTTGATGTCATTCCAGAATCATGATACGCCAATATTTTTCTTCTGTTAACTTCTTTCTGCGATCCATTTAAGAATATATGTCGCTAAAAATAAAATTAATCTGACGGTTTTTTCTGGGCGAAACCAACTCAAACTTGTATGCCTGAAGGTATAGAGTGTTCACTGAGCACTTACCGCTTAGATAAAAAAATGCCAGTAATTTTTGTTAGATAAGAATATGGAGCAAATTATTAAAAAATTAAAGTTATTCGCGATCTAAAATAATTTGATATTGAAAATTATTGAATCAAAATCATCAGCATTTACAAGGTATACAAAGTTAATTTTTAAATATTTCCTTGTTTCACCAGTGTCCAAAGCAGCGCAAAATATGAATAAGCTTGTCTAACTACCTGTCAAAACAATATACTGCAGCATTCAAAACCAAACGAAACATATCCACCTACTTTAATGAACAAAGCCCAATTGGTGACAAAGAAAGTGCCGGTCAAGTTGCAATCTTTTTGAGCTCTCAGTATAACCAGCAGCAATATCTTTTTCGCAGGCACGCTGGTACGATGCCAAGGGATCACCTCATACAATTGAGTTCCAACACGTTGACTCTGGTATTGGATAAATAAATTCAAAAAACAATTTTAATTAAAAAATTTCATATTTAACTCACCTCATCTTGCACTCGCTGTCCACCATAGCAATAAATCATAAAATTCATAAATTGCAGAATAACGGAAAAAATTAGGTATGGGATTTTCTGCGAAGCACCTCCTCTCGAAAGTAGAAAGGCATAGAGGCCGATCTGTAGACTAGACAATGTGAATTGCATAAAGATAATGGGCCGATAGACGATGTCCAAGCAATGCGCCAGTTTTGTTACACCTTGGTGATGTGCTATGCAATTGCGTATAGCCACGTCCACTGAAAGTGCATCTGGTTTTGCCGCAGCATTTGCGATTTGCAGTTGAAGAATACGAAACTGTGCTGCTACATTATGCACCAGCCAAGAGAAGAACGTATCGACCACCAGGGAACAATTTACAGCAAAGAAAACGGCAGTCGGAATCCACAAGTTGGTAACTATGTACCACAAACGTTGATCTTGATCAAATGGAGTGCTAATGATTGTTATCAACATCTTTAGCTCAAAACAAAAGTAGCTTGAAGTCAGCTTAGGATACTCACCTGAGCTTAAAGGGCACAACAAATGAAAGCTCTCCCGTTTGTATGTAAATAATTGCACCGACAAGATGTGGTGCGAGGGAGATCAGCAGAATTTCGAATAAACATGTCAGATAGTAGGCGCTTGAGAAGTTTCTGTCAATTTTGATTTCAGCAGCTATAATTGAAAGTTCTTGTTTGGTAGCTGAAAAAATTAATAATTGTTTGGTTTTGATTACATTATGAAACAGTCCTAATTTACAAAGAAAGAACTGGTGTGCCGTTTTGATACTACTCCGAATAATTATGCCCCGGTTTTATTGGCATGTTTTAGTCAACTCGATATTTGTGACTTTTCTAAGCGTTTCACGGAAGAAATTTTGAGAAAATTGTAGTCTGACTCTAGCAAGTGATGGGCATAAGCAGATTATTTGCTCTACTGTCCTCTTTAACTCCGCATCCTTATAGCTGCGACAGTATTCATTGTAGTCGGGTTGAATATTTCGGTTTAAAATCTATTAAGAGACATTTCGATTTTGTTAGTTGTTCATTTTCAAGATAAAAACGAAGTCAGAAAATGTTGGACATGGGTGAAAAAGCCCGAAAAGTTGTTAACGCTTGAAAATGAAGAAAAACTTTGGAAAAGGATTGAAAAATTCAAAAAATCTGAAAACGTCGGAAAGTTTTTAAAAAAAAATTCCAAAAACTGAAAAAGATGAGTTGGGAGGAAAAAATTGAACAAGGTTAAAAAGTTGAAATAAAGTTGAGAGAGATGAAAATGTTTTATAATGGTGATAAAGACTTAGAATGATGAAAAAGGTTGAATGTCTTGGTAAAGTGGTTGAGGCGATACATTTTTGGAATATCCTAAGTCCTAAAAATTAGCTACAGTATCGACATTTTTTCGTATCCGCCACTCCTTCTCAGCTGCAACTTGGACTATAAAGTCTAAGCCAAGAACAACCAACAAGTCGAAGCAGTTGTGTTTGAAACTGCAGTGTCCTGCGGTCAATTATCTTAATTCCTTGCAAAATCCAGCGTCATTAAAACTAGACAAATACAACACTTTAGTCCCAACATTTTGGCATTAGACGTATGCAATAAGGTTTTCACAATTTACTCCGATAAAAAAAAATAATTTATCAATTGAAAACAAATTTTATTTTTCAAATGCTTACCCTTCAGTGACATTGATATTACTCGTTGCACCAACAGCATAATTTCTTTATTATTGTACAAAAAAGCTGCAATTTTCCAATAGCATAATAACGTTTGAGATAGAGGCAATAGAGAATCAGTAAATTCATCCATATTGTGCCGATGTAGCCAGCAATAATGACCCATGGAAGAAACCTCTAAGATGGAAAACAATACCAGAAATGCAGCCAGTAAGGGTCTTCTGACTATGAGAACTCCAGTATGTATATCCATACCGATGGATCGTACAATTATACGTTGTACATATAAGGAACGCTTTATGCTAAGTTCCGAAATCAACATGTTGACTTTGGTAAATAAAACTGAAGTGAATATAAAAACCTTATGGCTTTATAAGCTGACAACTTCTGTCTTCAAATTATTAAACAAATGCAGCCTTTTAAGTTATCATTTATAAAAGAAAATTCCGTCATTAAAACGCTTTACTGACTTATTATAAATGGTTATTAATTTGGCTATTAAACTGTAATTATCACATAAAAAAAATCTCTCCGCATTACCATCAGAACTTTCCGCAGTTAAATGTTGACTTTTAAAATTTTTTAAAGGTTTAATTAAGACAACATTTAATATTATTTATCAAGGACAATTAGTTTTAATTTGTCTTAATTGTCATAACTTAAAATTAAATGGCAATTTGATACCTAAGTAAATAGCGACGACGTTAAATAAAATTGAATTTCTATTTTATTCTGTAAACTATGCATATGCGCTATAGTCAGTATTTAAATCTATTATGCAGAGTAGGACCTAACCCACTAAATATTTGATAGAGTTAAGTACTTTACAGGGTTTAGTGTTACAAATTTTACCCTGAGGGAAAATTGCCACTCGTAAATGGTTCTTTGTATCTTAAGCGCAGGACATTCTCATTACATGAATACAGGCATTTCGGTTTCCATGACGAAATATATGCAGGTTTCCTCAACAGGTAGTCTTATTAGGGTTATGACGTGCGTAAAGTTACAGTGTTCAATTAATTAACTAATAAAGATTCGAATGTCTTCTCTACGCAGCAATAGAAAGTGACATATTCTAAGAATTAAATTCAAAAATGATGGTTTTATAAATCGAAAAATATAAAAATCAAAAACAGCATTTATTTTTATGGAAGAAATAAAAATCAAAAATAATGTTCATAAATATATTAAAAAACTGGAAGTATTTTCAAAAAGCAAACTGATTTTTTTCATTTTAGGTGTAAACAACTTATGTTGAGTTGATACATAGAGAAGTATTACATATGTAAAATATTTGATAAAATAATTTTTATAAATTTTTAAAACAAGGAAACAATAAAAATAATTTAAATAAAATTATCAATTAGCCAAGTACTCGTCACAAAACAATAATTAGAAAATGCGTCTTGTCAAATTTTCTCTCGCACATTAGAGATGAAAAAATTAAGAAAAATTTTTTTTCTTATTTTGAATTACATTTTTAAATTTTTTTTTGTCATTTTCCTTTTGTACACATAAGAAAGTGTCGAATAAAATTTTAGCGCTGCTTTCATTTCGGCTTAGAACCGAACCACCCTCTGTGCATTAGACTGTCTGTTTTATCAACAACGACAAAGCAAGTTTCGTTGCTATCACGTTGCTCACTAAAAAATCAAAAACAAAAAACCTTGATAGCACAAAATAATATTGTTGTTTATTATGAAAAAGAAATTGTGGTTATTTGCGATCAAAAACAATTCACAATTGTAAGCTGTTGAAGATCAGATCAGCATTTGGAGACAATAAAAAGCTCATATATGAGTATTTTCTTGTCCGACAAGAGTCCATAGCACTGTAAAAAAATAATATGCTTGCCTCAGAACCTGCACAAAATAATATCTAAGCATCCGAAATAAGACAAAAATATATCGACATGCTTTAATAAATAAGGACCAGTTAGTGACAAAGAATATCCCAGTCAAGTTGCAATCTTTTTGAGCTCTCAGTAAAATCAGTTGCAATAATTTTTTAGCAGACACGCTGGTAAGATGCCAAGGAAAGACCCCATACAATTGAGTACCAACACGTTGACTCTGGTAATAGTTAAATAAGCTTTAATAAAAAAATCTAAATTAAAAAATTGCAATCTCCACTCACCTCATCTTATACTCGCTGTCCACCATGACAATAAATCATCAGTTGTCCAAATTGCAGCATAATGGAAAAAAGCATATATGGCATATTCTGCGAAGCACCCGCTCTGGAAAGTTGATAGGCGTAGAAACAGATTTGAAGACTATTCAATGTGAATTGCATAAAGATGATGGGGCGATAGACGATTTCCAAGCAATGCGCCAGTTTTGTTACACTTTGGTGATGTGTTATGCAATTGCGTATAGCCACGTCCACTGAAAATGCATCTGGTTTTGCCGCAGCATTTCCAAGTTGTAGTTGAAGGATACGAAATTGTGCTACTACATTGTGCACCAGCCAAAAAAAGAATGTATCGACCACGAGAGAAATATTTAGATTGAAGAAAACGGCGGTCGGAATCCACAAATTAGTGATTAGGTAGCAGAAAGGTTGATCCTGATCAAATGGAGTGCTATGGATTGTCTAGTTCAGCAACAAAAACACAGTGTAATCGTTACTCACCTGAGCTTAAAGGGCACAAGAAAAGAAAACTGTCCCGTTTTTATGTAGATAGCTTCACTGAAAATATGCGGTGCTAGGGAGATCACTGAAATCTCAATGAAAGATGAAAAATAGAACGCGCTTGAGAAAAATATGTCAATTTTATTTTCAGCCGCTATAATTGAACGTTCTTCTTTGATAGCTAAAAAAATAAATTGGAAAAGGCAGAATTAGCACTAGTGCGCCGTTTTGTTGCGTAGCCATCGAAATCGACTTATGAATTTTATTAATTCACTCAACTCGATATTTCTGACTGTTCCAACAAAAGAGATATCTAACTTCTAATAATAATAATAAATGAGTTTAGCTACTACAACTAAAGTTATAGATTAACTAAAATGCTTATTAAGAAATGATTAGTAAAAATTAAAGAGCTATGCTTAGTATTTTCTTAATTGTTCTTTTCTTTTCACACTTTTTCGACATATACATATAGACATATTAAAATGCGTAACCATTAGCGATAGATTCCATCTAATTCACTTCAATATTCTTTCAAAACTGCCAGTCAAATGTTGATGCATCAAAAAACAATTTTTACTTTTTGCCTAAACATTATGTAATCAGTTGAACTTGTGCGAATTAACCTTTTTCTCATTGCTCGGACGCTCCTAATATTTTGCCTCTGCTTTAAATCAGAGTCTTTAGCACTTCAAAAATTTTAAAGCAAATGAATGAAATCCATTCAATTAACTGAAGACTTTTTTTTTTAAAATACTTACCTTTTAGTGACAATGATATTATTCGCTGCACCATAAGCGTAATTTCGTTATGTTTGTACAAAAAGAATGCAATTTTCCAATAACATAATAACGTTTGAGACAGAGGCATAAGAGAATCTGTAAGCTCATCCATATTGTGTCGATGTTGCCAGCAATAATGACTCCAGGAAGAAACCAATAAAATAGAAAACAAACCCAGAAATGCAGCCAGTAAGGGTCTTCGAAATATGAGCTCTCCCGTTCTTATATCCATACCAATGGAACGAAGAACTATACGTTGTACATAGAAATATCGCGTTATTCCAAGCTCCGAACCCAACACGTTGACTTTGATAACTAAAATTATTACGGATGTAAAAGTCTTGTGGCTTCATAAGCTTTCAGTTTTTGTTAACAAATAATTCAAAGATAAATACTCACAGCCGTATTCATAAGCATTTATAAAAGGTTCACAATGGGAACTTCCTCCATTAAAACGCTTGACATTCCTATTATAAATGATTATAAATGTGGCCATTAAACTGTAATTGTCACAAAAGGCAAGAAATAGTTCCACACTATCACAGGATTTCCTTAATAAAGACGACATTTAATATTATTTGTCAAGGACATTCAGTTATAATAGGTCTTAATTGTCATACAAATTAAAACTTAAATTTAAATGTCAATGTATGTTGTTTTATGTTTTACGATATTTCCGTGGACTGTTGGCGGCGTATTTTATCTTTATCTACTGCTGCCAGTGTTTGAATTTTTTGTGCCGAGTGCTGCTTAACCCATTGCAAATTTAATTTGATTATGAACTTTATTGGGCTGAGTGTTATAAACACAAAAATAATTAGTACCAAGAGACCGAACATAGTTCGGTTTTTCGATATGAGGTTGAAGAAGTCGTAAAAAAAGTAGAAGAAGTATGGAAAGTAAAGATAAAATCTGAAAAAGATTGAAAATGTTGGAACACTTTGAAGAAGGCTCAAAAAGCCGGTAAAGGTTGAAAAACTCAAAATAAATAGAATATGTTGAAAAAAACTTATAAAGTTTGAAACCGGCAAAAAAGACTAAAATATGTTAAAATGAGTTCAAAGAAGTTGTAAAACTCGAAAAAAGTTCAAAGTGGTTGAAAAATGTAAAAACAATTGGAAAATGTAATAAGCTGAAAAAATCGATTAAACATTGAAAATGTTGAAATGAGTTGAATGACGTCGGAAACTCGATGAAGTTGAAAAATGTTGATACAGGTGAAAGTTGTCGAAAAAATATGGAAAATGTTAAAAAAAGTTGAGAGGTTAGAAAATCTTCATAAATTTGCTTAAGTTGAAAGAGGTTGAAAGTCAGAAAGAAATAGGGTAAACATCGCTAGTGATAAATATATACAACCTTTTTCAAAATCATTTATAATAGGTTTGTAATAAAAATTTCTCTCACTAAAACACTTTACAGACCAATTATAGATGATTATTAGTATGGTTATTAAACTGAAATTATCACATAAGCCAAGGAATAGTTCCTCACACTACTGTCAAATATATTCCTTATCGGAACTTTCTGCCTTTAACTGTTGACTTCTAACATTTTGGGGGGCTCAGTTTAGAAATATTTAATATGATGTTTCAAGGACAATCAGCTATAATTTGTCTTAATTGTCATAACAAATAATGTACAGCTTAAATTTAAATGCTGATTCAATACCATAAATTCATAAGGAAGACTTACTTGTTAACAAATAAGGTAAGTAAACTGGAATGTTTAGGTTGAAGAAGTCGTAAAAAATTCGATGGAAAGTATTGAAAAAAGTTGAAACAGGTTAAAATAATTTGCAAAATTTTGAAGCATTAGTTCTGTCTTACACTTAGAGGATAAACTTAAAGTAATAGCTATAATTACAATATTTAAGCGCAACAGCCCATTTAGAACTTAGCTCAACTTCATACTAAATGGGCTCATATATGACACATGCATGCATGTATGTAGAATGACACATACATACACACAATCAACCTTTTTTAGTTTAATGAAAACTCCATTTGATCTTACAACTTCGTGTATTTAAAAGCCCTTTGGCTTTTATATAAATTTGAGTACAAAATTGTTATTGACATTTAGGTATAACTTTCATGAGCGGAAGTAATTATAGAGTAAGCTACAATTAACACATATTATAACTGATTATCCTTATCAAATTATACACAATTTTAACTTAATGAAGGACGTCCAGTTATGCATTTTACTTGAAAGTGATGTGAAGAACTATCTCTTGCCTTATGTGATAATTACAGCCACAATAAAAATTATTTATTATAATTATTCCCGTTATATACATAGTATAAATGATTATGTAAAAGGCTGTACATATTTATCATTAAATGATTTGAAGACAAAAGCTAAAAGATTATGAAGCCAATCTCTATTTCAGTTATCAAAGTGAACATGTTGGGTTCGGAGCTTGGAATAAAGCGCTATCTCTATGTACATCGCATAAGTGTTCGTTCCATCGGTATGGATATAAGCACGGGAGAGCTCATTTTTAGAATACCCTTACTGACTGCATTTCTGGCTTTGAATTCTATCTTACTGTTTTCGTCCTGGAGTCATTGTTGTTGGCAACATCACAACAATATGGATGAACTTACTGATTCTATAATGTCTTTATCACATATGATATTATGCTATTGCAAAATTGCAGTCTTTGTGTGCAAAAATAATAAAATTATGCTGTTGGTGCAACGAATAATATCAATGTCACTCAAGGGTAAACATTTTAAATCAAAATTGATTAAATTATGTTTTTAAATTTTGAGAAAGCTGTAAAAATATCGATTTAAAGCAAAGTTGTTATTAAGTTTGAGCATACTACTGAAATCGCAATATTTGGGCTAAAGTGCTTTTTGTTCCAACAGCAGTAGAGCTGAGAATTTTGCATGTTTTGATGGTGCCAAGGTTTCAAAGAAGTTTCACTAGGAGACTATACTTTCAAACAAAAATCGTTGCTGTAAAATATATTACAGTTTATTTTCAATTGTTTTTTGAAATGTGATGTGTTAATTTTCAAAATATTTCGAGACCTTGGTCTTGCAGTAAGCAATTACACCTTACTCACTCTTAACAATTCTTAAGAACTTATCGTTTTCTTCTTTTTAGGATAGGTAGTCCAAGAGACAACTGAAAGAATATATATTCTGGATAGAATTGGATGCATTGTAGCGCTGACGATTATGCTCAACTTCTTTCAACATTTCAAAATTCTTAACCTTTTTCAACACATTCGGAATTTGTAAAAATTTTTTTACTTTTTCAAACTTTTTTCGACTTACTACAATCATTTCGAAATAATTTCGACCTATTCAACCTTTTTTAACATACTTCGACTTTTTCAACTTATTGAATTTTTTTATTTCTTCAATAATTTTCAACTGTTTAGCCTTATTGAAATGTTTTGCACTCTCTCAACCGGATTTAAGTCTTTCCACTTATATCAACATTTTTCGGCTTGTCTAACTTTTTGGACTTGTTCATACCTTATCAACTATTTAAGACTTTTCCAAATCCTTTTAACAATTGTTCCACGTTTCGAATCTGTCTCGACTTATTCAACCATCGACTCATTCAACGTTTTTTAAAACGACTTTTTCAATAATTTTAGACCTTAACATGTATTTCCAAGATTACTAAGATTTTTCACACAGTTTTTTTTTCAACTTTTACAACTTTTTGATGCTTTCCGCAGCCATTTCGCTCTTTTTCAACTTTTTTCGAACTGTTCAACTTCAATTAGAAATTTTTTAGGAACTAATCAAAACCAATTCTTATTTTTCAAGCTACCAAAGAAGAACGTTCAATTATAGCTGCTGAAAATAAAACTGACAGATACTTCTCAAGCACATACTACTATATGTTATGCTTATTCGAGATTCTAGTGATTTCCCTCTCACCGCATGTTGCCAGTGTTATTATTTACATAAAAACGGGACAGTTTTCTTTTCTTGTGCCTTTTAAGCTCAGGTGAGTAACAATTAAGCTATTTTTTTTTTGTAGAACTACAGAAATTGATGACAATCCCTAGCACTCCATTTGAATAAGATCAACCTTGCTGGTACATAATCACAAATCTTGTGGTCGATACACTTTTTTCTTGGCTGGTGCATAATGTAGCAGCACAATTCCGTGTACTTCAACTGCAGCTTGCAAGTGCTGCGACAATAACAGATGCACTCTCAATGGAGTTGGCTATACGCAACTGTATAGAATATCATCAAAGTGTTACAGACCTGGCTCATGGTTTGGACATCGTCTATCGTCCCATTATTTTGATGCAATTCACATTGAATTGTCTACAAATCTGTTCCTTCGCCTTTCAACTTTCCAGAGAAAGCGCTTGGCAGAATATGCCTTATTTAGTTTTTTCCATAATTATGCAATTTGGGCAATTGATGTTTTATTGCTACGGTGGACAGCGAGTACAAGATGAGGTGAGTGGAGGATGTAATTTGTTGAATTTAAATTATTTTTCAATGATTTTATTTTATTTATTTATCTATCGCTAGAGTCATCGTGTTGGCAGTCAATTGTATGAGGTCATTCCTTGGCACCGTACCAGCGTGCGTGCTAAAAAGTTATTGCTGCTGTTTTTAATGAGAGCTCAGAAAAAGTGCAACTTGACCGGAATATTCTTTGTCATTAATTGGACTTTATTTATAAAAGTAGGTTGAGATTTTTCGTTTTATTTCGGATGCTAAATTGTGGGACTTTGCAGGTTGTTCGACAAGCATATTCCTATTTTACAGTGCTATGGACACTTGCTGGACAAGGAAATTCATAAATATAAGCTTTTTATTGTTTCCATATGCCGATCGGCTCTGTTTCAATAATTTGCAAAACTCTTGTAGTTGTTTATATATGAAAAAGATAAGTAAAAATCGAAAGTGTCGGAAAAATTAAGAAAACGTTGAAAGAGATTGAAAAAAATGAAAAAGTTAAAAAATGTTAAAGAAAACCGAAAAAATTAACGCCCACTTTTCCAATTCGGCCCACTTTTCGCTCAATATTCCTAATCTGCATCCGCCTAGCTATTTTTATCACAATTACTTGTATAATTAGACTTAAAATTTAGGGCGGCAACACACCCACTAGCACCAGAAATAGCAATTTATAAACAACATTCTTCCACCAAATTTTAGTATGATTGCTCACATGATTCGGTAAAGATTTCATATTAATTGTTTTATATGCGATACGCCTACTAATGGCTTACGCCAGCTTCTAATTCAGACGTGCAAACCTTAAAACAACCTGTGCACTACATTTAGTGATAATTGTTGCAATAGTTCATTTAAAATAACGCTTACAACTTTTTGATAGTATGGGAGGAGTCAGCCACGCCGACTGATACTTCATTTAATATTTAAGCTTATAGTAACAGATGCGTTTGCCCCAAATTTTATTTGAATTTCTCTTATAGCTGAACGATTTTTTCTTGTATAGGAGGTATCACGCCTACAGGTATTGTTGCGCTCACTTTTTATTATGAGATACCTTATAGCAAGTGCATATATCTGACATATTAATGATTACGTATTTAGTTCTCTTATTGAAACGGTTATAATTGTGTGGACTGTGCCACGCTCTTCACCGTAGTTTGCCAGTATAGTGATTTAGCTTGTATTGATGAAAACTTTCAGTGGTAACATTTGCAAAAATTTTTATGAAAGTCATAGTTGCCGTTTTTGAGTAATATTGAAAACAAATTTTCAATTCTTTCAAAGTAACACGCCCACATGTTTGATATAATATCGTCAAAGGTAAATCGTTTTTGAGCCAGTAATGTTCGCACAATATTTTAATTTAGAGAATTTACTGACCTCCCCCTCAAAATGAACATAAACTTCTCTCAAACACAAGAGATATTACAACAGCATTAAGCATCCATTGGATGGTCTTTTTTTCTCTTGTTCCCATTCAATGTGGCCTGTAAAAGTTATAATGTAAAAGTTGTTTAACGTTATCGCCGCAAGATGCTTATCGCAGTCATAAAATGTTTAGTTAAGAAAAAAAGAATCAAAATCGTATCAACGTAAGTATAAAAATGTACCTCAATTAACGTAAGATCCACAAAGAGACAATGACGGACGAATGAATTGGACAGACCATCACACATACCACAACTCTCTTCCGCTAAACTATAACGATAACGAAAAACAATGTTAAACTTAAACATCGACACCTTTTAAGAGACCCTTTATGGCCAAACTGCACCAAATTGAAGGCATCCAAGAAAGCGAAAAGAGCTCGTTGACTTGTGATATATTAAAATGGATCGCATAAGGAATTTATTTATATACCATGCCTACATACGTACATGCATAAATATTTAACCATAGTTGAGTTAAGTTTTTCCTGTTCTGTTTTTATTTTTATGGCAGTTTAAGAGATAACAAAATTTTTCTTACAAGCAAATTAAAAGGTTTTTTCTGACTTACAGCCACTGCCGTGGCAGAGAGCGTGCGGACGACGGAACGAACCGATCGTCGCAATGAATGAAAACCCATGGTGCTTTTTTGTGGCCTACATTAAATGATGCTGCTTTGTTGGTTGATGATCACACCAAGATGCAGGTCTTAAGTATGCATTTTTATCGATTGTTTTCGCTTGCATCGTTTAGTCGATAATTTTGGTAATAAATTAAGTGAAAAAGAGATGAAAAAACCCTTTTCCTAAAGATCAAAAGAAACAAAAATAAATTAAGGTTCCACTCTTAATGAAAAAGAAAAGCCGCATCGTCACATTGGTCGTTCAGCACGCGTGGCATAAACTTACGGCGGCGGCAATCTTAACGCCAGTTTTTTTTAAAAAAAAAAGCTAAGAACGAAGCCTTTCGCGTATATTCAAAGTCAAAGGCAACTTTTGAATATGGAAGGGTTCAACTCAACTGAGTAATACAAAAAACTCTACATCCAGTGCGTCGCTGCAACCAAATAATGCAGAATGTATGTCGCTGCGTCTTTTTATCTCGACACATAATTGAGCGATAGAATTCAGGTTTAGCTAAAAGCCGAACATAAATTTAACACCCAAACTTTAGTTTTCTTAAAACGATCCGGGTTAATTTTCAAATTTGTTCTGTTTTTATTTTTCAACGAAGACCAGACACACTGGCGTTGCGACACTTTTGAAGTTTCAATGAAGAAGAAGCCACACTTGTTGCCAAAGTGGGATCGTGTTACCAATACGTACTCGTGCATGTATATGTTAACTTCTTTCTTGGAGACTCGTATTTTATGTTAATTTTCGCCCCAACTCTTTTTTATTGAAATTCAATTTTTTAATTCAACACTTTTTTAATCTAAATGTGACAACATTAATTTACTGTCGGTAAATCATTTTTCGTGTGTAATTTTAAAGTTGACAAGCCCACCCTGAGTTTGATATCTGAGCTCTGTAGTAAATTTCTTTAAAGAAATTTTTTGATGTATTTTTTAAAATTGCGCCAATTTTTGGTCGATTCATTGTTGTGATCAATGAAAGTTTTTTCTGATAGTAAAAACGGTAGCATGCGCTTAAAAAGCAGATATTTCGTTGCAATTATATCAAGTAATTAGAGTACTGAATATGAGGAAAATTTGAGTAAATTTTTAGCTTTTACTTTATGAATGAAAATTGGTTATATTTACGATTGTATGTTGAATATTGATTTTTATTTAAAAATACTAGTTTTTCCATAAGGTCCATACAAAAAAAATTCAAGATTGTGGTGAGTTTTACCGGGTGTTTACTTCTAATTCTATTCTATTACTTCAGCAAGTAAGAATTTTGAAAGAAATTTAGGATAAGCACCAAAACTTAGAAAAATTATCCTTATTTGACGGTTTTAATCTGCAGGTATGTAAGTAAGTTCAAATTAATTTGTACTTGATCATAGATTTGCGTATCTTGTGATTCTACTCTATTGCTATTTTTGGTAAAACCGTGCTTAAAAATCAAGTATTGCCAGAGATATCTCCACCAAAACTCGATCTCATCGATCTCATCGTATACAACATATTGGTTTTATGTAACTTTTTATGTCAATGCAGTCTTATCTCATCCGACTTTTTAGTCGCTTGCCGGTTTTCAGTTACCAAGCGAAATTTTAGTCTCATGTGATTTTTAGTCTTAAGCGATTTTTAAGTCACATACCACTTTTTAGTCATATGAATTTTATGTCATGCAACTCTTACGAGTAATCATATGAGACATTTTAACTTTTAGTCTTATGCGATTTTCCAGTAGTAAACGTCTATTAGTCATTAAGTCGTAAGCGAACTTTTTTATGAGTTTATCTGATCTTTTATTATCATGCGACTTTTAAGCCATATGGGTATTTTTAGAGCTATGTAACTGTCACCTTTATACCAATTTTCTTAAGTTCTAAGTGAGTACTTAGCTCTATGGTATCTTTAAGTTAACACTGACTTTTAGTCACACGAGACTGCATATACGGTTTTTAGTTTTATGCGACTCTTGACAGTATGCGAACTGATAACATGATGTGAATTTTCTTGGTCATTTGTTTTAGCCAAAGTGTTATGCGCATCCATTCTCGTCATTTCATTTGCTATCAGAAGCGTCCGAATATATTGGGAGTAATATTTTCTTAGTCTTAAAAGCATTAAAGAGGTTATAGAACGACCATATCCTTTTCCTCTATCTATCGAAAAGTAAAAAGTTGTCTCCTATATCAAGGATTTGACAGTGTCCAAAAATTGGAAAAGCGTTGAACTTATTCTTTCGAGCGGGATAATACTATGTTGAAAAATTAATTTTAATTTGACTGAAAACCCCACATCTTCTTTAATATTTCACAGAGTTAATAAACTACAACCCCATCGCGCAATTCTTTGAGAATATACCGATCCTAGACTTAAACAATGACTTTTCCAAAAATTATTTTTCTTGACTTTTAATTCAGATCTGCTATTGAATTTATTAAATCCTTTCGATTTGCAATTTATCTAACGCTTTGATTGTAATATCCAACGACGAGTTGATTGACCATTATGTCATGCAAACACACTTTCCAATTGATTAGGCGTCAGTTATGCCAAGCATAGTTTCCACAATGCACGACAAGTGCAAAAAACCTGACCAAACATTTCATCACATGTCACTGGCAAGCAGTGCAGGGTATCACAGTAAACACTGTGTGTTATTCGATATCACACCTGAGAGCACTTAACGAGCACAACTCAAACTGAAGCAATTGAAAGGTGACTGTTTTGACCAACTTAACTAATCATTTAAGCGTAACAAAGTGATTGTTAAGAACGTTTCACTTAGCTGATAGAGTGATGGAATGTCTGGTAGACAACTACACATGTAGGTATGCTTTTAATTGTGATTAAATTACAAAAACAAGAAAAACGTAATTGAAAAGTAGTTAGGTATTTAAATGTAACCCATGCGTATGCTGGGAATAAAATCAACTCATCGGTATTGATGATGGGAAACTATGCGAATACCAACAAATGATGTTGAATGAATAAAAGAGAATACGGGACCACCTACACGATAATTGCGCTGTAATGATAGTGATTTTTTTTATTTGTTCAAACAATTGCCAATATATAATACATAAATATATTTTAAAAAACGTGATGCGGCGATTTAAGTGAAAAGGTAGGAGTTTGTCTCGAAACAGAACTTCTTAAAAATAAAAAATGAATTAAAATGAAGTCTCGCTGTTAATTAGAAACACTTTAGCTTTTGTTGATTTAAATTTTAAATTTACTTTTCGCACGTTTGACTTCCCAATGTAGTTCAATCACCAAACGACGGCTACTTTGGTGGCTTTCTAAACAAAATATCGCCCCCAAGCTAAAGTATTCATTATGCCGAAAGCAACAACAACTTGACGTTATTTCCATTTTGATTTAACGCTTTATTAAGGAGCTCTCACACCAACGGTAGCGATGCGTAAATTGCTGGGTTTCCTCTGATCATAACAAAAAACTATGGTACCATCATGGGTTTCGTTGTTGTTGCTTTTGTTGATGCCATGGTTACAAATCAAATTATTGACACTTGAAAATATTTTCCAAAATCACTGCTTTCAACTGTTTTGTTTGAGCAGTTGAGCAGCGATATTTTTGATTAAATTTAATTGATTTTATTCATTAATCACGAATTACAGCGCGTTAAAGCGTTGCGCCTTGACTTCCTTTTTAAATATTGAGAGCGCGCTGGGAACGCTGTTGTAAAATCAATAATGCCGCATTGTTCTTTCTTTCTTTCTTTTTTGTTTCTAAGGTGAAAAACACTAAGTAGATATTTCAGCTTTCAGCCAAAAACTCTTTCCTTTACAAAATTTCAACTTTTTCACATGATAAACGCTTGTCCTACCTACTCAACGGGGTACAGTGGTATGAAATTTCAAAACACGTAACGCTGTGCAATAGACAGACAGACAGAACAAATGTCGTAGACGGTATTATTTATAATTATTGTTTTTTGATTTTTGAGGAAAACCTAAAATACATTGAAATACAATTTGTTTACGAGATATTCAGATGTCAGATGCTATAAGCAACATACGGCAAATAATTTTTTATTTTTTCAGTATTTTTATCAAATTCAAAACCCATCGATATAAGGCTTGTGCTTAAAAATTCGTTGATAACATTATCTACAAGCAGTTAAAATCAAATAAAAGAACTCTCGTGTTACTTTCTATGACTACTTCACATCTTTCTGATCCATTGCCTTGTATACTTTTGCTTAATTTCTTACTGTCATATGCCCACTGTCATGTATGCACCGGCAGCACTATAGGAGTATGGTGGCTTTTAAACATTATCTTCATTACTTTATCTTAATGACTTTTTTGTCTCCACCATCATCACCATAACCACCAACAACATCAACAATTCAATTTCCAAAATAACCAACATTTTGTTAGCCTAACGACACATTTTTGATAACAGCAAACCAAAACCAATCCGCGGCTATAGACAAACTTAGTCAAAATGTGCTGTTGAGATCATTGTTGATAGATTATCTTGCACTTAATTTATATTATTAGGTAGATCTTCATAAACATAAAACCCTCAAATAGGACTTACCTGTAGAATTTTTGTTTTTTGACAACTAAAATAAATGGTCTCTTAATTTAGTATTAAATTCTCTATACAGCTCTTAATGACGCACCATCAAACGCCTATCAATTTCCCAAAATATGTCATTTAATATACTCGAATTAATTTATATAAAAATAAATAGTTGGAGGCACAAAAAGAAAGTCTTTTGATTTGGCATACACAGCACTAGGTATGGGCAAACAATCAATTAATCAATCATGCACTCTTGACCAATTTCAGTTTTAAGTTGTTTCCTTTCGCTCCTTCCCCAAAAGGTGTTCCGACGTAAATGCACGTTTCTTTGGAAAAAATCATGATGATAAGGATTCTTCATTCTGAGTGTTGCCATATATGCGGTGTTAAAATGAAATAATCGTGAAAAAGTGTGCCGACACAATCATCAATCAATGGAGTTTTTCTTCTTTTTTTTTTGTATTTTTGTGATTTGTTTTGCTTTCAGTGGAATTTCGATGTACAAAACAATTCAATTAATGTCGTTAAAAGGATTAAAGTGAAGTTGTTCGTTCGTTCGGTCGGTAGTGGGTAGTGGTAATGGATAAAGTAATCAAGCGTGTGACAGAATTAAATTTTTTTTTACTATATTTTTGCATTCTAGGGTCGATATTTTATAAAGTTTATTAGTATTATGTTATTGATAATTTGCGAATTGTAAAAAAAAAACTACAGCTTATAAAAAGTGAAGACCTCACGTTCGTCATCAACAAATTTTAATAACTTTTCAAAATTATGACAAAATCTAAGTAAATTGCACTTAAGTCATGTACTCCTTAAAATGAGTTAATTGGTTCCCAAGTATAAATAAATGTTGATTTTTGGAAATAAATAAAAGTTTCTGCAATTCAGTGACAATATATCATATTTAATAGGATAAATTTACGAAAATTAAGGAAAAATATACTCTTCAAAAGAGAACAAATTTTCTCAAATAAAGTATGATAGAAGTTTAATTTTTCAAAATATGCCTTGTCTTAAGGTAGAGATATTTACTGAAACTGATGAAGGTTTTTCTTCGATTCGAGTATACTGCTGCCGAGGAATGTTTCAAGGCACGATGGTTTTTGTCTGCTAGGCAATACTTATAGTATTTTATGTTATAAAGCTCACGTCTGAAGAACTATAAAAATGATTGAGAAGAAATTGCTTAACCAGCTTTTTCTAGAGATTAGAAACATTTTGCAATCATTTTTAAGAAACCTACAGAGTTGATAGCTGAGTCTAAAAAGCACGACAAAAAAACTTATGGGCTCTCAACAAATCTATGCAAAAAAAGAAATATTGGGCTTGGAAATTCTCACTGATCGCTACAAAGGACACTGATTTAGCAGTGGATGAAACAATTATGACGAGGCTTACAGCTAGTTTTACGCTTATTTTGTTGCTATGCACTTTGTTCAGTAAAATAACTTGAATTAATTATAAACATGGTTACATTGAACTTTTTCAGTCATTTCTTGCAAATACCAGTTCTTTGATTGATCTTTGCTAAACATGACTGAAAAAGATCAATGTAACAATGTTCAATTAATTTTAAATCATTTTCAATTCTGATACACCATTAAAAAAAGAAGGTTATTGATCAGCCTACCTTGGTAAAGGCTCGTTGCAAATGCTCGGAACTAGTAATATCTGTTGGAGTGCGTTTTTTACTAATTGTAAGAAAAAAATGTGTCCAATTTTATTTTCAAAATAAGAGCTCTTTTTTAGGCAAGCTAAAATGTACTTTGAATGAGATATATTACAACTAAATAAAGCCTTATATTTAAGTTTCTGACATAAAAGTGAATATGAGTATGACTAGAAAAAATTAAGAGCACACGTGCCAAAATTATAGATATAATTTCTTTCAAAGGTTCTTGAAAATAATGTCTGCATGAGTAAAAATCCGTGCAAACATTGCAAAACTTGATTACAAAAAGTAATAAACGTCTGCCAAATAAGCACAACATTTCTGTACATACGTATATATTTATTTTAATAGCATATCCTGCAGGCATATATCCTGTGACAAATACAATATTAAATTAGTTAATTCAAGTGTAAAACAAATGACTTGCGGCTAAAACTAATTCATCAAAAAAGGCGTCAAAGCCTGAAAATGCCATTAAAGTAAAGAGTCGCAGCATATCCTGCTGCTCCTGCTGCTGCCATTGCCAATCGTTAAAATGCTACAAATGTTGAGAATAAATATAAAATTTTCGAAATGTAAACAGTTGCTAGATCCAATTACCAGGCAGCCAGAGTTGTGTATACAGCAACTACAAAAAGGACTTGCAACATAAGTGTGCTTTCAACTTGATGAAAAGAACCAACAAACAGCTGGGGGTGAATTATTTGAATATGTCCGTATCTCAGTAACGATGTAAATTTTTGGAATGAATTTATTTGTATTTGATTGGATTTAAGCGCAAAAGCTTTATGCAGAGGCAGAGTATTAAACTAAAAACTGGTTTCCCGACGGGGTGCAATTGACTTGAGTGATTTAAACACACAAATGCGCTGCTAATTTGACAGTTGTCATATAATTTGGGTGCAGTATAACGTCCTTCATTTATCAACATTAGCATGAGGACTCGCCCTTCTCATTCACCACAGCTCAGCACTCATCATCCTCTACATCAGCATCAATTAGCTGGGGTGTTGCATTGTTGGCCGTGGTAAGCCAAGTGGAAATCTCTAAAGTTGGGTGCTGTTCTCCAGCGCAATACAAGAAATTCCCATTTGTAATGAATTCGTCAAATTGTTTTGATGATGATTTAATTTGAATACTCGTACATAGCTTCAGCTCAGTATGTCGATTGTGGCGAAATTGAAGCTTATGGTGCGGTTTGTTAGACGCACTTTATTTTAGTTTTTGATGCAGGGATCGAATTACAAAAGGATATTATCATATTGCTGGCTTATGTCCAAATTTGAATTCTGGAAAAGTTAAAACTTTAGTTTTTAAATATTATTAAGTATTGATTGATGTTTCGACACTCAGATTAGTCTCCTCGTATGATAAAATTTTAGCCGATGAGTACGAAATTGAAATAAAAAAATTAAGTAAAATGGGAGACGTTGAAAAATCAGTTCTGCTTAAACGCTTATCAAGCAGCATTTCATCAGAGTCAACCAATAAATATTACGGTAAAATTTCAAAAGCTTGAGAGACCACCCAAATTGCAAGCATTTTTGACCGTTGTCAAATAAAATATCTGTTTCAGCCAAAGTTTTTTAGTTGTTCCTATCCTTTGTCACAGTTTAAGGTTTCATATCAATATCAAAATACCTAAAGCTCAGCAAAGTGTGAGTAATGTTTTGACGCCCTTTTGTTCAATACGCAGTAATTTAGTTTAAGTCAACTTTTTGACAAAAATGATGCATCGGCTACTCTCTAGCATAAAAGTTATATGAAAATTTAAGAAAATGTAAAAGAAAAAAGTGCATCAGTGTCTGAAAACTCTAAACTTTTGTATCGTTTTACTGAAAACCTCTTCTCTATTCTAACGAACATCAAATGAAGCGCATTTTTAGTACATCGACCAAGGTATATGGACATGCTAATTTCAGTTTTCAATTTTGTGTTCTCATTTTCATTGACTCGAATACTATAATTTGCGGTTTTTACGCGTAAATCCGGTAGCTGCTGAATTTTGATTGAATTTCGATGATGCTGATTACCATCATCATCATCAGCAGTAGCAGTAACAGCCAACAGCAAAAGCGGCATCATTTCAATTTCTCACTGAGCGCATAACTAATTTTAAATTTCGTGCGCAGATCGATTACAGGCAACCTGCTAAATTTGATACAGGCTGCTGTTATTTAACTAAAAATTTCAAAAACAAAAATAAAATTTAGTACGTTGAAATTACAATAACAACATAATAAAATAAAACTTTTATCTTTGATTTTTTTTCATATTTTCGTGGCGTCGTATTCGTTCTGTGCAAAATTAGTATTCACACTTGATTAGTTTTAAGCATTCGACTTTGAATTCATTTGCAATCATGTGGAAATTTTTATAGCATTTAATACAACAACATTTTCTTCTAACAAAATACTCATCCAAGTATTTTCATAAAAATGCTAATTTTTGCCTGCGGCCACAGCGTAAATAAAAGCAAAGCAATCAAATGAAGTGACGCGCCGCGCCGTTAAAGAAATGAAAGGCACACGTCACCGTAGGACAGAACAGGGGGCAATGATTGAAAGACCACCCGCTTGGCCTAAAATGGAACATTATTATTGGACCATTAGTTGTGCCAATGTGTTAGTGAGTGACCCATGGCTTATGAATTTGTTGTTTTACAGTTTAGCCAATTTTGATACAATTTCATTTGAAACTAAAAAAATCGATGTTTGAATATTTTTTGAATGAAATAGTACCTGATAGAAAAATGAAATCGATCAAAATTAAAAATTTTATGTATTAAACATATAAAATTTTGCTCTCACTTCATTTTAAAAATAGCTTAGCCTCAATGTTGGAATTTAACATTATAAGGAGCACAAAATTCACTAGTCGGCTGTGCCATTCCTTGTTCAATTCACACCTTCACGACACCGAGCTAAAACTGTTTGTTGTGTATAAATAATAAAACTCTTATAGGGTGCTCTGGAGCTAGTGGTTGGTCGGGTGATTTATTTTACAGTGAAATCTGATTTTCAATAGGTTGGATACTGAATAATAAAAATTATGTGATATTTACAGAACATGCACTAGAAAGCTTATAAGCAATTTCGACGTGGAACCAATAGTTTTCATAATATTTAGCTTAAAGGTCATAAGTTGTTGTTTTTGAAATTGTAATAACTTTTCACGCAATTAAAATTTTTAAAAATGCACACTTAGAACCGTTTCCATTATATTCAATGTTAAAGATAAGAAAAGCTAATTTCATTACAATTTCGGTAGCTACAAGAGGGACAATAACTTCTGTCGAACAAAAGTGTAGAATTGAAAAGCTTATACCTGGCTTTCACTTTGGCTTTAAATGACAAAAACAACTGACCTAACTTGACAACCTGTGGTTGTAATTGACAACAAACGCAATTGACAACATATGACAATCCGTTTACATTAAATTGACGATATTTGCTATTGAATATGACATAGTGGAAACCAGGCATTACACAAAAAAGTCTATCAAAAGTGTGAGATTTCCTAAAAAACATTGGCCTTTGCCCTGTGTCCTGAAAACTATTGCGTGAATTTAAGTGAAAAGTGAGAAGCTCTACAATTTGTATACATTTCTTTTATACCTTCACAGAGCAGGATATATGTTCATGAGAAATTAACTTTTGTTGTAGTGATATATTTCATCGGACTGACCAACTACACTCCACAAAAGTGCATTTCAACGTAACTAGCTCAGCTCAAAAGGTGTTCTTGTAAGCTTTATAGTCACCGTTTATCTGACTAAAAGATCAAAGATTAAAAAGGAAATTCGCCGATTCTTACAGTATTTTGCATACCCAAATATTTCTGACAAAGTTTTCTCAATCAAATAATGACTAATTTATTTGCTGCTATTTTGGCCAAAATATTATTTACAGTTTTGAGTACTTCATGCCCAAAATCTGATATCTACTTTAATATCAAGCATGAAATGTTTACACAAACTTAAGCATAATTCCATTCAAAAAATGACCAGACATTGTGCACGATTTTTGAGGGACTCTGCTTTATCGTTCAAAAAATGTATGTATGTATACCCATATAATACACAATTTTTACAGATGATTTTCTTTTCATCGTGGAAACTTTCGCTGAAACATGAAATACGTGAATCGGTAAAAAATTAGAGACTGAAAGGCACTCGCTGTCCGTGAGGAGATAAGGGACACAAGAAGAAGATCTATTTTTTCTATAAACTCTCCTTTCCGGCATTCCCGAAGAACTCTGGTGACCAGCGTTTGAATCTCTTTCTTTTTTTGCATAACAAACTTTTACCGCAAATTCTTTCCGATTTAAAAAAAATAATACGAATAAAATCTCTAACAGAATTTTTTTTTTTTTAATTAATTTTTAATTTTTTCTTCTTCTATGTTTAAAAAAAAAATTTACTTTTGAACGATTTAAATTATTTATTTTGTTTCAGGCGATTATTATCAAATTTTCTATATTTCTATATATATATGTATATGGGGCGGTTTCATCTACAGCTTTTAATTGAAATGTTAAAAAATGACTTAAATCACCCGCATACGAACTTGCGCAAATTTATTCAAAGTCATACAAACCCAAAATATTAACAAATCATGTAAAAATCAATGCCTCACAAGCTTAACCTTGCACAGATTTAGTTGCTTTCTTTTTGTAAGCTCTTAATAAGTGAAATTACCCAAAAACCCATAACAAAATCACAAAATCCCTAAAAAGGTCCTGTGAATGTGGTATGTGTGCGCATACGAATGAAAAACAAAAAATTTGTCAACGTCACCCACACATCGTAATCAAAAGGCCAAAACGTTATCGTATCGTAAAACCGGAACTAAGTCGATAAGTTAGGCAAAAGCGTAAATATTTGCTTAAGCTTAACCCACAGCATCCCACAGCTCCCAGGCCAGCACGCCAGCATAACAGCCCATACAGAACAAATCACGAGCAGAACTAAAATGAAGTGAACCTTTTCAACGGCTTGTTACAGGATATTTAAAGGATATTTATGAAAGGATGTTATGGAAGAATGTGTAAGTGTATTTAGGCGCATACACACAAACAAACACATACAGCTAACACAAACGTTAGGCAATAAATTAAGATATTTTTTATGCGATGATATGTGTGCGCTTTTTTAACACACAAAAGGATCAAATAACAATGAAAAGGATCAGAAAAACACTGTTCATAGGACACGCTAACATTAGAGGGGGAAAAGCTAGCTATAAAATATAGCTATTGGTGTGAGTATGTTACTGTTATGCTGTTGTTTTTGTATTGTCAAAGGACATTGTGCGCACAAATTTTTTTACAAATTTCGCAGCTTACTCCGTTTTTTGTCATTTTTTCTTTTATCAACATCTTATTTTATCACTTTCGGAAGTTGTTCCATCAAATGTTTGTTGTATTGAATTTATAAAATAATTCGCTCGATTTGCTGCACAAATTGTTTGTTAATCAAATGAAATTATATATTTTCATGGCTTAGCTATTAAGAAAAAATAAAGAGATGCCAACTTAGTTTTGTATAGTAAAAAATGTTCATTTAGGTCGTGTGTCTTGCGGACTTTTTTTTCATTTATTTGTAAATGAAGCTACTTATCACTAAAAAGCCTGCACTTAGAGAAATACTTATAATAAGATCTTAACTTAAGGCGGCAGAAATCAGTTATTTGTTGACCCTTATTTAAAAGGATATTAAAATGTGGTGGAGAAAACTCCAGAACTTTTTTGGCCATATTCTTGATAAGAGCTAAAAGTCATGCTGAGAAACAACATTGTATTTTTATTTTATATGAATATGGTTTCAAAGATACGACTGCTATAAGAGACCAAAAAAGGATTTTTGCTCAATAGCTGAGAAAGTACATCTCACATAAGAAACTAAATTTTTTAAATGAGGTGGTTTTAACTTACTTTGAATTTAATTATGCAATTGTATTGTTCATCCCGATATGAGCCCACCTGAAGTTTTCATTGGTGTCACGCTAGAAATCTGAGTTGTAAGCCTTACGCCATTTGATCCGAGCTAATATTTTGTTCTTGTCACTGAATTTTGTGTTCAAAATCTTTTTTTTTTTTGTGCTCAGTGCATTTCTGAAACAAATTCAATATGAACTCATGCCTTTAATTACGCGCGGCTTTTCAAAGCACTCATCCTGCATCCTGCGCTATTGTCAGCTTTAATTGTGTGCGTAAGTTACAAAGTTCAGATGAACTAAGAAGAGAAACCATCTTAATGCACAAAGTAATTTTGTGCTTCCTTCGGTTTCTCTTTTTTTTTTAACAAAAGTTTTCTTTTAATTTTTTGCTTTTTATTTGTTGGAAATACGTTTGTCAAACTTTTTTTTTTGAAATCTGTGCTGCGTTTCCTAATTTCCTGCTTTTTATTCTTTGTTCCGAATCTCATTCTTTTCGTTTTCCTCCTTTTTATTGGAGTTACTTTTCCATTTTGTTCTGCTTAACTTGCAGTGCATTATCTTCAATTACGACTTTGTAAGGAAGATTCGTATTTAATGAACTGCGAAATTGCATTAAATATTAAAATGGAAAAGTATTTGTAACAAAAGATCTAAATATTGACAAATTTCGTACAACTGCTTCGATTGATTTTTTCCAGTTTTTTTTTTTTAACTTTTGCAACATGGCCGCTTAGAAGTTCTATTCGTGGGAACTGAGCACTATTTTGATGTTACGTCAGGTGCTTCAAGGAGAAAAAAAAGGCAATTGATACAAGCATTCACGGTATGATGAGTAAACTTAACAACTTTTCGTTATATCATCATAAAAATTTGGAAAATATAAAAAAATATTGCAAAAACTCGGTGAAAATGTTAAAAAAGTTCAAAAATGTGCAATGGTCGAAAAATGTTGAAAAAGCTCAAAAATGTTGGAAATTTTCAAATATGTATGTTGAAAAAGTTCAGAAATCTAAAAAAATTTTGGAAAAGTCGAATAATATTAAAAAAACTGGGACATGTTGGAAAAGTGGAATATGAAATATGTTGAAAAAGTAGGTAAATGTTGAACAAATTGAAAAATGTTGAATAACAAGATGCATTAAGTCGAAAAATAATTAAAAACTCGAACCATATTGGAAAAACCGAAATAAATGCTGAAACAATTCAAAAATATTGGAAAAGTCGAAAAATGTTGTACGATTCAAAATAATTGTTAAAAAGTTTAAAAATTTTAAAAAAGTTCAAAAATGTTTTGAAGAAAAAATTTAAAAAATTATATACTCTTTTCAAGTTTAAAAGTGTTGAATAAACTCAAAAATCTTGAAAAATATTGGAAACTCAAACTATAAAGATCGAAAAATTCGCAAAATTTTTAAGGAGTCGTTAAAAGTCGTTACTTTTCCGCCAATTCACTCCAGTATAGAATTTTTTACCTTTCCGCCAGAAATGATGTTCACATATAGAAAGTTCAATTTGCTTCTACGAGCATTGAAATATCGTTCGATTGGCAGAGTTCCTAAGGTTCTGAAAGCAAAATTCTCAACAAAAAAAATCCTTTATGCTGCAGCCTAAGCGATTGATAAAAGTCCCTAGATTTTCCCATCAAATTAAATTAAAATCGTAACAGTTTTCAATTAACTCCAGAGAGCCTCATACAATTGTAATGTATATGAGTGAGTGGACAAGGCCACTTGTGCTCACAAAAAGTGAGCTCTTTAAACTTAACTTGGCTGACATTTGAAACCTTTAATTGCTCATTTTATTGTTCAATTCGTTGTGCTTTTTTTTTCTCTTCTCTTTCACAATTTTCAAGTAGTTTGGACGTCGCTCAGCACTTCATTGCTCAGGTCGCACTTCACAAATTGACTGTGCCCGCTTGCATACCCCACCATAAACCACTTAATAAATCAAATCCATTCCCAAGTAGAGTCAACCCTAATTTTGCATTTCGACTTCCCATAACTTGGGTTGTCTTCACTAATTTGCAATTGTTATTTGTGTTTGTTGCTAAGTACCCTACTCGTATATGCAACACCCTGTTTACATGTTGATTTTTATTACAATTTTATTTACTTTGAGTGCAATTTTGCCTTTCGTTCTGGTGAGAATTTTCGTATTTTTACCCTTGCGGAACTTGTTTTTTCAATGCTTATTTGCTTTTTATGCTAAGGAAGAATAAGTTTGATTAACATAAGTATTACCAGATGGGGTTGTTTCTCAGTATCCTTAGCTAGTTATTATTTGTTGCTATTATTGTTCAATGATTTTGAGATTGATATATATGTTGGTCTAATTGATTTAAATTCCAACTTTCGACGCATGAGTTAGTGATTTAACCAGGGACGTAACTAATACATTTTTGTCAAAAAAAAAACATTCAATAATTATTGGTAAGAAATATTTTATTGATGCTAATAAAAATTTTTTTTTGAATAAATCTTTTTTTCGTTGTTTTGAAAAAATGTTTAATAAGGCACTTTTCTTATCCAGACCACTTTTGTTGATGATCAAAGTCCATTCTCGATCTCTTTCCACAGAATGGTGGAAGCAAATTTTTTCGAAAATTGACCGTTATCGGGAGTTTTAGAGACCCGCAACTACTTCTCCCCATCGATTGGCGCAAAACAAATACAAAAATTGGAAGACCCTATCGATGGGGAGAGGCGGTTTCAGGTCCCAAAGGTGCCTGATATTGGTTCATTTTCGAAAAAACCTTGTTACCTTGTTACTAGGGGAAGTCACTGGTTTCAAAAGTACCATGTTTCAGCCCATTTTCGAAAAATTTTGTTTTATACGAATCAATGGAATAAGGTCTGAGGTAGAACTTGGCCATCACCAGGGGTGGTCCCACGTCGCGAGAGTGCTTGATTTCGGCCAAGTTTTTAAAAATTTTGTTCCAACCAAACGATTTTAAAAAGTTTTATTTTCCATCAATCGCTTTAACTTAACAAAATTTTTTGGGTTTGACCCAAACAGATCCTTACTAAAATTTATTTTTAAGTTCTTCTTATTCATATGGGCAGCTTGGGTATCATAACTGAATCAACATGAAAGCTCTATCTCCACGAGGAGAAAGGTACAGAGCATTAGCTTAGTTACTGTCTTCCGTTCGCGAGAACAATAAGTAGTAGGCTATTTTAGTTTGAACTCAGCTCATAACATTTCCCAATCGAACTTTTTCGTTACTCAAGAAGGCAGAGTCAGGCTTTCTTTTAATTAATTGAATTCGTCACTCAGTCTCCACTCCATAAAATTCATCTTTCAAGATCTTCATGTAATTAGCGATTTATAGGAGTTTCTTTTCAAGATTTTTCCTTCAAAAGGAATGCCTTTTCGACTCTCTAGAGCTTCCTGGAGTAGTTTTGGAAAACCACTTTGGAAAATAATTGGAAGGTACTACATAGCTTACAATTTCTTGAATATGCGTTTTATTTGCTTGATTGCACTCTTTTTTATTCAAATTAATAAATTCAAATTTTATCCAGCATTGCACAAAATTAAACAAAATTACTATACTTTTGTACGAATTTTTTTATTTTATTTTAATTTTCACACATTCATTTTTTAATTAAAAAAAACAAATTTTTTAAACATGTATACATATTTTTCTTATATTTAAGATATATTTTTCTGTTCTATGGTATTACAATAATATGTTTAAAACATTGAGATCATATTTTCTTTCTCATTTGATTTCTTTTATCATATAACGATGAAATCCTTCTGCTGGACACATACTCTTATTGCGTACTGTAAATTAAAAAGAAAAAACAAATTTAGTAGCACATTTCATTGTTATTATTAAAGCAAAATTCACCTTAAGTCTTGGTCCAACATTATGGTGGCTAAAACTGCAGCCACGTATGACTAACAAGGCACTTCAGGAACTTGAACCCGCTTTAGATGTTCAAATGTCTTAATGCCACAATGAAAGCTCTTCTGCAAGAAAATAAAGCTATGTCAGTTAGAAAGAAAAATATAAAATCTCTTCAATAAACTCACAGTTGCACAACCAGACAGCTGCCGAAAAGCCAACAACTGCGTCGTGCTGTCCAAGCGTTGCAATTGGCGGGCGGCATAACTAGCGTTGCATTGCATTGCATGACGCCAACTGTCTCACACTTCAATTGCATCATCATCCTCTGCTTCAACATCTTGCACACGTCTCTGCTGTCGCTCATTTAGCGCACCAACTTCACCATCCACGTCATCATCACTTGGCGGTGGACAACTACTGTTGTTTTCCGTACGCTCTGGCGGGCTACCAGGATTCAGCTGCGGGCTGGGCGTACGTTGTAATTCGGCGCTTAAACGTTGCTTATCACTGTCAACGCTTCGCACTGGACTGTGAGGTGTGAGTACAGTGATGCTTCCGTTTGCATTGCTACTTGCACTGCTAATACCATTCTGTATCAGTGTTGGTGGTGCTGCGGCTTGATAGTAGCTGCTCAACGATGAAAGTGAATTGGAAGCACTCAAATGCGTCATTGGTGCAGCGACTGGCAGATGACCAGCTAGGCCACCCATAGGCGGTACGCTAGGGTACATGCGATATGAGAGTGGTTTTTGTAATGCAGCTGCAGCGGCTGCCTGTCGATAGTACAAATCAATTGCTGAAGGTGGTGCACCATGCGGTGATTGTGCTGCAGCGTATGGCCAAGCGCTAAGGTAGGGTGAACCACCGTAAAGACGTTGAAAGGCGGCATAATTGCCTGCCTCGGCGAGTAGTTCGAGACCGACCGCAGTTTGACGTTTCCATTTCGTTCTATTAAAGGTGAAAAAATATGAAAATGTAAGCAAGAAGTAATCAAAAAACAAAAGACTGTGGCAACGAACTTTTTTTTTTTTTTTTTTTGTTTAATACATTTTTTAAAAATTATTGTATATTTTAATTTTTAATTTTTCAGGCTCAAAATAATTTTTCTGCAAATAATGTTGGCGCCAGTATTAAGGACATTTTAAGCCAATTTCAATTGCACACTCCGCTGGCAAATTCATTAATTACATGTACAGGTATTACCATGAGTAAAACAAATAATTTCTTTCGTAAAGCTATAAAGCGAGTAAAGGTTAATTTTTGTCCTATTCATTATAGTAATAGGATTAAGTGCAGCTAAGACTATTAAGGAGTAACACAAAATAACAGCAGGAGCAAACCAATTGAAGTGATGTTCATACCAAAAAAAAGGCAAATGAAATGAAAACAAAGCCAAAACCAAATGGTCCATGATCAATGAAGTCGCAGCGATGCAGGAGTGATGCACAACTAGATAAGCGTCGAAGGAAGCTAAGAAGGAAAACAATTGAGTGCGAAATATAAATAGCAATAATGACAGTAGGCGTTTTATCAAAAAAGAAATAAAAAGGAGCAAATGCCTTACAAAATGACTTGCAAAAATTTTGAAAAATTATTGGATTTTGAAAATATGCTCAAAGGACCTTTTTACATAAAGAATTAGATAAAAAATGGCAGCAGACAATTTTAATAGTTTTTAAGTGCACAGTAAAGTGATTAATTGTTTTTGTATTGACTTGACAGTGGTGGCGCATGTCATTTATTGCTGATGCTGGGAAAGACGGTTAGTTACTTTTGTTTAAACTTTTTTTTTTAAATTCTGTAACGAATTTTTTGATTATTGTATAAAAGATCATTAAAAAATTTTCTGAATAGCCAAAACTAATGCAAAAGTGTGTGCAATATTTTATAACAATTGTGAGCAATAGGGGTTGTTTTGAAGTGGATGACATGCAATTGTATGTAAAGCATAAAGCAATGAATTTTAAAGATGCTTGGCATGCATTAAAAAATAAATAAAAAATTGTCTGATAAGGGTTGGCAACACAGAGGGAATGTATGCAAAACCATGCAAAGCCCTAGGCGACGCTATTGCCCAGGCCCGGTTAGAACTGAATTTATGGCTTTGGAAATATTAATTTTTTTATTTGGAATGCTTGAAAATGGTTCAATATATTGTGCGCTACTAAAAGCTTAAATGAACTCTATATTTGCAGGAACTCTATATAAATAATTTTTTCCAAGAAATGGCATCCAAAATCAAATAGAAAAGTATAGAGCATATCTGTAGGATGTGTAGGATTTGATAACGGAAGGGGACACCTTGCATATAACAAAAACGCTTAACAACTATAAAAGTTATGATTTTTTCCAGGTATTAATGATCGTAAGGCAATAAAAAACTAAAAGGAATTGTTAGCGTTAAAGCATTAAAAACGACAGTGCTACAATGCCTTCTCCCAAGCCATGTTATCGCTACAAAAAAAAATAGATCTTCAAAAAATTTCCAGTGGATTAACCTTTCAAAACGCAAATCAACACCGGGGTATATTCGTTGTTATGTGTGAAAATTATAAATCAGAAATCACAAATTTTTCAGCAACGGCTCTATATGTAAAGGATCCTTTTTTACACGGAGAACGCTATGTCAAAAATTTTTTGTACCAACGATCTGGAGAAATTTTCGATCAAAAAAAGCAAAATTATTGGAACGATGATGAAAATATTGTTGCAATATTAGATTTGATTCATAATATGTCCAAAGTTTAACAAAAAATTAAACCACAGGCCTACTTGTATTATGACAAAACTGCTTATTGAGAAAAACCTGAAACTGTGACCATCAAGCTCTACTACATTGTACAAAATAAGAACGAAAATGCACTTAGACTTCTCAAGACATCATTATCAGAAATAAAGAAATCACATTAAAAGAAATCGATCTCAGTAGTTAAAAAACGCATAATTTCATTAAAAGCAAAGCAATAAACATTTTTATGACTTAATAGGTCAGCAAATTGCATCGAGAGATAAAAAGCCATAGCAGGAAATGCTGCTTAACATGTATACACCGCTTTGTGCCAAAAAAAATGCAGTAAATTCACGCTGGCATCAACGCAGCGTAGTGCGTTTTATAACACTTTTAGCTTAGTCAACTCCCCCATTCCAGCACCACTTGCAGCATCGACCATCACTTCCCATTTTATACAAAATATTCATCATAAATTAAAAGGCAATGCCATAGTTCGGCTTTAACGATGAAATTTAGCACACAAAAGCTTAGCGCTGCGAATAGCATACAGTCAAAGGAATTGCATTCAACAGCAACTTAATCAATGCAAGAAAAGCATTCTTTATGAGCCAACATTTGAGTGGCTCTGACTGATCAGCCAAGATATCACTAAAGTTGAGGTTATGTAGTTCAACCAGTGAGTTGCGTTATTGATGATCGTTTAATCATCGCACCAGCACCATCACCATTACCAAACAGTACAAAATTGTTGTGCGCATCATCATAAAAATGCACCGACGACGTTGTCGATGTTAATGAAGCATCTTTTGCCAGTTTCATTCAATTGTTTGCAATTTAAATGAAGCAGCAATAAAAGGCGCATCATCAGCAGCAGCATCAGCCGCCTGCCAAGCATAAGTGTTGCAAAATTTAACACCCTACTGTGTAAGAAGTGAAGATGAGGCTAAGGATAATACAGTCAGCACAGTAGTCTTACTGAGGCAAAAGCCAGCTTAAATATTTAGTTACTTTAAGAGGTTTGAAAACGATGTTTTTTGCGACACAAAACGATGTTTTGTATAAGCAAAATCACTTACAAAGGCAGTATTTTTTGATTAACCTCCAAAATCTGAATCCAGGAGGACGAATTTTCATTTAAAAACAAAGTCTAAAATTCAAAATTAATTTTAGGGGTGGGCTTTCTTTATAATTTTTGGACCGACTTTTGCAATAACTGAAGGTAGTAAATGAATGCCTATTTTGTCCTGACTTTTGAAAAGCTACTTTATAAATATTAATTATAACTCTTTTACCGACTTTACTTACACCTTACGTAAGTACTTTATTTCATGTGGTGAATCTTTTAAGTAAAAATTTCTCAAAATCCAAAATTCAAAGCTTTCAGTAAAAGAACACTAAGGACGATTTTATATTATTTGAAGGAAAATTGTTTTTGTTGAATCTTCGCATTTATTTTTCAGAGCATCTTCTTTAAGAAAAGCTGTCATTAAGCCAATGCGAAAAATGTTCAAAAAAAGCTTAACTAATCGCCATACTATATGTATTCTTGACAAGCAATTCCTATGGATGCATTGACTGTTAAACTCTCAGAAAGCATATTTTTGAGTCTATAACTACATTCCAAAAACAAGAATTTTCCCCACTGTAAGGCGGCTTAAATACCCTGCAACAAAGTCACAATACAAAAGTAACAACAGCAGTGGCGGAAGCTATGAAAATCATTTACAACATAGCAATATAACAACAATGCCTACAAAAAAAAAAGAATTAGCCACAAAAAAGCCTGAAATCTGAAAGAAACTGCTTTTCATGCAATTGACAGCTGACTTATGCAGTAAGCTGGCAAAATCAAAACTCAATTAAAATGAGACGCTTTATAAGCCAAAATTATAATTTAATATTATCCTCAACAACATCTTTGTCATCTATGTCAATGCAACATTAACCCCGAAACAGTTTCGAAAACTCACCTTCGATTCTGATACCAAGTCTTCACTTGGCAATCGCTTAACTCCAGCTTATTGGCCAATTCCATGCGATCCTGTACACTTAAGTATTTTTGTCTTTCAAAGGATTTCTCCAATGTCTGCAGCTGATGGTCAGTGAATGCTGTACGCGCCTTACGCTGTTTTTTACTTAAACCCATTAGATTGTCACTTTTGATGCTGCTATTGCCATCATCATCTTTGGCACCTGTAATAAAAAAAAAAACAAGATGAAAAACTTGTTGATGAGTTGAAAATATGCAAAAATAGCCAAGCGAGGTTGTAGCAATAAATAAATACACATTTATGATTGAATGCAAAACGAAAGACTTAAGTGACAAACTCGTCTGGCTTATAAGCAATTGCGAAATTTTCACTGTCAGTTTCGCGTATGAATTAAGTTGAGTTGAGTTGAGCTCAGCTTGGAGAAAGAATTGATGTGTGAAATGCATTCATTATGCAATTAATTTGACAATTGATATGTTGTTTAGCGTAAAAGCTTAAACTTAAAATATGCTGCTACTTGCTTATTACATAACTACATAGATGAAAATATAAAGACTTTCATTGAAATAAAATTGAAATTATTAAAAAAATAGAAGATAGCAAATAACAAAAAGGAAAATTGGCTTACCAAAATTAAATATTAGTTATTCCAATGTGCTGTGCTCAAGTTCAAAGAAAAAAAAAACAGAACAAAATCCACCAAGAAAATTATCTCTACAAGAGAGCCCTCTTTTAAAATCATAGCAGTTTCTAGATAAAATTTTTTAATTAATTTTTTGTTAAGAAATTTCAACCAAAAGTCAAAAATTTATATTATTCATTACGTGCTTTAACAGCTATCAGATTATTTTAGTTTTTTCTTATTAATCAACCCCACTTTAGTATGTGAATATTTAGGACGATTTGTGATCCCTTTTTTATTCATAAATTTATTCAGCATTTGCATGCATGCACAATGTCGCAACATTGACGCTTAACACGCATGCTACCAACAATGTTGCATATGATTTTTTCTTTTGCGCTGTGTTCCTTATTATGAGTTTTATTGCTCAAGTAACTGACGTTTGCACTTTTATTATGTTGCCGGCAAATTAATAGGCCATAAGAATTCTACCCTGCAAGTGTTAGTAATTGAAGTCGGCAAATATGATTATTCATTACAAATGCAAAACTCTGAAGCGAAAATTTTTAATACGCAAACCAAAAAAAAAATTATTTTAAGTCTTAGGATTACGTTTTGAAATTTTGAGTGCAAAAACAGTATGACTTTGTGCTTTATTGCCTTATGATAAATCCCCCAACGACGAATACGAAAACATTATTGAAAAGAGTGAACAAAGAATTTAGATATAGAACTGAACTAGTGGGCAATTTCTTAAGAAAATTATTGTTCTATAAATGAACAACGAATTATGGTTGAAAATCTAGTTGGGCAAAATCAACCTAAGTATTATTTCAAAAAAAAAAAGAATAAAAATTGCAAAAACACAATTTTTTTTTTAATTCCAAATAAAAGCTAGACAAAATGCCAAAATGATTCTTTCTTTTTAGTTTTTTTTTTTTGATATTCAAAATATATATAGAGCACTGCAAAAAGCTTAAAGATTTTGTGAAATTTCGAATATCCTTAGAGCTTAAATGAGTTTGGATAAGCTCAAGCCACAGCAAAATTCACATGCAGCAAAACAAAAGCAACAACAAATTTTTCACTTACTTATTCCCTTGCAACCTCATGCACTACCAATACAAACAACAACTCATTACAAATGTAAATAGATAAAAGATAAGCGAGCAGCTGAAAAAAAATTACACCTTTGTTTTAAACATTTTGTTGTTTTTGTTGTTGTTGTTAGTTGCACTTTTCCTGCCCAACAACGCAATAGCAAAAGTAAAACCACTAACTTTTCAAAAGAAATTTAAATTTCCGCAATGTTAAATGAAATAAAGCCAAACGCCAACTATAAAATACGAAATTATGCCAAACGTTAAATGAAATAAAAATAAAAAAAACTGGGAAAATTGTGGTAAGTCGTCGTTGATATTAAAAGTGGGGAAAATAATTGAGTGCTTGCGGCTAAATGAAATGAATGCGCAAGCGCTTAACAGTGGTGGCGTTGCTGTTGCTTCTTCATCTTCTTTTAATTGCATAAATAAACGGAAATTGTTTTTGCATTTCTTGAAGCTTGAAAATGTTGTTAAACGATTATCATCAGCGTAAGTAGGAAGAAAATAACCAGTAACTACATAGACAAGAACAACAACAACAACACAAACGAAAACAATAACCAGAGGAAAATTGTGCAACGGTTTCTTGTTCATTTCGATTTATAAATTTCTGAGTGGTATGAACTGTGTATTTTTTATGTTCATATGCAGTTATATTCATTAAAAAAATTAAAAGTACCACTTTTAAAATATTTGCCAAAAGTTGGGGCAAAAACATCTCATGAAGGGATCGATGACTTCAAGGCCAGAACACTTGTTGATGTGATCGGGGCAATAACACCTCCAGATTTGCCTCCACTGGACCTCTTTTTGTGTTTATTATAGAAAACTAAATTTTATGCAAACAAGCTCAAGACTATAGAAATGCTGAAAGGCAAAATACGAACCGAAATCCAAGCTGGCCAATATGTTGGGATATGCCAAAAGAGCTTGCTTTTCACGCAGCAATAACTGTGGTCACTTAATCGATACTACTTTCCAAAACTAGTTGAGTTAAACTTTAATAGGGTAAACTTGATAAAAAAAAACAGTTTTCCAAAATCTATAGAGAGCTCTCAGAGTTATTCAATGTCCATTAACCAGATTGAGATGACGCACCCGTTGTAGATAACATTTTCAGCAGTATTCAGCATTATTCAACTCATGCCTCAAAGTAAAATTAGGTTAAGCTTTACACTTTTGAAAAACTTTACACAAAATCTTAAACTTGATGACACATTATTCAACCAATAGCTTTTTAAAATTTTTCTTTACACGAGTACTTTGATAAAGATTTACATTTATAACTTTTGAGGCAATAACTAAACCTGTTGTTGTTATATAGGCACAATAGTCTATGCAGGACTCTGGACTGTCCTAATACTCAATGTCATAAGATGTTCATTTCGATTACACAGAGTGGTGGAGACCTATAGTTTAATGCCGTATTCACCCGTATTTTTGGAGCAAATTATGTTCTTTAAAAAATACTTGTAATTTCTGAGAGCGCAAACAGTAAGTAAAAGTATTCTCCATTTGGTAGTCGTACAATTCAAACCGCTACCACATGCCTAATGAGTGAACCTACTAACCACCAGGCTTCCCTTATTGATGACATTTATTTTAAAGCGCTCAAGTAATAATAATTTAAAAAATTCTCTATTTAGATGATCAATTCATATGCTCTTTTTTGTTGTTCCACAATGTATCACTCATTTTTTTTCTGCGTTTTTCTTTCTTCAGATTTTCGCTGTTAAACAAACACATAAGCAATTAATTGAGCTGCTTAAGTGTTTAATTTATGACATCATCATCATTATTATTATCAATTTAATAATCATCAATGTCATTAGCATTAGCACCACATGATCATTATTATCACCAACATCGTCATCAACATAATTAACAGCAACAACAACAAGCACCAATGTGATTGAAAATTGCCACAAATGACAAAATACATTTTGAGCCACATTTTCAAAACAGACTCTACTCTTGTTGTTGCTGTTAGCTTGGCCGGCACACTTGTTGCTGTTGTTGTTGTCGTTATTGCTGTTTCTTTGTTAGCTGCTCAATATAAACGTGTTCAAAGCTGCTCTGAACTGTTACACTGTGTACGAGTGTTGTTGCGTAGGCGTTAATCTGTGAATGTTATATTTCATTTATTTAAAATAAAAGCGTTTTGAAATGACATTTGTAAAATATACGCATTTAATTTTATTTTAATTGAGTAACATTATATGATGTCGCACCTAATTTTTGTGCCACATTAAAATATCATAAACTGTTAACAAATTTCAAATTAATTTAATAGTAATATATTAATTGATATTGAATGTAAGTTTGTGTCTTAAGTCTTTCGTTTTAACTTGATACAACCGAACTTAACAACGTAGAGTTTTTTAAGACTTTACATTTTTAAAGTTAAGTTTTTAAAATAAAATAATTCTCAAGACTGAACCTTGTTGTTTTGAGTACCTAAACGCGTGTCACTTGAGACGCGTGCGATCAATGACAGCTTAAGAATGAACAAAGGTGCATATTGTGATTACATACAGCACTATGTATCAATTTTGGTAGAAAGTCTGAAAAAAAATCATTATTTTAAAATATCACAACACAAAGTGTAACCTTATCGCTTTAGCTTTCAATTTTGGTTGATTTTTTTTCATGGACTTGCGATTTTGTACACCGTTGCGTCAGAAATTAAGCAAAATTTGATAAAAAATAATGTTCACACAAATCGAAATTGAAATTGATCCTCTTTGACGCGAGCACTGACAGTCAGTGATGTGTAAAGTCTGCTGCACATGAGGTTCACATTTAAAGTGCAAAATTTGAAATTTATGAATCGATCAATCTCGATCACACTTTATAAGAAAATATTAAAAAAAGAAATACAGCGCTTGTATTTTTCTTTAAAAAAAAATTGGTTATGGATTCATGCTCAAAAAACATAGCGTAAACAAAATAAAAAAGTTACCCGAAAGCTTGAGCGCAGCAAAATATAAAAAAAAAACTGAAAACGTTTTTTCCTATAATTTTTTAGTTTTGAGAAAATTGTACTCTGTTGAATAACTTTGGTGCTATGATAATTTGTCTAAGTCCTTCCGTTTTTCGGTCAGAAAGTACTTCTGTAACATAGAGCTTTCGTTTGAAAACTTTAAGGTATGATAGTTTGAAGTTTTTGCATAAACAAGACTTATTCTCCCAGTTGTCCAGACCCACCAGAATTTCCATCAAACAGGTGCTTATGTCACATATGCTCTTGCATATTTTTATAATTTCACCTGTCTCCCTTGGAAAATCTCCGAGATATGGCTATGGTTGTTTTGATTTTTCAGAATTATGGTGATGCCACAAACATTTGTGGAATTACATTCAAATTTTTGTAGATACTGCCTTTATTATTCCTTACGATCCGTTGGGAAATTTTCTGGATATGACAACTTAAAGTAATTACCAGGGCAACATAAAATATTTATGATAAGCCTACGAAATGTTTATATAAATATTGACGAAAAGTGGGCAAAATATTGACGATGATACATACGAAAAAATAAACAATTTCTTTTATTAACGGTCGAGATGTCATGGAAACGGTCACGATGTATGAGGATATGTTTTCTCAAATTTTCAAACAAAAATTATCGTCGATAATCTTCTAGGCTCAACATCACGCGATGTAAAGGTACATATTTGAATACTTCAATCTCTCGTGCGACTCGTTGAATTCACCCATTTTTGAAATGCCTGCAATTACTTTGAATTTGACAATTCTCGTTTTTGATTAGTGCTTCACCGTGAAGCGATAAATATCATTATCGAGACCGATAACGAGACGATATCAAAAAAATTATTTCTCTTACGACCGAGGACGAGAATGAGAAGAGTCTGGCCGGTATCTCGCTCTCGGCGATAATGTAATGTTTATCGTACGATAGGCACTAAATAAATAATACAAAAACTTTTAAAACACAATATCTTGGGACCTATGGTAACAGGCGTTTTGAAATTCGGCGCTAGGATGTATATTGTCTATGTTAAGTACCTCACGAAATCTTAACGAGATTAGGCAAAGTCAAACAGTTTGATTACTAGTCAGAAGTTATGGGAAAAGTAGTATATTTTTGCATGGAAAGCAGAATTTAAGTTTTCTAGATTAAAATTTCGGAAAAAAATCCTTTCTTAACAAATATTGATATGTTATATTTCAACGCCAAACAGTTTGGCATGGGTGTTAGTCAGGAAAAAGAAAATACCCTTTAAGACTTAAATTTCAAATTATCATCACATTGACATAAAAGGAGGTCACCTTTTAACAGTTTTATGATTGAGGAATAAAGAATTTTGCTTGTGCATTGCTCCCTAGTCTGGAAAATAATTATTTTCTGACCAAAAAATATGAATTTATGCTTTTCTGGGCTATTCCTACAGCTATACTTTTTTAGGCTTAAAAAAAAATAAAAAAGCACTTATATTCCAAAAACTATTTTAGTGAATGTTACCAAATGGTAACAGTAGGCATTAATAGATAGCAAGCATAATTCTTACATGTCACCATTTAATTTTTAAATTAGCTTTTTATTTGACTTAAGGCTTCAAGGTTAATAGCTAAGAAGGCAAATAGACTAAGTAGCTAAATTCTTAAAAAAATTGTGATCCATGATTTTTGTTCTTTGTACGCAAATACTTCTACACACATATGGAAGGATTTTATAAAAATTTAAAGTTGTTTTTAAAATAAAATCCTTATTAATTTTTGAATTTTTTGAACTATTTTTTTGATGTATTATTATACAAAATGTGCTTTTTATGGATATATTTATTATGGAAAGCTAAACTCGTTTTTAATAAAATCCAGTTGAATATTTTAAGTAGATTATTTTTGATGAGTGATGTGTGATTACTTCACTAATTGTGCGCCAGTTCGCTTAATTAATATTTCCATATAATTGAAATCATGCAACAAAATCAAATGAATGTCACTTAACCATTTTATTAATTGAAAACCATTTAATTACGAATTAAATTACAATTTCTAGTACAAATTATTTCAACTACACTTATCGCATTTAACACACTTTTAAGGCTCGTTAGTAACAATTTGCATATCGATTAAAATACTTAGTCGATAGCGAGCAGCAGCAGTAACAACAACAACAACAACAGCATACATTTATACTATTGCAAGGTATTAAAAAACAACAACAACAATTTCATGCATGTAAACAAGTGACTAAAGGAAATAATATATTTAAACAACAACAGCTAATACCAAAAGATAGTAACAAATGCAAAGTGTATCTTTCAGATAAAACCAACAACACCACAAGCAACAAAGCAAAGCAAAATTAATTTAAAAAAGAAAAACCGAAAACGTTCCACCAGCTTGAATGGGTCGCAGCTGCAAACGCAGAACTTCGTAAAGAGGCAAGCGCGCAGTAGAAGGGGAAGATTGCGGTGGCTTACGAAAAAAAGGCCTAGACAGGCGACAGCATGCGCTAATATTTTGACAGCGAGTGATAAAGAAAATATTTATATTTTTATTTTTTGAGGCATAGCTAATTTAGAATGTTTTTGTTTTCTACTTAATTTAAAAGTTCACTTAGTTGCAAAAAAAAAAAGATTTGTTAATTTGAAAACGTTTTTTCTCTTTTGTATTTTGATTTAAAAAGTAATAATTTTAAGCGGCCCAATTGTGCCCAACCATATCTAATTGCGCGGTTCTTTGACCTAATTGCTAGAATATATTTTCATCGACACACAGCCGTCACAATTCGAATTTGCCATTATCGTAGCTCCCTTGATTGCGCTTTAGGGTCTTTAACCTTAGAAGCGTGCCCTTAGCACTTAATGTTTGTTGTTGTATTGCGTCGCATAAAACGCCATCGATTAATAATTCGATTTTGGCTTTAATTATAAACGTTTTCATATTTTTTCTTTTTGTTTCCATCATAGGCATGAAATTGTGCCCTTAAGCGTTTTGCATTGAAGGGCCATAGGCCTAATCGAAAACAAAATTAGTTCCGTTTTTGCTAATTTAAATATTAAATTATTAATTGTGTTATTTATGAATTTGCAAAAGAAAAACAATATATTTTTTTCAACTTTAAGTGTCTGGATTTAGTTGATGATGTGTAACGAATTTGTTAAGGCACAAAAATTTATTGGTAAAAAATATGCCATGCTTTCTTTAAATTTTATTATTTGGGCCACTATTCGTACCCACTACTACTTAAAGATTTGGCAATAACGCTTAAAGTTTTTATTGAAATAAGTAAAAAAGTGTGGGAAGTTATTTTTCAATTTTTTCACCAAGACACCGTTTACTTATGTTGATTTCAAAACGAAGTTGAATTTTCCAAGGTCCTATAGCTCATTGAACAAATGCATTGATAAAGGATGTGCTAGCAAAAGCAATGACTGAACTGCGTGATAAGCAATTCAAAAACAACGCTTCAAAACTTAGCAAAGTTGCAGAACTACGCATTGAACGGCCGATAACTAACAGAAGTATCGTAATTAAAATACACAAGCATAAGAAGTCTTACGCATACAACAGTGTACAACAGCAGCATCGTGATCGCTTCTTGTAAGATCAGCAGGCAATGGTCATGAGTGGGTACCACTACCTCAAGGAACGGTAAGCAAGTTTTAATGATTCTGTGTACGTACATGCGATTTTACGCTCTCTAACGTTTTTTTACGCTCTTTAAGCGCGTTCTCGTTCTCATTTTTACGCTCCTTGAGCGCCTGCGCGTTCTCTGGGCAGCACCGGTCATGAGTGAAGCATCAGAGACAAAAAATAAGTAAATAAAATCCTTTAGAATGGTTGGTAAAATTTGTATTTTCCGATTAGAACAACCGTCTGGGCACATAAATCAGTTAATGCTGATTTGTGATCAAAAATTGACTTCGATGTTAATTGTGTAGCAATTTTTTAGTGACAGTTTCAAAGAACAAACTATTATCTAAATAATGATACCAGCTCCGATTTCTCCATTTAATTTATTTCATCAGGCTCGCTTCAAGTTCTTAATACTTTAATTTATAAATTGTTTTGAGCGTTCAAATATGCTTCCCGCTTAACTAGTTTTTCCTAGGCCAAACTAGTTCATCCAAAGCATGTTAAAATGAACCAGTTTAGCCAAGGCTAAGCTTTGGTAATTATTTACTTTAATGGCCTCAGTCTAGATTTTACATCTTTAAGTATATCCATTAACGTGTTAGCTGCGGCCTTCAGTCGCTGCTCAATTTATTTATTTTTTTTTTGGTACACCACGAGCTTCGGTAATCAGCGGTGTTGAAGGAAGTAAGACCTGAGTCTTCCAGGGCTAAGCTGGTTTATCCTAACACGCTTCAAATGAACTAGTTTTGCCAGTATCATATACATCAATTTACAATATTTCGGAGAACAAAAACTTTTCGACATAATTTAATGTAGGTTTTGAAAAGGGAAAGCAGCACTTTCACATGCCGTAGAAAAATTTTGATGAGAAAAATTAATTTGCGGTGCTATGTACTCCCGCTTATAAGAAACGATTAATGTTAGAAAACAAGCGCCCGGGCGACTTTTATTTTGTTTTTTTTTTTTTCAGGAAAATTATCAATGAGGTGGTACCTCGAATACGTAGCACCATGAATTTTTTGAGTGATGCAACTTTGTGGTAAAAACCTGGATATGCATATAAAATTTTATAAGCTTTATCAACATTGCCTATATCCAACTTACTACTGTGTCCAAAAAATAAGGCGACATTGTATTTATTTTGAAAATTCTTCATTTATTCTTCCAAATCAATTTCATCCCCTTCAAAGTAATCCCCGCCCGATGCAATGCACTTATGCCAACGGATTTTCCAAAATTTTCCGTCTAAAAAGGCCGGAATTGTGGAAAGACAATTCATGGTTTTTACACAACGATAATGCACCATCCCATACTGCACACGTAATTCGTGATCATTTCATCAAAAACTCAACCCATATCGTTCCGCAACCACCGTATTCACCTGATCTGGCGCCGTGTGACTTCTGGCTGTTCAGCAGGCTCAAAAGACCGCCCCGGGAACACCGTTTTGATACGATAGAGGAGATTCAAGCCGCAGCAAAGATGGAACTGATGGCCATCCCGGAAAGTGACTACAACCAATGTTTCGAAGATTGGAAAATCCGTTGGCATAAGTGCATTGCATCGGGCGGGGATTACTTTGAAATTTATGAAATTGATTTGAAAGAATAAATGAAGAATTTTCAAAATAAATACAATGTCGCCTTATTTTTTGGACATTTTTTTTTTTGCCCGAAAAGAACTTTTCGACTCTGAAACGTCCATTGCTCCCATTTCAATGTACAATTTGACCAGATTTTAGTAAAGACTATAGCTCTGCACTTGTACCCCTCTTGTTCAAAGTTCAATTCAAGTTGAACACATTGTATTATTTATACGCCGCGGAAGAGGTCCCTCTTCTTATTTGAACTCTGGTTGCGGTCTTGCATAAGTGAATAATTTCCAATGTGAAATTTCATTATCGAATTCATTAAGAGTTAAACTTAATTGTAAAATGCGCTTTACAAAAAATTTGCTAATAGTCAAATTATAGCATTTAACAGTGAGCACAATAACAACAATCTCACTGCCTGAAAACAACAAATAAATTAAATAATAATAATACGTTAAAATAATATTTTACTGCATTATTTCGCGCTCAGTTGAGCAGTGCATTTGTAAAATTGTTTTACTCGCATTTTCTTGTAGTTATGTTCACATGTTAGAAAGTATGTGTGTTGGCCAAGTTAATGTATTTGTGTTAAGTGTGTGCAAGAAATATCTAAAAGGTTCCTGTTCGAGTTTACGACTCGGCCGTCTATGAATGTTTATTTGTTGTTACTGCCATTGTTGCTGTTGTTGTTTATTAACAAAATAATTACAAACTGCATTTGTGCGCTTTGCAAAAATATAACAAAACTTTACATTTTTCCTTAATCGAATGACTGACTAACTGATTGACTGAGTGGGCAAATGATGAGCAAAGCAAGCATACAAATCTGATAATTATCAGAGGTATTTACATAGTTTTCAGAAAAATATTTATGGATATCAAATGATGTTGAACAAAATTTGTTCTTATTCTAAAAGGTTAAACTTAGATATGAACACTATTTTTTATAATATTTACTCTGAAAACTATTGAAATTTTCCATGACGAACAATCACAATCTTTGATTTTTTGCGCTGCATAGTTTTGGACATTTCTTTAAAAATGGATCTTTACTAGACTATCCTAAAACAGGGTGATTAGAGCAATTTACTTTGATCCATTTTAGATTCTCTAACTTTTAAATGGAAAATCAAAATATAAATTTGCTAACGCAAAAATGTTGAGGGAAAAGATCAATGATTTTATGTTTGATTCAACCATTAGCGCCAAAGCCGAAAATGTTTAAATTAAAGAGAAATATTTTTGATTGAAAAAGAATCCACGTTAATTTGAAACGATTTCATGTATGGTTCGGAGTGACAAATTTATATAATGTTAAATGAAAAAAGTAATTTAAAATACTTTTCGAGTTCAAAATACAATTCAAAGTTGTTTGTATTCAAAATAAAAGGAAAAAAGGTAATCTTAATCATTCTCAACTTTAAAGCTTGCGACTTTGCCATAAGCCAAAGAAAATATACGAAAATTTTTGACTTTCATAATATGTGTTTTAAAGTCTTTAACACTTAAAAAATGTGTCAATTTAACAAAAGTGCTGTAAAAGTGTTCTGTTTTCTCCCACGGCAAAAAAACTAATACAACTCGAATACATTAGTACTTTCGTGACCACATACATCACAAATGATTAGTACTGATGACTTCTAGTCAAATATATTATTGCTAACAAGTGATGAGTTTCCATATTAACCAGCAATAAAAAGGTCGATTGACTATCATTAGCGACCTTAAGTGTTAGGAACAATCCCTAATGGCCACTAATCAACACTGATCAGCATACAAAAGATTTGAAAGATGTTACTATTGAGTTTTTAAAGAGTTTTCAAAGATTGCACTAATCAAATCACTAATGGGCACTTATGAAAAACTTATTTTTCGTGTATTGACAATAACATTTTTTTAATTTTTTGTGTTTCCAGAGTATCATCGTGTGTAACACAGTGCTGTCATAAAAAAACGATAAAAATTCTAATAATGGTAAATATGCAAATGTTTCATATTGATTGCCCACACCTTAAGTTCAAAATGTTCTTACAATAAAATTCAATGTAAGTATGTTCTGTGAGCATTAAACTAGCTAAGGAGTGGAAAAACTGCATAAAAACTCAATTTCTTAATATAAAATATTTTTTACATTCAGTTTTCAGTGATTTTTCGATTAATATGGTGATTATCTTTAGGTTCATAATGAAATTGAGTGAACGCGAAGCTTCATCAGATTGCATTTTGTGCAACGCCGGATTAAGGTAGAGACTAAAACCTCGTACACCCATCACGCTTTGTGGTAAGGGAAACGAAGGGCCATTTTTTGCTTACACCAATGTCATTTTCAATAAAAAAGGAACCGTTCTCAGTTTTCAGTCCCGAGCACCAATCTATTTAATGTGGACATAAAATAAATAATTCTTGAATTCACATATCCAACTAGTGCATTCAAAGAAATACGAACCCTTTGTTCGTTCTTTCTCATCTTCAGGACTCTGAGATAACCTTGCTTTTAGTGTAAATTGGAAGCTGACCCACAATTATGTATGTGAAAATATAAACATACTTTCTGTTTATGAGGTTTAATAGTAGTATCTACAAATTGCTCTATAGTTTCGAAGACACCACATGTCAACGGGTTTCCCCAAGTAAACAGGGTCATAAGTGCAGTCTTTTCTCCCAAAAAATTTACAAACTGCCCGAATAAAATTCATACAAATTTGGTACTGATTTTATGTAAAATCAGGCTTTTTTTTTTGGTTTCTACAATCAAAAAATATCAAATTTACAGTGATTTTTTGTAAGGAGATAACCCATAAAATCGATATTGCCTTGCATAGAAGATTTTAAGGCTAACTTTTTCTGCTTAGATTTTGTGACATAGTTTTTTAAATTCAACCGACCCCTCTACCCCTTTACTTACCACAAGTATCACTGTCACTATCATCAATGGTGCTCGCTTGATCGCCACTTACTTCACTGCCGCCACCACCAGCACCACCGATATTTGTCTGTGCACCACCACCCCCACTTAAATCACGCACACCAATAACCGGATGTGGCGAACGCGATCGATCATCATGCTCAAGACCAGCGCGTGCTGCTTCAGCATCCATTTCCCGAAGACGTTCGCGCTCCTGTTGCAACGCAGCATAGTGTGCCGCTTGCACTGCGTGCAGCCCATTGTGAGCACCAGGCGCAAATCCAACGAGATGTGCAGCAGCTGATGGTGGCAGTTGCGGATGTGGATGTGCGGGATGCATCGGATGCTGTTGAGCAGCTGCTGATGGCGGTGGGGAGCTGCCATAGTGATGTTGCTGCTGTTGTTGTTGCTGTTGATGCTGCTGCAACAAGTGTTGCTGTTGCGCCAAATAATGTTGCAGTGCAGCATGTTGTTGCTGCTGCTGATGATGATGCTGCTGCTGCTGTTGTTGTTGATACTGTTGCAATTGTAATGGATGTTGCAGCTGATGCGGATGTTGCATACCGCTGCCGATTCTATTGCTTTGGGGACTTGGCGGTGAACCATTACATATAGCGGCAGCTGCCGCGGCAGCGCTACCTGCCAAAATATCGGTGATCATGAAACGTGATCGGGACGCATGTAGTGAGGACATTGAATCGCGTTGCACTGCGCTTGGCGGAACGACAACGTTTGCGGTGGCGGTGCTGGACATCTCAGGGGGCATTGTTGTCATTGGGCGTGTTTATTTCCGAAATTTTTTTAAGTTTTATGATCTTTTTAATCAAAACTTTTTGCACTTTATTAACCAACTGTCAGTAGCTTTGTATCTTTGAGATACAACTTAATAACTCTAATGCTTTTTATATCTTCACAATAGATTTAAATCCTTTTATAGTTCACATTTAAATTTTGCCGTCGCTTTACTTTTATTTGTGCACAACTTTTGAAAGCAGATAAAAATTACTTCACCACTTTTTCACTGCTCTCGACCGTTCGTCTTTACTGTTGGACCGATACTAACCGTTGTGCTACCGTTCCAACAGCTAGCAGCCGCTTGTGTGCAGTAACTTGTAGTTACCTTTGAAAAACCAGAAAAGTGAGTTGTCAGAGCCACTAGCATGACTATGCTCATCTCTTTCTGGCACACCACTTAGAGCGGCGCTCTTCTTGCTCTCAGTGGCGCATGCGCTTGTCCGTCCATTTATTCATGAGTTCGCTGGTACGTAGTGGTGGGTTGTATTTTGTTGCGTATCATTGTATCAGCGTATCTGCTGGATGCATTTATTGGTCATAATTGTTTTCAATTGACATTCATTAGATATCAATGAAAACAACAGCAACAACAACAATGACAACAAGAAAAAAAACATCTGCTTGACAGTACCACGTCACGTCATGGCTCACAAGCTGACTTATTATTTGGTGGTCTCTTGCTGAAGTGTAAATGAGTAGAACGTAATGGTGAGATTTGGTGAGGAGTAAATCGCTTGAAAACACTCGTAGTTTTGAATTGAGTTTGTGGCCTTATTCTTCATTTAATAAAGAACGATAGCCATAAAATTACCCAAAAATTAAAGGAGATATCAACCAAAACAAATTTTGTTTAAAAGAACTTATTTCCTCAAGAAAATTCGACTAAAAATGAATGTTAAAAAGCTTTTCATACAATCTTAAATTTTTTGAGAATTTTTATCAAAATTTTTTTAAAAATAACCCAGAAACCGGAATTGTAAAATGATTTAAAAACTTTATGCTTCCGGAGTGTAAGCAAAACTTCTAAAAGTATTAACGCTTAAAAGATTTCCTACTTCGAGCTTTTTTCATTGAAAACCGTCAGCCGACTTTTTTCTTATTTTTTAGGTATTTGTGTATCTTCGAACGATTTTACCATTTTACGGTTTATTTTTGTTTCGGGCTATTTTCCTTCATAAAAATGTGCATAGAAAATATTGCGTAAATATGATATGATTATTTAAACGATTTTTTCTGATGTCCTTAAAATTTTTCACGCAATTTTTTAATTAATTTTTTTAATATTTTGGACTATCTACATAAACGGATGTGCTCATTTAAAAAAATAACATGGTAAAAGCTGTATTATAGCTACAATAATTTATTATAGAGGATCGCGGGGTTGGTTTTAGCAGGTGTAAGTTTCAACATTCAAGTTCTGAGAATACCAAATAGCTCAGAAATATTTTTTTTTGGCCACGCTCCATTGGCTGGGCTTATTAAATTTATCCTCCGACGTTGTAAAAAAAAGTTATGAGTGAGTATCAAAAAATTGAGCCAAATCACAAATTTCTTATATATTTAAATTTTCATTATTGTGTAAAATTTTGGTGTTTCTGTACTACATTCTTTTTTAGTGTAAGCATCAGTTCAAAGTTTTGATACTTTTTTGGCGATTACTTTCAGTGCGTTTTTTATGAAATTATTTTCTTCATAAGAAACGGTGATGGGGCAAGTATTATCAAAGCGATGGGGTAAGTTTTAACACGATAAGCGCTATAAAATCTGTTAAAACATGCCTCCATACTGTTGAAACTTGCCCGCACTCCATTTTCGCAAGCAAAATGCTTAAGTATGCTCTCAAATAAATGAAAAATACAAAAAAGAAATTAATTGCGTTCTTTTTAAAAATTCGAGGATGATGTGAAGCAAAAGTGGGTAAGAGTCATTACTCCAATTCGAATTCCAATTTCATTCCAGGATCAAAACTTGGTGGGAGAAAGTTTTAATTCCAGTCCAACAGACTTGAATGATGAATTCATAAACTAATTCCATAATAAAAGAAACTCATTTTTTTCGGTTCTTCCCCAGCATCAAAATTTGATGAGCAAACGTTTTGCTCCATACCACCAAAAGCCTCAAATTAAGAATCGACTTTTTCAATTTCATGTCAAAAGGAATTGATTCCTTTTTCCGTTATAATCCTGCAATCAAAGTTTGAATTTAAAAGAAACTTGATTCTTTAAGAAATCGGAAAAACAATTTGCTAAAAAAAAACTGCAAACGATAACTGTTGAGCATTTCAAGAAGCTGTTTTACAACAATGAGTTTTGAACATCATTATTGGTGACCCGGTTATAAATTGAAATTCCACTTTTAGAAAAAAAAAAGTTTTTTGCACAAATAAATAAGGAAAAGACGAAAACGTGCTTATATCTGTAATAATTGCCGCGAAGAGTTTTTTTCTAAAAATAGTTGTTTGTTTCATAAAAAATATCCAATATTTTTTGTTTTTTTTTACTATCGTCGCTCCTCGTAAACATTCTTTGCTTCACCAGTGCTTCATCTAGTCTTGTATAGTACCTTCCTAAAAAGTTGTATTAATTGTTCATAGCCTAAAAACGGAACGACACTGGACATAAAATGAGTTTTTTGTCTTGTAACAATCATTTGGCCATAAAAGTCCATTTTTGTTCAAAATAATATCATAGAAAAAATTCACCATAATTAATATGTATAGTACGCTGTGGTCAATAACAAACTATAAAAATATTTTATGGCAAGAGCATATTTTCAACATTTTGCTATAACAAAGACATATTGCAAAACTCAACATAAGAGAGAGAGAGAGAATTGGAAAATATATTCAACTCATCATGTAACATAAATTGCTTTTGGTGAAAAACGAAAAAAAGAAAAAAACATGTGATGTAGTTATGTTGTATCCACCATTGTTGCTTTTATTGCTATTAATTGATGTCTTCATCTTCAGCGCTGACGCAGCATCTCTTTGTTCGTTCCACTGTAGCTCCGCCTCGTTGAATAAACCGTTTTTTTTCAAGCCGCCAACCCAACATAATGTTGCTGTTTCTTTTACGCAACAGCAGAAGTGGTCGTAGAGCAGACAATGATGCCAATTTTTTTTTAAAGTTTTTGTTTTTCTTTTTATATGAACTTTTTTGTTTTGGCTCTTAACACTTTTTGTTTGGCATTTAAGCAGTAAATTGACAGCAGTTAAATGGTGTTGGTGTCTGTTTCACTTTATGTGTGCAATGGTTTCAGTGTGTGCGTATTAGTGTGTACTAGTATTTGCTTACAACGCAGGCGAGCGTTAAAAATGGCTTCAAAGCATTTAATCCCAAATATAAAATACTATCGCTTTACAACAAATTGAATTAAGTTTTTAAATATATATATATATATCTATTGCTCAGTTTACTTGACGCCCCGGGCGAAGAATGCCAATGCCGCCCCCTGTCCTAAAATAATAAAAACAAAATCTCTTAATTAAATTTGGAAGCTATTGATCAGACTGAAATTGAAGTTTAATAGTGCGAAGACCATTTTGCTGCCCCCAAAGCCTTTGCGTCTGGGGCAGTCGCCCCCTCCTACTGCGTTTGCTTGATTCAGATTACAGTATCTACACGAGCTATTAGAACGCTTAGAGAAACTCACAAAAGTTGTGCCCAGTTACTTATAAAATATACTGTTTAGCATATAAGAGTATTACCTATATTGGACGTATTTATGTACTATGTACGAGCAGAGCAGAACATAATTTACAAGTGTTCACCAACAATTGTCTTTGGCGAATCCCAAAAATTTACTGACCTAGGACCATCTCTAATGTCGATTTGTTCACTCGAAGCCATCAAGGCTGCCAAGTAGCCGCTCTGGACGCGGCCAGGCCGTTAGTTGCATGTCAAAGCCGTAGGAATTGGAAAATTTTGCGAATAGTCGTTAATTGGAAGTAAAAGCCGTATATGGCCGTTAATTGGAGGCACAATTTTCTTATACAAGCGAAAAAAAAGAAACATCCCACATTGTCCACAAAAATAAGGTGCCTCCTTACTACGTAGTACAAAGTACGAGCATTATCGCTGACCAAAAAGAATACAAAGGTCACCAACTTTTCCGTAAAAATTTTTCCATTTTAACAAATTTTTGTCCTATTTTTTTGAACCCTGGATTTGCCATTCAAATTAAAAACGGCGGGAACGGACATATGTTACAAAAACCTCCAATTGAAGTCAGAAAGCAATCGTTGGAGTGGAAACCGTAGGATATTAGAAAACACGGCCATCCTAAGTCATCGTGGTAACGATCCGTGTAGCAGGAAATACGTGAATCAGGAAAAAGTTGGTGAGTATTGGAGGCCTAAAGCTCCGTGAGGCGATAAGGGACACAAGAAGAATATATGAACAGTGGCGTCCTTGAACATTTGTCGCACGAAGTGTCAATCTACAGCCCCCCTTGAAATAATTTTCAAATTTTAATAGTAAATCAACCAGATTTTCGAAAACTTAATGAATACCGAGTATTTACATTTTGTCTACTTTTAGCCTAGAGTGACGCAGCGCCTTCCCTTTCCCTAGCTATGCCACCATTCTGAGTATCATACACTAGACAGTGATGGCGAACGTTTTTTGGAAGTGGGTGAAATTTCGTTCATAATTTTTTAGTCCTAGCTCGTGGAAGACTGCAATTGAAGATTTGAATCAAGATTTTGAATCAGTATCATTAGAAAAAGACTTTTACCGATATCATTGAGAGTATCGCAAAAATTCACTTCCGTTCCGCAATTTCGTTTTTGGCTAATTTTGATTTGAAATTAGCAACTTGAAAAACTTAAGTTTCTATTATCTTCTTATTGAATCCTACTGTTATACTGGAGATATAAATGCATTATTAAGGCAATTGGAAAAATAATTTCAAGTTATTCCATAAAAGCAAAACTGCACGCCAACACGTAGGTAACCCAGTTAAGCAAACATCATCACTTCCTCTCAAATATTTAACTTTTGGTTCTCATATGCATTTTTGTTTAATGAATTAAAGATTCTTTAATGATTGCTACAAAATTAATGATTTCTTAAATTTCATTCTCAACAATTTTCTTGGTTGGGCACACAAAAAAAACGCCCGCCCTTCCATTCATTCATTAAAATAAAAATCTTCTACTTCCAATGCGTTAATGCGCCAAAGGGAACCAGTTTCACACATAACCTATTTGAAAATGTTGAAAACGCCTGCAAGGTAAATCGTCGCCCCTCTTGCGGCATTTGATCCCATTTGATTTTATGTAGATCTAAATAGTTTTTAATTCGTTTCGAGTTGATTTGATTTCTACGTCGCCGTCGCCGTCGCCGTCACTGTTGCTGTTGCTGTTGAAATCGAAAATGATTTACTGCAATTTATTTCCAATTAATTCCGGATTGAACGCATGAAATAGCCAGCGGGATCGGATCGTTGCTACTGTGCTTACGGTAGCTGAAACTGCATTCATTTGATAATCGTTTTCGTTTTGAGGCGGATTTTAAATTTGATTTTTCTTTCCTTTTGTGTCGGTAGAACTGTTCTAGGTAAAGAAATTTTCTGTAGATCAGCAGAAGATAGGGTATATGTTGGAAGAGTAAGCCATATGAAATGCAGTATATTAAATTGAAACTGACTTTTATTGAACGAACGTTGCACATTGTGTCATGTAGGTAAGTGTATACAAAGTTTAAAATCAACGTTTTGAAATGCAATGAATGCATGAAATACAGCGTTGCTCATTTAATCATAAATTTTACACTATGAAGGTCTAAATTTCATTTATAGTAATGCACTTAAGGAAAGTTACTTTTTTTTGTGGTAGAAAGGAAAAACAATAGATTTGTGCAATTATTTTTATTTGTTATTATCCTCGATGGTTTCTTTCATTGTTATGGATCGGATAGACTCACAAAATTGTTTATCAATGGTTTTCATACATAATAAAATAAAAAATTCAGTTAGTAAATTATTATGCGAGAGAATGTCAAGAAGCATTACAGGTGCGACCTTAATAGTTCCTGTAAGCTTAAAATTTAATTTTTTGGAGTCATATCTACAAATATTTGCACAATGTGTCTTAAGATTTTCCTCTTCTAAGCAAACATTTTCTGACAGTTAGATGTCCCCAAAAGGCGCTTCATCATAGCCGAAAGCGCAATTGATGAATCTGAAGGCTTTTTGAAAATCTTATACGTTGGATGTTTTGGGTGAGTCAACAAAACAGTGAATATTTTCAGAAATTGTTTGAAACACGTTACTACCAAAGTTCAAGTTCTTTTCGATGTAACTCCATCTTATGAACAAATGATTTGATTCGAACGTAAAGAGAATATCTGAAGTGGCATATCATATTGTGGGTTGTGCAACTATTAAGGAATAAAATCAACAACAGTTTTGCAACATTGTTTAGCAACACTGTTCATTATTGCTTATCAATAATGTTGAAAAAAAGTTCAAAGCAACATTACTTAGCTGCAGAATGCATAGCAACAATGTTAAGTATCAGTGTCCGATAGCAATAAATATCAATATTTTCCAGAAACTGCCCAATATGCACAAAAACGGATGCGGATCCGTAAGGGATCCGAAATGGACCTCAAAATCGGAAAAAAACCGGAATGCGCTTTTTCGTATCCGGAACGGATCCGAAACGGATGATTTTCTTCTTGAAAAAACGGAAGCATCATCCGCTTTGTCGGATCCGAAACGGACGTCATAAACGGAAAAAAACCGGATTACGCTTTTTTTATTATTAATATAAAAGGCAGTTTTCAAGATATTTTCAATAAACAAATACAGTTCTCTACTCCTTTTTTGTTTTTATATATATTTTTAAATTAAAAAAATAAAAAAAATTAAAAAAAAAATGCCGTCGCCGGGGTTTGAACCTGTATCTTCCCTCTGCTTATGCAATAGTTGTTGCATGCGTAGCTTAACAACATCAGCCACCACCTTAATTATTTTCTGCTGGCTAAAAATATAATATTTGAATTAGAAATCGACAACTGCTCAAAATAAATCTTCACCTTTTCATTTTGATAGAGAAATAATTAAATTTAAGTATGTCATAAAAATAATGGAAGTAGCTGAGTTGGTTAAGATGAGCATCTTTGAACCAGTGGCATGGCGCAGGACGCGCGCAGGTTCGATTCTGTTCGGTGGCAGGTAAAAAAATAAGTTTCCTTAATGTGATTTACTACTAATTCATATTCACTTAGTAAAACTAAGTGTTGAATAGCATTAAAAGAAAAATAGATGTAAAATAAGTAAAAACTCAAAAAAAAAATTAGATTTGGGAAAGAATAAAAAAAAAAATTTTTTAATTGCGTATAATTTTTTGGTACAGTAAAATACTCATTATTAAAGAAAAAGGTCGTCACGAATGCGTTTTATTTAGAAAAACGAATCCGAAAAAGCGGATTCCGGTTTTTTTCCATTTTTGAGGTCCGTTTCGGATCCGTTACGAATCCGGCAAAGCGGACGATCCCTCCGTTTTTTGAGAGGAATTTCATCCGACAACGGATTCGAATCGGATCCGAATCGGATCCGAAACGGAATCCGCTGGAACGGATCCGAAACGGATCCGTTTGGCACATTGGGTGTGCATGGAAACAATAAATGAAAATAATATTCCGCAACAAAATACAACAATATTATCTTGCATTAGCACCACCAAATTGCTAAACTGATACTGGTTAGTGCATTGCTCTTTTTTTACACATAAATATTTAATTCGTACATTGTTGCCACAAATTTCTTCAGTTTTATCCAAAAAACCTAAATTGTTATATTGCATTAAAAGTTGCTTTAGTCAGCATCGGGAAAACAAGAGTCGCTTTCGATGCTCTTGAATTAAATTGAATTATAAAAATTTACATAATGAATAAATCAAAAAATTAAATTAAAAGCAAAACAATTTAAGTCAAATAAATTTCATCGTAAGATTATCTGCATTTTAATTGATTTTATGGACAGCGTGTTAAAGTCTTAAAAACCAGTGCAATTAAGAAGAGATTTATTAGCAATAAACTTATTACTCATACGAGTACTAATGTGGTTTTTTTTCAATTAAGTACTAAATGGACTTAAACTAAAAGTTGGTAAAAATAATAATTTAATAAATGTTCGGATCAATTATCGCGATATTGTTAATTGAAATCGTTGCATTTAATGTTACAAAACTAGCAAGATTTTGCGTTGAGATATAATGGAGAGTGTCATGCCTAAAAGTACCATTCAATATTCACATAAGACATTTATATTTCCTAATATCTATGTACGTTTTTTTTCACTAATCCCCTAAACGGATTCAAACTTCAGTCATATTGTTAACCTACTGCACTTTCTCACCAACGACTCGTGGCTGGCGTCAAAATATATCTGCTATACTGCCATAAACATCCTGAATCCATTTAAGACAAACAACAGCTTTGGCTTCACCTCAAAATCCTCACAATTTTAATTGAGCTTTAGCACAGCATTCATCGCTTTACGCTTACGATCGCTAATCGCCTTGATGTGCCGCTGGCACTAACTCGGAACTGAAATCCGCCGCTCCTACACAATCCGGCACGTCGCATAATCTTTAAGATACAAATTTTTGTTGGCGTCACACGAACTGCGTTCGCAATATTCATTCATTTAATAAACGGATCCACTACAACTTTGAGTCACTGTTGTTGTCTTGATTTGACCATAGCACTTACTCACAACAACAACAGCAACAACAACAGACAACTCGGTCACACTGGACCATATCATTCATTCATTCATTTATTGTTACAGGCAGAACGTTTATGTTTGTCCATGGTAGTATGTATGACGTTACGTCACGCTATGTCACGACATGTCATTTCATCAAAATGTTTTTCAGTTGTGTTGCGTTACGTTGCGTTGTTAATCACGCCATGTCGCGATCAATTTGTCGGCACTTTAGATGAAAATAATTTCCCTTCCTTGTAGTGGGATTTCTCGGGATTAAGTTTGCGCTTTTATTTATTTAATTTTTGTTGACCCTCATTAGGGATTTGTTGAGATCGTTTTGGGTGCCTTATTAATGTGTATCATTTTGTTGGCTCTGAACTGACGTTAAATCGAAGCGTTGTTGTTTTGTGTTCTGTAGCTAAGGGAGGGGCCGGCCAAACGAATTATAATGCGATTAGGTATATGAGTAAAGTGAGAGTTTTTGTGCTAAAAAGCCAAGATGAAATTGAGAAGGTAAATTCATTCATAAAGTCTCGAAACTATGATACATTTAATGAACGTTATGAAATTTCAGTTTTATCTAATGATGGTCCTGGAATGTAAAGAATACTGCTCAACAAGAACTGAATGCCAAGAAGTTGGCAGTTCATTAAAAAAATTTCAAATTTTTTAGGAAAGTTTCCAAGGTCATGCAAAAAATGTATATACGTCAGATTGAGCTATGTTAGACGATTTTAAGAAGCAAAGAAATAAATGTTAGAAGTTCTTAACACTTAAATGTTAGTAAAAATATATTTTTGAAAATATTTAAATTAAAAAATGTGAATACAACAAGAAAATTTTAACAAAAAAATCTAAGTAGAAAATAAATCTAGAAAAATTGAAGTGCATGTTGCAAATTAAAAAAAGTATGTACGAGTATACTACAATGTATATATCAAAAAATTAGATACTTAAAAGACTTTCAAAATATGTATAACATTGATAAAATACCGAACCAGAGCATATTTCAGAGAAAAATAAAAAATTGCCAAATCAAGAAAAGTTTTTTTTTCTAAGGAAAGTCTTATGTTTTCCAAGTTTAAAGTGTCGTAACTCAAAAAATTTTATTCGATTTAAAAAAAAAAACGCGTAAGACATTTCCGTTGTTACACTTAACCCAACTTTTCTACTGTGTTTTCTTATCACATTTCGTTTTCGAGATATCTGAAACTATGATCATAATTTTGAGCTGTTTTGTCCTCATATATCTTAAACGTCACTCCTAGTATGGTTCCAAAAACTAATAAGAAAAATATATTAAATAAGATAAAACTTAAAATACATCTGAGACACAGCTTAATCAAATAATAAAACGATATCTTTGTTGAGACATCATCAGTTTTGTCAGCTAGAAACTTTCAAAACTTTGTACAGTTTCGTGATTCCATGATTACACGAGAATGCCTCAGGGTTTTGTATAAGCCAGCATCGCTGATAAAAAAAAGGAATGCGTTGTGCAACCAGTGGAAATTGGAATTTAGATGTATTTACATTGCAAATATAACACTTAAAGGGTTTTAAATAATGTGAAATATTTTTTTAAAGATTTGAATATTTTCTGAGCTAATTTTATAAAACAGATATTCTTTGATTGCGTCACGATTTTGTGCAAATTGATTTAACCAATTTATCGTAAATTATTGGACATCTTTTGACAAATTCTTCTGATTAGTTACTGTATCAAGCATAGAATGCAATCAATAAGTATCGTAATTTATATGACAATTTTAAGTATAACGAAAATCTAGTCAACTAGCAACTAATTTTCATTCAATATAAATTTCGATTGAGAAAAGTAAAAAGTCTTGTAAGTCCTATCCAGCTAGTTCACATAGACTTGGTGGTATCGCTTTAATGTTGCACTATTTCACATTAAAAATTAGAACTTAATTGAATGACACAAACACTTGGTGCTCATAATTTCAACGCATATGAGTATGTTGATGCAAACTGCGCTTGTTATCAGCACATTAAATCGCTTTTATGTGCAATTTAGTTACAAACTAAATGTGATTTGCACTCAACGCGTGCGCCTTTCGATTCACTTAAAACTCTAAATTACTAATTTACGAATATTTGCACTTTGCGCATTGATCGAAAACTCTGATAAGATTTGTGTTCTGATTTTGAGACACTTTGTGAATTTAGCCCACAATATTTTCATTTGTGGCTGGTCACCAAAGTGAACGTGCGACTTTAATTTGAGTTTTTTATGTCATTTTAAGAGATACTCATAATGACGAAAATATTAAAGTAAACGTGAAATTATAGATTTGAAAAGTAGAGTGATAAGATTATTTATGGTGCATATGTACATTTTGCATATGCCTAGATATAGATACGAATGCTGAGATCATGCGTTCATAAAATACTTCATAAAGCTGATAAACTTAATTCTAGACGCACCAAGATATGTTCATAGATATGAGCAAAACTCAAAATAGTATATATGTATGTACAGTAAAGACGATTACATCGACTGTATAGTGATATTGTTATCCTATTACTTTCAATTAACTTTCTTAAAATGCAACTCATGCATTCGGGTGCAAACTTGTGCTCCATTGCATATTCAACTTTAAATATTTAAATCTAAATAATTTTTGGTTTTATTGATTTATTTCGTATACACATGAGTGCCTGCTTGAGTATTTAAGTTTTTCGGCATGTAGGGTTCATCAACTTTCAACGAAATCAACTTTATGCTAAAACTTAAGGAAAAACAAACAACGGAAGTAATTTTATTCAAAATGTTTGCTTGTCTACTGTGCAGCAGCTAAACTCCTGCTGTTGAATGCTTCACTACCCAACATTTCACTACGTGCTCGTGTACACGCGTTGCTTGGACTTTGGCCAAAAATAAACAGTTTAAGTGGTTATTAACTGTAATTTGCATTCTTCCGAAATTTAAGTTGTTAAATATCCGTAAATTTACGATTTAGTGCTGGTTTAGTAATTTAACATTATTAAGGTATTTACATACAGTGGAGCACCAATGTTGCGATGCGAGCAGTATTTCCATTAGCAGTTTTCTGTATGTCATTTAATTCCCATAAACGTAAGCAGCCTTCCACGGTAAATTGCTATTAGAGTTTAAAGAACTTAAAAAGCTTTTAGGCGCAATCTTATTTAGTCATGGAATGCAACATCAACAAAGAGAAAGATACCAGCATACTTTTAGGATAAGCTATTAAATTAAAATGTACGCAAGCACTAAGTTAGACTTTTTATTTCAATATGACATTTTTGTTTTGAGATTTCAACAAGAAGATCCCACATGCCATATAGCCGGAGAAACAATTTATTTGCGGCGTGAGAACTTTCCTGTTCGCGTAATTTTGCGTTTGGTGATTAGAATTGGCCGCCCAGATCATGCGACTTAACGCCTATGAACCATTTTCTTACGGGTTTTCTAGAAATCTAAGGCTTATGCCAATAAGCACCCGACCGACCTTCCAGCAAATCAATATATCGACAGAAATGCTGTACCACACATAACTCTATTCTGTATACGTTATGAATCAATAAAAAAAATACAATTGATCACAATTTATTATCAAAAGCCTGTGTTTTCTATCAAACTTACTTCATGCGTGAATTTTGGTACACCCTTTAAGTAGAGGAGATTAAAATAATTACATGCCATTTCTTCCACAACAACTCTTTGTATTGAAAAATGCCTTTTTATTTAAATTTGAAGCAAAAACTGTGGGTCAAATCTTATCAGACATGGTATTTTGGGCAAGATGATGATGTGTTTTCATCTTGTTCACATAGTCTAAGTGTACAGTGTATTTTCGTTTTACCATATTCTGTTTCACTAAATTTATTTCAATACGCCCAAAAATTCTTAACTTCATTTCCCTAAAGAAATAGCACTCCAAAATTTATGTCTCATTTTAAAATATTTTGGTTCAATTTAAACCAGTGTAAGGCAAACCTACACCACAGTTGCATGTCAATGTGTGCGCCGAACATATTTGTGTCGTGCCGAATCATCCCAGTAGGCAAGGACAGGAGCTTGCAGACCTTCTAGCAGGCCTTACCTGGTAAGATTAAGGCCTTACCACCTCCTTTCAAACTTACTTTCTTTTTTATATGAAACGTCCCGATAAGTAAGGCCTCATTTAGCAGGCCTGATAGAAGTACTCTTCGAGCAGGTCTTCCTACATCGCTTGCGTCAAGAGCCCTTCTAAGAGCGCTTACCGTAGAAGGGGTCATAGAAGTACTTTGAAAAAATTAAATCTTAATACGTCGTGAGACTCTTAGTTAAATGTTTTTTTTAATCTGCGTCAACCTCCCTTACGCTCATATTTTTAATGTTTATTTTTTGTGACGATTTCTTAATTTATAATTTCACATTGAATACACAACACTCTACCACTTTAGCAGAAGACCAACCTAGCAACATGCACACCGTTCGTTACTGCTAACCATGTATCAACTTTTGATGTCGTATAAGTACAATGCAATGACAAAAAAGTAATGTCGAATCATAAAACATTGCAATACATGAAATAAAAAAATACATAAAGTCCTTCTTTTTTGCCTTCTATTATGAGGCCTTATAGCACTGCTGCTGTGGGAAGGCCTTATAGCACTGCTGCTATGGGAAGGCCTTATAGCAGTACATAATAGCATTTCATGAGTATACACTCAATGGAGTGTAACTATTCTGCTAATTAAAAATTCACTACATATAAAATTTACTTATTGTTAATATTGACAGATTGTAAATAAAAACAAAAATCATAGTAAAAAAAAAAAAATTTTTTTGTTATTTACATGAAAATTTAGTTTTGAGAAGGCCTCTTACAATCGGAGCAGTGCTTGCTCAATTGCCTGCTGGGATATTTCGCAGCGTACACTACGAGTATACATACATACACCTCTGCTTGAGCTCTGTCGCAGTTGCCCGCGGGAGACAGCATGCCTTCACACTGATTTAAACACATACGCACAGATTGGAATGCTCTATATTAAAATTTGCTGCTGCTCCAAAAAGTAAGCAAATATATTTTTTCTTTGTTCGTGAAAGCAAAAACCTGTTCATGTTGCTCAAATTGTTAAAGTTCGTCAATTACATCGACTCGAATATATTTGCTACCCCCATTTAAAAATCAAACTCTAACAAACTAAAAGATCTTACTCGTAATCGAGGAGAATCATTAGTTCATACAATGATCTTTAGTGGGTTGGATGCCACAAATAGTCTTGGCCGCTAAAATATTTCTTCACCCGAACGCATTTTGACAAATAAATAAATCTGGACTCTATCAAAGCCATTTCTAACCCTTAGTTATTTTCATCTTAACAACATAACAAACGTCATCGTTATGCAAACGCATTTTAAAAACCAATCCAAGCTGACGTAACAGCCAACATGAATGTAATTCCCAACCCATGAATACAAATTAGACCAGAGAATTGTGTAAATCTGGCAAATTATAATTTCAGTTTAAACAACAAACAAATAAACAAACGCACAAATAGGCTACCAGCATTTGAAATTTTACATGCAAAGTGGAAATTTCCACTTCAATCTCGCCCCCCGCCGCTCACACACTGAAGTGCCGGAAGCTGCTGACATTGGATGGATGGATGAATGCAAAACACTCGCACACTTCGACGCCTTTTTTAGATTTGAGATTTGATGCTCGGTTGATTGGGTTGACTGGTTGCTTGGCTGCTTCGATGGATGGATGGGTGGTTTGGTTTGTTACTTGTCTCGTTGGTCGACTGTTGTGTGGTGTTTTTGTTGCGCTGCATGTATTTGTACCACTTCATGCAAATACACAACAAACACCAATAGAGATTTCATTTCCGTTTCCGTTTCAGTTGTTTACGATGCAAATACGAATATTTTGCATTGACTTGATTACAATTTACATGCGAATGAATTTTGTAGGTTGGTTGGTTGGTGTACGTTTTATGTTGCAAACAGATTCCTAACGTGATCAAATTAAAATGCAAAAATTTTCACAAAAATAACACGAGCATACTTTCAGGCAGCAGTTGTCAGTCGAGCAGCATACTTTCACATTTGTTTTTTTTTTATTTATTTGCAATTTGATAATTGAGAATTTCTCATGAGATACGGAATTCAGTTAAGGAAAACATCTTTTACATATTTTTGCAATTTGCAAGTCCATTAATTCGCTTTGAAACATCGCTAAGAAAAATATTCACGAAATGAGAGAAAATTGGATTTTCATAATTTGCAGAATATTTTTAAACTAAATTACTTTTGGGAATTTTTTTTCTATGAAGGCACCTAGAAATAAATAAGAGCATGTGAAAAATTTTAAAAATAAACAGTGTCAAAATATAAACATGGGTACCAAATAATTTGTAGAAGTTCTTTGATACGATTCATTCCATACAGAATCGATTTGCCGTTTCATGCCACTTTTCCCATTTGCTTTTCAAATTTCTTTTTGGGTGATATCGATTATTAACATATTTTTAGAAAAAAAATTTCCAAATTCCACCCCAAAAATTTTTTTTAATATACGAATTTGTTTGCGTTCTAAAAATATTTTTAAAAATTTAATCACATTGCGCATAAGAGGCTGCTAATAAAATCAGATGGGAATGTCACCAGAGGATCTTCAAATCTTAAAAAAGTCTCGGTGGCTATTAAAAAATAACATTTGAGCAGTTCACACGCGGTAGAAGTGAAATTTTTATTACCATCATATAAATGACAGAGCCTGTTCAGTTTTCTTAGGTGGGAGAAATATATATATATAATAAGCCAATTTGACCATGATAATTCAGTTGTAATTGTAACTATTGGCATTTCTTCCAACCAATCAATAAATACACACAGAAATATCGCGGATTTCTAATAAAGATATCGATAAAATTCCGATGGCTTTAAGTGGAAATTTTAATGTGAATGTTGCAGTGGATGCAGCGCTCCCTTTGATTGAATTCCTCAACACCACATTAAATTTGAAAATGTTTAGCCGTCGTACTGAAGCGACAAAAAACACATTAATACTCCTTAATTCACAAATCACAGGCTAGATAACTTTAAAGTGCTGTCTTTCCGATATGGGATTAAATAAGGACTGAAATTATATTTAGCTGATGCACAAACCATTAAACCCTTGCGTCTGATAGCGTTTTTTCATTACGCTGTATATCTGTAGTATATCTCAATCTCTCGCAGGCTAAGTCCTGTAATAGGTGCACACGGATGTCTCTTTTTAGTGTCGCCATTTCCGTTTCATCGAGTTTTATATCACAACGATGCTAAAGAAATTCAACTTAAAAAAAACTGCGAAATTGCAATTCAGATTGTTTTTGACACATGAAAGCTGCAAAAGCCTATAAATATATAAAAAAACCCTGTAGAATGGTCAAAAAATGCTCATTTCTAAACATCGGACTCTCGAAATTCTATTTAACAAGTCAAAAATCATGATAAAATATGATATTTATGGACTTCCACGAAGTTATATAGGAAATAACAGTTTCAAGATTCTGCTTCTATATAGTAAATTAATGCTTCGTCCAAGGGGGCCTATCACCAACATGACACCCCTTACCTACGCTACTGATAGGTTATTTTAATTGTTATTTCTTGGGCCTGTTTTACTGAGGAAACATCATTGAAAAATCAAAATGGAAAAAATAATTAGTCGTCCATTTTTTATGTGGAACAAGGCCAAAACGCGTGTGACTTTTTCTTGAGTGGAAGATTCATTTTTTACTCACACCAAATCAAATATCCTATTTGTAAGCCGAAACATCGCCCATAAAAAAATATTATAAAAAAGAAAAAAATCGTGGAAGAAGTAAAATCGCTCAAAAATTAAGAATAGAACTTTCGCACAAAATTATTTAAACAATAGCCCAAAAATAAACAACAAACATTTATTTTTACTGAAGAATTCTACTCGACTTTTCTTAATTTTTGCCATTTTTTCTTAGATGAAATTATAATTATGTGTAATTCTTTTAAAATAAATGGTATAAAAATCCAAACATCTATAGACTACTTTTTATTTATTTTGGGCAAAGTTTCTTTTTGATATCGATGAAAATTTTTTCTGTTTTAAGTTACGGGTAGATTTCAATGATTTTGAGCAAAAGTTAATTTCAATTTTTTGCAAGGGAGATTTTGGGGATGTATTTCTGATTATATTACCAACAGCCACTCAAAGTATTGCTGAAGCTTTATTTTCATAACTCGGAAAGAAGTTTGTCACTAAAAAACTTTTAACACTCTATGTTTGCTTTAACCGAGATTTTAGAAAGAGCAATAATTTTTAGTTTAAGCTTTAATATGTATACATAGCTTTCATACATTTATACAAACTAACATGTGGCAACCTTTCATAGCTCACAAGTCAGTCTTTGTGGTGAATTTTAGAAAGTCTTCACTGTTGTGTGGTTACTTGACTTGACAACGTAGTGCAAAGCAAAATATAATATAATTCTTTCAATATATTTTTCTTTTTTTTTGTTAGCTTAAGACAACGAATTTTCCAAAAATAGTTTAAAAACTTGCCCAAAATAATGCAGAAATATTTAATATATTTAGCTGTGATATTTATTGGTTTTTGTTGTGTGCAACAAACGCAAGGTGTGTTGTGTGTAGCAAGTTTCTCGCTTAAATCTTTCGTTTTATGCACATTTTACGTCATTGTTTATTTTTTCTGCGTTAAACTATTAATCACAGTTTGTTTATGTATGCGTATTACTTAAATAATTTTACTTTCTATGCATTTATAAATATTCGCTTAACATAGTGTCACTAGTTTCATAATTTGGTTGCATTCCAAACACGTTGAACTTGTTGCATTTCAGAGATTATTGTTTGCTGAAATATTGATACTTTACACTATACTCTTATCATTCTGTTTAGCACTTATACGTCGATGTTATCAGTGTCGTTCACGTGGCGAGTTGGGGAGCTGTAAGGATCCTTTTAGATTCAATGGCACAGATGCTGAAAATGAGCCAGGCTTGGCGACGATACCCTGTGCTTCTGGTTGGTGTGGCAAAGTAATCGAGGGTGGCGGTACATTTGCAGTTGATGGTAATTGAATTTTTATTTTGTGCTTTTATGTTCCTTCACTATGTTTTTACATAAATAGTTGATATATAGACGTATGTATACAATATATTTGTGGTAGAAAGAAAATCTTTGTATAAGCATAGGATGTAAGCAGTTTATCGAAATGGAGCACTTGCATATCATAGATTTTACAAACAAAAAACCAAAAAAATCACAATACTGCATAACAGTCGCAATGCTATATGAACAGAGTGGATTTCGCTATAAAAGTGAAAAAACTATAGTTTTCAAAAGAATCTTTTTTTGGAAAATATCAGTGATTTGACAAGAACTTCAAGTTTCCCATTCTTAAGAAGCAAATCTTTTTCGACTCAGAAAATACTTTTAAATGATTGATGAATTCAAAGCTGTTCCGAACGTTCTTAGCCATTTATTCCACTGACTTCTCAGCAGAGTCGGATTTAATTTTTTTTTTTTTTTTTTTTGAAGTGTAGACCCAGAAATATTTGACACCTTTTCCAGAATTCTACCATGCATATGATAAGCTTGATGAACAAAAAATATATATTTAACAGGCAATTGATTGAGGTCATTCCAAATTTTATGCTTTGAAATTACCTTGAAGCTGGGATAAAATATTTGAAGGACATAAAACTCACTAAGATCAGAAAAACGAATACAGCTTGATGTACTTCTATAACCTCTCAACATTTTGCATAACGATAAAATATTAATAAAAGAAGTACATTGGCTGTGTATGTAATACGATATTTTATTGTATATCTTTTAGTGGGGTTAGAAAGTTCTCTCTTCCAGAATTAAATCTCACATTTTTGGAGAAACAATGTTGAGGATATTTTTGTTTTTGACATTCAAAAGGCCATATTTCCGCTTCAAGACCATTTAGAAGGAAAAAATTTTGTTTGGGATCCTAGTTCTCGTTGTACATTAGCATTTACTTCAGAACTTTTTGAGAACTCACCCAAATAGAACGAATTATAATCAACAATATTTATTAAAACAAAAGAAAAAGTTAATTACAAACACAATATCAGTATTCTGGCACTTTAGGCTTGGGCCACCTTGGCAATATCCTAAGATAGGTTCAACTTCAGAACTGGTGAGTTGTAGAAATAGCATTTATCACCCAATAAATATTCTAATCCCAAAGAATACTGGTCAAGGTCTTACCGGCGGATGCATTCCACGGAAACATCAGTCGTTGCCGTGAAATATCTTGTGCGGTCTCCATTGTAGTGTCCTAAATTTATTTTCTAAGTATAAGGTTAACGTATTCAGGCAGATTCAAATTCGTGCGAACAGTGGACGTGTCTTTCACCTCAGTTCACCTATTTTTAATCCCATTAAACAAAATTGCAAGTACCAGTGTATTAAATCTCATTCATTTTTGCTGATTCGTTTTAATTTCATCGAAAAATAAACAAAATATATACACGCTCAACGCAGCAGGAAAATATTTGCCAAATACCACATGCAACTAAGCTTTCAGCTACCCAACCTTAAAAATTCATTTTCCAGCCAGGTGGTCAGCCCACCTCTGACAAACACTAAGTACACAAATGTTAAGTAGTAGTTTGCAGAATTCGGTGCTCTTAGAATTATGACTACATCTATGGTAAGCGTTAGTGCATTTAATACATTTCAAACAAAATTTTAAGGTTCACTATAGATTTCGGTATACGATATTAATCTGAAGGAACGAAAACCGAAAAAAAAAATAAATTTAATAATGCTAGATATTATACTTTATTGAATCCTTATTCTAGTTACTAGTTACATTGACATTTCAAATAAATCAGTAAATACAATATTAATTGATATGAATCACTGCTCTCAACAAAATTAAATAAACAAAACCATACAATTTTTAACATTTCGTGTTTTCTTACAGATTACGATCAAGCGATACAACGTATGTGTGTTCAACGTGGCCCTGACGACAATCAGGATCGTTGTGCCTATACAGTGTACAATTATAAGAAAGTTTACATGTGTTTTTGTCAAGGCAATTTATGCAACAGCAGTTTTCGTTCAAAAGGATTTAGTATGTGGCAAACGTTGAGTTTTGGCGTTGTTGCAATATTTATGGACTTTTTGAATAAAAGCACTATGTAAAAATAACAATTAAAACAAAAAACTGCCAACAATTTGATGCACTGTTGTTTAAGTAAACTATTTACATTTTATAAGCCAATTTAAATATTTGAAAATTATTTGATTTTTATATATTACTAAGATGTCTAACTATCAAATTATGAAGTGAAATTTACAATGTAATTTGTTATATGTAAAAATTAGTTCTATTTGAATTGATCGGTTTTCATGACAAGTAAAAAAAAAATTGTATAAAGAATTTAAACATAATCATTTCATTCCAACGCAGTATTAAGCGTTATAACAAGCAAATGTTAGTTAAAAACTATTTTTTGTTTTAATTTTGATTACGAGGGAAAAATTGCAGCTGGATTTAAGCATGCAATAAAAAAATTATTTCAATCTGAGCTATCATTTTCATTGTCACTCTTGATTGTCCTTACAATATTAAAGAGATTACGCATTTGAATTTTATGCATTTTACTTCTGTGTTGCAGACTTGCACGGCGATGTTTCTCCTTAGCCATTTTCTTTTCCAGGTCCTGAACTGTGCTTTTAAGCGATTCATATTGTCTTGCTTCTGAGAGAAAAGCAATGTTCAAAATAAATATTTCCAAATAAGAATTAAATAGTTACCATTTTTAATAAGTTTTAATTGAGTACGACTGCAGGCTGGACATAGCTTAATATTATCCACTGACATAGTTCTTTCTACGTGTGCAACATTCAACGATTTAAAGTCCATGCTGACGTCATCTGCATGGCATGCGTGATGATAAAATCCTTTGCACTCTTCACATTTATCAATTGAGCCTAAAAAAAGTTTTATTTTACCATCGTATTTTGGACATTACACGCATTACTGGCTTTTCTTACCTCCTCCTTTCAAGCATTCATTGCAAGCGCGCTTTTCATCTGGTGAACTCGAGCTGGAACGTGACGCAGCTGATTCACTATTTTTATCCACAGCAGTTCGTTTTGATTTTCTTGTTTGTAGTCCACGTTTTATTTGTGGCGAAAGCAAAAATGCTCTGCGACGCTTCTTGTCTTCAGTTGGCGCTATCGCGTTCTGTTGAACAAAAAAAAAACAGACCAAAATTTATTATTGAAATTAATATAATCTGTTTTTTTAACCCACCTCAAATCGCCCATAGTGAAAATCCGCACGCTCGTTATTATGCACTGTACGCCGACGACGTTTTGAACGACGTTGCTGCATCTGCACATGCATCTCAGGTGTAAACAAACCAAATAAACGCAAAAACATTTCCTGGCCATAATCCTCTGGTTGTGTTTTATCTTCCTCAGCTTCACGCGGCCATAATACATGCGGTGGCGTAAGACCGTGCTCCCCAGTTGAGTCTTCAGACGATGAAGTGAATTCTGTTGCTGCATTTTTAGCACTGGCGATATTAACAGATTTTCCAATTTTCAACTTTAAATCGGTTTTTTTGCTTGCTGCATTTGCACAGGATGTTGGAGGTTGTGGTGGCGCAGCACGTGAAGCAGTTGGTACTGATGCAATTGGCGGCGCAGTAATTGATACAGCAGGCTTAGTTAAAATATTAGCTGTTGCCTTAGCTGCAGCCAATGTTTCAGTTTTGGCTTTCTTTAGTGCCTGTCGCAAATTTAGGCGACTTAGTGTAACATTTTTCGAAACAAGTAGCTCAATGTCAGGTTCCTGTTTAGTTTCATCATTCGCTGCAACAACCAGATTACGTTGCTGCGGTTGTTCATATGGAGTTGATCTTGAATATGTGGCAATGTCGACATGCAAATTATTTTTTGTTTCAGTGTATAAAGTGCGCACCCCAAACTTGGTTGCTGCTGTACCGCCGACCATTCTTTGAGAGATTGGCTTGAGTAACGAAACCTGTGACAAGTGAGTGGAGCTACCATTGCGACTAAAACAGCTTTGACCGTTGGAAGTGTTACTGGTATTTGCTGGTGCATTGCACGATTCGGTTTTATTATGTAATTGTTGTTGTTGTTGCTGATGGTGTACAGCTGAACCATGCATTGCACTGCGATTTTGCTCATTAATCTTGTTGATGTCTTCTGTTTTCTCAAAAATTTCATATGGAACTTTTTCCTTTTCAGTTGGAAAATATTTCTCAATGAGTTTTTCTTCGGTATTACGAAATAGCACGGACACTGGCAGAACTTGTACGTTTTCATCTTCTATGTGTGGTACCACTTCTTTCGATATTAATTGATTTGTGACCATAGCATCAACGGGCATCCCACCGCGTTGCAATGTTTTGTAAAATTCATCAATAACGCGACGCAAGCGCAACAATAAATAGTGTTGCTCTGCATTGATTTCATAGATTTCAGATTCCAATTCTTCGAGTACAGTCTTTTTCTAAAAGATTTATAAACGCAATTTTTGTATGAGCAGATTTAAATAAGTTGCGAAAATTTTCAAATGCTGAGCTTATTGCATTTATAATTTCATTAAAGAAGTTACAAAGGTTTATCCTTCAGTCAGAGACGTTCAATTTATGAGATTCTGAAATCTCAAAAAAAAATCGTTCCACGGAAACCTCAAACCCAAATAGAAATTTCTGTTTAAAAATATATCTATGTGATTTGACGGAGGGGAAACGGTATGTGATTTGACGTAGAGTAACACGGTCTGATCTTTCCGGTAAATTCATATTTAGTCTTATAAATTTATAGTCTAAGACTTCATTTGCAAACATTCGTTTTCTTAAGCATTTTCGATATTTCAAATTATCGCTATTCTATTCGCTAAAATCTACTCTGAGGCTTGACGAGTTTCGCTATCCTTCTTTGATTGAGGTCAACTTTCCATTCCACTCCTTCAAATATCATACACATTTTGGAAACATTTTTAATAGGAGGCTGATATTTTTAAAGAATGCTCTGATATGGAAAGAGATCAACTGCAGTTCCCCTCCGTCAAATAACATAAATTTTTTGCGAAAATTATAATGGAATGCTAACATTTTCTAAGAATGAATTTGTATGGGGATGTTGGGAAGTCTCCAAAGCGTAGTCGCTTTTGTTGCTGTGAGCATAAATGAAGTGCACCTTTATGTTTGATGTCTTTACATGCAGCCCGCTCAAAACCATAAAGTTTACTTCTTCAGATTCTGCATTGTGCAGAAAGAAAGTAAGTCATTCGCAGTGTTTTTACTTTATGGTTTTCGTCGATAGCTCATTAAATATTTGCTAATAGATTGTTGCTTGCACTTTTTAATATGCTGCTATCGTTTTTATTAGTTCTCACAATTTTGATTCGTTGTTTTGAAAAAAAAAAAAACAACATTTTTGCACATTCTTTGCTCTATTATTATTTGTTCCATAATCAAAAATTATATTAAGTTCTAGTTTTCGATAATAAGATATATATTGCTAATAATAAAAAGGACAGAGTTTTTTAGTTCTACTTTTCCAAATACGTCCAATATTTTTCAAGTTTTCATTTCTTCTTCAGATATTACAAAAAAAGCGCACACTAGAAATTTCGCAAATTGTACCCATCAGTTTCACGCATATTTCGATTACTAGCCATAATTAAAAATAAAGCGGTATGAAATGACCATGAAAAATGCAACGCTACCCCGTATTATAAGGAAATTTCCAAATTTGAATATTTTTAAGTCGCTCAATGTCAATTAACCTTTTTGATATATTGAAGCATCAATATCTTTACTTAAGGCGAAGAAAACAGAGCTAAGTTTTCAGACATAAGGCCGCAGCCTAATAAAATATTCATTATAGGTTGCTCTCTAAGTGTCACCATTGATAAGAAACCTTTGGCTAAGAGGACTTTTTTAGAAAATTTTCTTTCCCTTAAAATGTAAATAATTATTTTATTTGTAGTTTTCGATAAGGCCAAGGGTATGAAAAAACTCTTGAAGAACAATAAAATTACTGAAAATTTGGTTGTTTTCCTTATTTTAGGCAAAAATAGTGAAGCTCCCATACATCTTTATATAAACAAAAAAAACTACATTGACCTTGAAGGACAATATATATATATACATTCTTGTATATGTATATGTATATATTAAAAAATTATAGTGTAAATTCGAGAAAATATAATAGCCATCATCGACCACAGAATCGGATTTGATGACATTGACCGCAATTACATCTTAGATGCATTGAACAGATGAGGTGTACCACCTAGAGTCAATAATCTTATCGATACTTAATTCGTAGACCTTAGATGTTGTCCTATATAACGGAATGCTTTCTGACGCTTTTGAGTCCGTATCGGATATGCGCAAAGATTGTCCTGCTGCTTATCATACATGTTTTGATACGCGATTACATGCGGCACTAAAAGCATTTCAAAACACATAGACCTTAGAGAATTAAGAAATAATTACTCCAAGATTCCTCCAGGGATCATTATCTCTCCAACTGGGAGAGTACTTTTTTAACCTAAGCATGGCAATAATTTAAGACTTTGTAACTATCTGGAAAATGTTTACATACCGATTAGGTTAAGCTCCACTCCTAAAAATGGTATGTGACTTGACGTATGGAACGAGCGTGACTTTCCGCTATATATTTTCTAATTGATTAACATTTACAGTCTTTGGTAATACCTATGGTTAATTGTTTCTGTTTTATATGAAATTGTTTAAACTTTTTATGGAATGTTTTTAGACATTTTTTGAAATCATTTCGTAAGAAAATTCAAATATTTATTTATTTTTTTGGATATAATTGAAAGTTCTTTTAAAAGTATAGTTTAAAAGTATAATTTTGAAATTAGTCTGATATAAATTCCCTCATACACTGCGGCTACATTATGTCCATTGATAAACAATTTTGAACGATATCTTAAGAGAGACTTAAATATGTAACAATTAGTTCATGTGCAAAATTAACATGTTTTCAGCTAATATGTGAAAATTGGCAAAAATAAATAGATTATTATGAAAATTTATATGATTGCAATGGGTACAAAGACATAACTTTATCTGGAGATAAGATTTCTTATATTTCTTCTTGCTCACGCAAACAACAAGTGCTCCAATAACAATAAAAACAAAATTCGACATTCAATTGAGTGCAATACGAAATAAAAGCCCATTTAAACAAAAGTTTAATTTTCAGTTGAAATGTTTGCTTAAGTTATTTGGGTATGGATCAAAGACTGAACTGAATTGAGAGCTTATTAACACATGACCTTCTTAATTAAGCGCTAATTACATGCACACTATGTTTTTTTGAAATGCTTAGGTAAATCTTGGAATTTTATAAATAAAATTTTCTTTTTTATCTTTTTTAATGATCATTTCTTATCCGCTTCATAAATCGCGTAAGCGCGGTGCGGTGCGGTGGCTAAAATTTTAAGTTAACAATGTGTTGTTTAAAATTTTTAGAAAAAAAATCTAGTTCATGGCCTACCTAATTTGTTCTTTCACTTTAAATAAATAGGGGATATTTTTCATGTTAAAAAATATTTTCTTGTCTGCGATATAGCTCGGAAGCTGCGAATATGTACATATATCTTTAGCACAAATCGCTATAAGTATAGCAAACCCTCTATCGATTTTAAAAGAATGGATGTAATTTGAAAGATCCTTTAATAAGCCATAATTACGCAACAAACAATTATAAGACAAACTTTTAAAACCTTCAGAACTTTTTTTAAACCGATATTTTTTACAAAAAAAATGTTTTTACCGATGTGTATTTTAATGAACAAATCAAGGAAGCCTGCTTTATTTCCTTTAAAGGTATGTATTATTTCTTATATTCTTTTGAGTATTTTCTCTTTCATGCAATTTGGAAAATTTTCAATGCAAACACTATTCATTCCGCGGAAACATCACAAAGTTTTAAAAATATATACATAAGTCTGATCTTTTCGGCATATGTATTATTGAGATCCCGAAGTCAAGTGATTCAAAGTTTAGTATTTTTCTGATTTTTTTAAGAAAAATTTTTGTAAGAAAGAGAAGCCGGTGTTGAAGGACACTAATCTTTTTAAAAATTGAAAACAAATTCTATGAATCTTTTTGTAAACAAATAAAAAATTTTAAGGGAAATAATTTAGGCTTTCCAGATTTCTTATTCAAATACAAAATACATTTTTCAAAAATAACGGTTTTTAAAATAAGTCTCAAAATTTAAAAAAGTTGTTACATCCTTCCAAACTCACAGGCTTTGCCCGAACTGGAGCAAGGATTCCCAACTTATAGCGATTTTTTTAAAAGATACATCCGTCCGATGGCTATATCTCCGAAACCAAATTCGATCAACATTTTGCGATTAGATTTTTAAGATTCATATTGTAAAGTTCTCGCTTTGGACAAAATTTTAAAAACTAGACTTTTAACTAGATTGTTCAGATATTGTTTGCAACAGAAACAAAAACAAAAATTATAAGTATGACCAGTTGTCTCAACATTTTCTCGCATTAAAGTGTAGCTTCGTTTACTTACGCCCTCTTCAGGTATAAACTTCTCAACCACCAACTGTAAAAACAGACAGAAAAACAAGAGGAAGAAAAAAGAAATTTTTTCATTAAAATTCCATATCACAAATTGTAAGAAAATCAAAAATATTTTTTTTTATAAAAACCACGGACCAATTGCTCACCTGATGCACCTTGATATGCGCTTTTAACGCACGCTGACAATAGATTATATCATTTTTTATCTCTTTGGGAAATTTGAAATAATTATCCAAATAGAATTGAAAAAAACGTACACCAGTCATGATAATCTTCAGAGAACAAATAAACCCAAAGAACACGCGCTGGAACGCAAAATCTCAACTTATTAACTGGAGTATTTAAAATGGAAGGGAGTTCGCTTGCTGGGTCGTTGTCTTTTGCTTCGCTGTTATCTGCTGTTATTTTAAGAATTTAATAGCTGCTGTGCTCCTGCTACTTAAATTTCTTCACCAATTTTCCTCTTCGGTTTAAATCAATAAATGCAAACTTCTCAAATATTTTACACAAAAACTTATTTATTTGCATTTACAAAATGTTTTTTCAAAAATTTACTTGTCTGTATGATATTTGGATTCACTTTCATCCACATCCAACAACTTCAAACACACGAAAAAAAATCCAAAGCACAAATCGACGTTGTTCCCTGTTGTTGTTTTTGTTGTAATTTCATTTCATTCACAGCGACGTCGACTGCGTTTTCTGACATTTGAATGCTGCAATATGGCGCTGCGCGTGTAGTACAAAAACAACGAAATAGACCGCGATTTGACCGTTTTTATTTTATCATTTAAATAAAGAGCTTTGGTGTCATGGCACACTTTGTTCTTCGTAAATGATGTTGTAAATTATTAAAAATTTTAAGTGTTTCAATTGCCTTTTGCTTAAAAACCTGCAAAATTTATTTCATTCAATTTTTCCAGAATTTGAAATTGAAGTCACTTGTCATATGCAGCGCTTACGGTGGTATTTTAAACTAATTCGAAGCATGCAAATGTAGGTAGGCCATATTCAGCATTCACACGAGTCCATACTGTCCATTAGAGGAGTACACCGATAAAATTGTTCATTAAGCAGAAGAGATAACCTCAAAATGGCGGATAAATTATTTTTTTAATGGAAATTAATATAATGAAAATACCAAATAAATGTTTAATTAGACTTTTTTTTTAAATATCAATATTATTGGGTCTTTTTCAGTATCACAACAGCAACTAAACAGAGAAATAAGTACATACAGTTTTATATCAATATCAATAAAAACTAAATTGATTCAGTCACTATAATATCAATATCAAAAAAAAGTAAATTGATTCAGTCACTATTAAGTTTACATTATTAAACCTCTTGCCGAAGTAAAGACAAAACTCTTTCGTAATGGAACAAGAAATTTTTTTGCCATCTGACAAATTTCGACACAAGATATTCCATATTGCTGTTTATAAAGTTTTGAAGCTGAAAAAATTAAGTCTTTTTTTGCAAGTACGTACTGCCCCTATTAGTGAATTGTTGAAATTCAACTCATTTATATTCTCATTTATCTTACAATTGCCAAATAAATACTCACACTTATGTATCAAACACCATTCCGACTGACGACCAAAAAACTGCCAGCGATTAACTATTGTCAAAATTAAAAGGCCGCTTGTAATGGAACTGAATTGCGACGGAAAAACTACTGACCGCTGATCGTTCACTTAGGAATAATTTAGTTGACGATTTTTGCGCAAGAATTTTTTCCGTCGACCGTCAGTATTGTGTTTAATCCATAAATCGAAGTCGACGGCTTTTCTGTACTGTGCACAATTCTGTTCGATCAAGCGATCAAGTGTGTAAATATTTATATGGACATTCCTCATATTTCATTTACTTCTACTTTCCTTAATTAGAAAAAAAAGCTCCCAAGGCGCCGCTATTGACGTGGCCTAGTCGTTAATTGCATGTCAAAGCCTATCGTAAAAAGTGATTTTCCGGAAAAGGCCGTTGTTGATTGGATGATTTTTGTTATATAAGAAACATTAACAGATCTAAGCGAAAATATTTTTAAATTTTTTTTATTTTACAGCTTTAAGGAAAAACAATTTTATTGTTTACTGTTTACGAGACAATTTGTGCATTAAACAGAATACGGACTTGCGACGGGAAATCATCAACGACTAGACAATTCTATAATACACTTGATCGTATGAAATGCTAAAAAATTGCAGAGAGTCAAATCGACAGTTACCGCCCGCAAGTTTACAGGCAAACTTGCCAACGGTAACCGTCGATTTGACTTAATTATTTTTTCGTTGTCGGTGGGCGACGATATATGTTGGATTTCGAATCAGCTTGTGTAGGTTCTATAATTTATGTTTGAAATGCCAATGAAAGCAAAAAGCTGGCTGAATTTTTCGTCACCCGTTGTCCAACACAATTGTATTTACTCGAACGATTTTTGAACGGTTATTAATTTGACAGCGGATATTCGTTGACGATATTCCGTCATCCGTCTGCGTTCTGATTAAAGCATTCAGTGACGAGATGCTTTTTATTCTTATCATTGAGATGACTTTTTTTATAACCACATACAAATTCAAAAAGACGGTTAATATCAGTAGATTAAATCTACAAACCTATTTTAATATAGAATTATATCGTCATTAAAACCACGAGCCATACATCGATGCTCCAGCAGTGCCACATCAGCATTACATACTCTTATTCTTGAACTTTATGAAATATGTATTTTTCGCAATTTCGACCCTTTGTTCCAATATATTTCATAAAAAATATTCTTTTAGTTTCAAAGAATATCCTTAGAAGTGTCCCAATTTGTAATGTGCGAAACTTGGCATCACTTTAAGTACTTGACAATTCGGTAGTTAGCTGTCAGAATTGGTGCTGTCACCCATTGACACTTTGCATTTTTTGAGAACCGTAGTCGAAAGCCAGAAGAGTTTTCCCACATTTTCAATTGAATTTTCGTTATATTAATTCACTTGGAAAAGCATTGAAACAGGTATACAAGATAATAAAATTAAATGTCTTCATTTGCGCCGAAATGGATACAGTGCATCGTTAAAATCTCTCTTTTATTGCGCTGAATAAGCAGCAACACTTCTAACCTAGAAAGTTACATAATTTAAAAAATAATTTACTATCTAGGGCTTGACATTGCTATTAACACTTATGCTATATCTTATTTTCTAGTTAAAAATGTCCTTTGTGAAGAACGCTCGTTTCCTGGCTTCACGAAGCGCCCGTTTGGTGCAGTCTCGTGGTTACTCTGATGAAATGAAACTCACCTTTGCCGCTGCCAACAAAACTTTCTATGACAATGCAATTGTACGTCAAATTGATGTACCATCATTCAGTGGTAGCTTTGGTATTTTGGCTAAGCACGTACCAACATTGGGTAGGTCAAGAAAATAAAAATTTTATTGCAAACTTTACATTTCGGAATCATTTAGCTGCCCTCAAACCCGGAGTTGTCCAAGTTTTCGAAAATGATGGCAAAACCGCTAAGTTTTTTGTTTCCAGCGGTACCATCACTGTCAATGAGGATTCAACAGTGCAAGTTTTGGCTGAAGAAGCCCACAATATCGAAGATATTGATGCCACTGAAGCCAGAAAAGTTTTGTCTCAATATCAATCGCAACTGAGTTCCGCAACCACTGATGAGGTTCGATTTTGTTTTTTTCGAAAAGTATTTATATATTGAAAGTTTTATGTTGTTTTCCAGGCTAGAGCTGAAGCTACCATTGCCATTGAATGTGCTGAAGCACTCATCAAAGCTGCCGAATAAATTTCTACTTAACGCGTACTAACAAAATGAAAAATAAAAATTCCGGAGTTAAAAGCTGCAAAGTTAAATAAATTTTCTTCTTAAGTGAAACTGAATTGTTGTTTACAAATCAATCATATGGAACATCCAAATTAGATAAAAATAAGAAATAAAATTAAAGAAAGAAACGATATCGAAGCTAACAAGGTAAAATATTGAAAAGATTTATTTTTATATATCTGATGTAGCAAAACGTTGCATTAGATATTGTTTGGATTATATGTTTCGTAAAGAAATTTTAAGTATTTATATTTGAGTTCGGGTGTACATCGAAATTTATTTTGTGAGCAGCAAGGTCTTCATTCAGTAAGAAAATTAATAAATTAAGGGCATTAACAATACATACATACTTTAAAACTTTAAGGTCCACAATTTGTGCAATATAATCCAGGAAAGCACTAGAAATGAAAACGATTGCATAAAAGTTGCATTATTATTGCAAAGAAATTGCATAGTTGTTTTTTTTGTTAGGAAAATTCTAGAAAAACATTCTTCATATTATTTGAGAAAACAAAAAATACCTGGTATTGAAAAATATATTATATAGACCAGAGTAGGTTTCAGCGTAAAGCTATCAAACTAAGAAAGTAACATTGATTCTAGGGACTTAACTCTGTCTGCAGTTCATTGTGTATATCCATTGCAAATATCGTCCAATCTCGGGAGCAACACTAATTAAACCATTATGACACCATTGAGAGAGTTTATACCGGTTCAAATTGAAATAATTCTAGATAATTGCAAACGATTTTCCTGAGTATAAGTTAATGGTATGTTCAAATGAGCTTTAGATGTATTTCAGCCTTAAATCAACAGGAGTTGATGTAATCTCTCCAGCTCCACTGAACAATGATAGAGATATACTATTACGACGAATTAAACGACACACATGTACATTGGGCTCCAAGTCGCTGTAGCAGTATTTCGCAGTATCCTGCGATCTTTTCAGATGTATCAGCTTGACATAGTTTATTAAAGCCTTGTATTAGAAAATTTGATGAACCGAGAACTTATTTACCGCAGCCAAAATGATAATAAATCTCATATTTTTCAAGTTAACTCTCGAAAAGAATAGTCTGAAAGATACATTGATAAGTTCGATGAATTTACTGCTAAAAACACGGCTGAAGTTAATGTGGAGCTCTCTCCCTTACCATATCTTTGACTCACAACTTTTTTGTCAGCGAAGGCGAGTTCATATCGACCTCAAAATAAGTAAAAGGAAAGACATTTATACATACATAGATGTTGTTACCAAGCAGTGATTACGCTTTGGGGTGTGGGTACAAGACTTAGTCAATTTTATGTATCAAAATGTAGCATTAGGAAAGTACGGGAACATATCTATCTATCTATCTATAGTATTATATGAAATAATTTCCGACATATGTCCACCCAATTCGATTAGTCTCATTTTGTTTTTTTAAGGCTTTATTTCCGAAATAGCTCGAGCCATGTTGATAAAGTTAAAAGCGCCAACTGCAGCTGGTCTATCAGCATAAACTAGTGGCTTCACATCTATCGTTTTCCTTATTTTTCCTGCTCCCAAAGCCTTTCCGAGTTTCTATAATTATGCTTTTATTATTAATATTCATGTTATCACAGTTATGTACTATGGAACACTTAGTCTCAATGTACTACAAATTAAATTAGTTAATAAACTAAATTAAATTAAAATTACAGTAAAAAATAAGTGACTGATACACCAGTAAGAGTGGTGCCTCGTACACAAAAGACCTTGAACGCTATATTGAATTAAATTTGGTACAAAGATTTACGTTATTATAATCTCTCTATGGAGCAAAACTGGGCCGACTTGCGCCATTGGACATAGCACCTGCTACTTAAACGAAATCGAAACAACGTGAGCATTTGTAATGCTTGTGTAACGACCAACTTTAAAATAAGAATTCCCTTGACCAAATGTTTGTGGGATGCTCATAAGTAGGCGTGACAGCTTCAATACAAGTTGAAACTTTTCTTTGATAAAATTTAAATTTTAACTATGGGAACATAAAGTAAACCCGAAGAACGGTCTCATGGTGCTTATGGATGATTACAGACACTAAAATATAGGCTAGTTTTTTGTAGCAACTCATGGATTTTTCGATCAAATATCAAATCTCGAAATATTTTTCAATTAAAAAGTATTTTTATTGTAAATATATAAAATTTTTGGAATCGGCTTAAATTGCTAAAAAGGCTAAAAATCTCATATGGCGGGATATTTATAAATAATTTTATTTGGCGCTGAACCAGTGTCGTTGACTAGAGTCATGCTCTCACAGCTTTAATGTGCTGGTGGGCCGTATGTCTGGGCAGGTAAACGCACAGGAGCTGGTGCACTGTAGGATGGAGCATCATTGTAAGATGAGGAACTAAATGATGGTGCTGGTGCTGGAGCGGGTGGCAAATATGAAGATGATGGCTGCGATGCGTAAGCAGAAGAAGCAGATGATGAAGATGCAGATGGAGCCAAGTATGAAGATGATGGCAGCGATGCATATGCTGAAGATCCAGAGGATGCAGATATAGGTGCAGGTGCAGCAGCATGCTCATGAATGACACGAATTACTTTTTCTGGAGCTGAAGCTGCGTGTGCTGCAAAACCATGTGAATGAGAAGCTTCCTGAGAGTGAACAACCCTAATGACTGGAGCTGGAGCGGCATAAGCATGTCCACCATCTTGTGATTGTCCATGTCCTTGTTCATGTACAACTTGATGGATAACATTTATAACTTTTGCTGGTGCACCACCATATCCTCCAACATGTCCGCTACTGTGACCACCACCATGTCCGGAGGAACCTTGTGAGATGACCCTAACCAAAATTGGGGCAGAATCGTCACCATGTCCATGACCGCTGTCATAACTGTAGCCGCCGCCATGACCACCGCCTTGACCACCGCTATGACCACCGCCATGACCACCGCCATGACCACCGCCATGACCACCACCATAACCACCGCCATGACCACCACCATAACCACCGCTATGTCCACCGCCATGACCACCGCCATGACTATCGCCGTGCCCTCCTTGCTGTTCTATGACTTTAATGATTTGAACGCCATGTCCTCCACCACCACCATCACCACCACCATGACCACCACCATGTCCATATCCACCACCATGTCCATATCCACCACCATGTCCATATCCACCACCGTCATGGCCACCGTGTCCTCCTTCCTGTTTTATGACCCTAATAACTTGAACATCTCCACCACTATCTCCATGTCCACCATCGCCATGACCACCGCCACCATGACCACCACCACCGCCGCTACCCAAAAATCCAGCATTGGCTCCAACGAGCAAAGCAAACATGCACACAAAGGCCTAAAAAATGAAGTTAAAGTTTTAACATTAATCCTTTGTTTTATGATGTGTAATGCCCGATCGCAACTCTCACCTTCATTTTTTCACCTCTTCTGCTTAGATTCAAGGTAAAAAGTTCGAAGTTTGAATGATGTCGTTTAAAAACATGCCTATCGCTTTTATACAAAAATAATTTTGTTTTCCACCTTCGACGCATTCAGACATCTTTTTATTTTCGTAATACGACGCCCGACGCACTCTGAAACCCGTCTACGCCAGCGCAATGCAATGCTGGCATATTTTATGAGCTTATTATGATAAAGCGATCGATATTAAAATTATTGTTTTCAAACATCTTTGTTTTGCATTGAAAACTGCATGATCAATCGAAGAAATAAACAAAACAGTGCACAATGGTGTCAATTTGAGTTTCTTTGGACAAAATTCATTTTCCAGCTTAATATAGCTACTGAGCTGAAACTTGATTTAAAAAATTTTATAATTAGTGAATACAAATTAACAAGTGGCTTTTCGATTACAAAATCGTTCAACCCAACATGGCCGCTTGAATTCGAACAAACACGACTGTTTTCAGTAGAAGAGGAGGAAAAATCTATTGAGTTTCGGTCAAAAAAAAAACTTTGAATCTTGCTCGAATCGGTCAAGTTATATCGCAAAGACTACGTCTTGATAAGAAACGATCATTTTTTTTCTATATCTTACAACTTCGTTTATAATTTATTTTTTTACTTTTAATCAATCAATCATTGGTTTTTTAATCAAAACTTATGTTAAGCGATAATTAATATCAAGTTTCAGCTTACTACATTCCATATTGCGCTGAAAAATGAGTTTTGTTCAAGAACACTCAATTTGGCACCACAGTGCGGCGACTGAACGACTAATAATGCGTGAGAGTTGCCCGCATCAACAACGCACCCGATCTTTCGCTGTGGTCTTTAGCACAAATTTGCATTTTATAAAAATACTAATTCCTGTTTTAGTTGGCAATAACATCTGCTTAGGCTCTGCTTATATAATCGCAGCTGACACCGTTAAAAGGGCTTTGAAAATGGCGAAAACTTAAGGGCGGGGTAACGAATCGTTTTAAATAAATTTTACTTATTATGTTGCCAGATGCCTCAACTGGTGACATTTTATGTTGCAATTTAGGCAAACGTTAGAGCTTGAAACATTTGAATCGTCAGATAGTTGAAACATTTACATTGTGTGGTGTTTAACACATCAACTCTTTTTTATAACTAAACCTTTTCGTAACCAATTTTTATGTTTAAAGTAATATATACGAGATTATAAAAAAAAGTATCTAAAACTTACACAATGTATTTATGCCAGAAAAAGAAAAGATTTGTATCTAGCTAAAATTTAAAATCTATCGAAATCGGAAAAATTTTGGGTCAGTAAATATTTTTTAAGATATTTACCTTACTTTAGGGTCAATTTGAAACCAATCATGAAGAAAAACTTCATTGTTTTCTAAAGAAAGAGGCTTTTACCAACACCGTACTAAGATTGGTTCTAGAAAGAATTATACCCCAACATCGTAAAGGCTCCAATAGCAAGAGCTAGTGCTTTACGAAAAACGCATAGAGCCATTGGTGACATATTGTTATATGTTTGTGAAGGAACAATTGTGCTGGAATGTGGTTTTCATTTCATAGGTTTGTTAAAACAGAAAGTGAGAGTTTTTGGTTATTAGTTTGAGCACAGCAGAAAAATACTAGAATTCCGAGTATATTGAGAGATTTTTTTTTTATTTATCCCGAAATTAAAAATCTATTGTTTTGAAAAAGACAAGGAAAAGAGGAGCTGTCAACTCCAATGCGACATTCATTTCGTAGGGCTTTTCGAAAGGAATGACTTAATTTTTTATGCCTATTTAATAAGACGGGAACAAAAACAGACTCTGAGAAAATATTTTCAGGAAAATGTCTTCCGTGAAACATAAGCCCCGGGCGCAGTCTAACTATTTTCCATCATATTTTAAGAATTACAGCCCTCTTCTCTTAGAAATGTTATGTACACAACTTTCCATGTCTACATCTCTCTAAAAATAGTGATCGGTGGTTATCATAGAAAATTTATCACAACGATTAGCACCTTAATAAGCCAATTTAAAATTGTTTCAAATTTTCAATCATATTTTGGCATATAATAGCAAACGACTACTTTTATGGTAATATAGACTACATTATTTCATCCATCTCAAAATTATATGAAAAAAAAGATGTATTAAACTTGTTCATATAAAGCTACTAAAAACTATGAACAGTAAATATGGAACTTTAATGTTCGATAGTTTTCGACTGTTTCGATAAGTTTCGACAGTTTCGATGAGTTTCGACTTTTTCAACTTTCGAAAAATAGTTAAAAATTCCAAAAAAATCGATAAAAACTTAGCGAAAAGTGAAAACCATGATTTAACTATTATACCATTGTGAAAACTATCAAAAAGTGAATAAAGGTCGGAAAACATTAAAAAATGTAAAAACTAAAAAACTATCGAAAAATTTTAAGCTTAACGAAAAACAGAAAAAAAAATCCAAAAAAAAATTTAAAATGTATTTAGGACATTGAAAAAAGCGAAGAGAGAAGATTGTCGCAAAAAAAATAATCTAATAATCCACGGTAGACATCGAAAATGACGGATATTTTTGATTGAAAAAAAAAACTCAGATGGCGCACAGTTTTGATGGAAAAAAAGCTGAAATGACATCCAATTGAAGTGGCTGCGCCAGAAAACATTAACGGAATTCACGATACGGTCTTGAACGACAAAAAGCGCGGACTTTTTGAGGCCGCAGACTAATCACATGACACAGTGCCTTAAATTTACGAACAATTAGGCGTGAAAAAGATATCAGCAGGAAAGTTGCCGATTGCTCATAGAATCACAGAAGAATAAACGAAATCGTGAGGTCGATTTAATGGCTGGTCGAATTGTTGCTGCCACATCGAAAGAATTCCAATGATCTGCTATCTCAAGTCATAGAAAACAACAATGTACTTAGTTGGTATACCTAAGTTTTTGTGTTCTATACAAAAATCTTTAGCTAAGTTTGGGTAAATTTATAATACAGTGCGACCTCGGTCAACGCAACCCTCGATAAATGCAACTCATCAATGTTCGCAACGGGTAGATTTATTTCATTACAGACTCAGTAAGTGCAACTTTTCAAACAAATTTTACCTCGCTTATCGCATTGTATGCCATTTGCACATTCTCTGTAGCATTTGTCCTGGAAAATCGAATAATGTTAAGAGTTTGTGAACACCCCAAGATGAAAAAATGTTTATACAAATGGTTTCTTAAGCAAATAAATGATGATTTTCTTTTGATGAATTGATGTTTTTTTATATTAAATCTTTTTCATACGAATTATCTATACCCGGTTACCCAAGATTTTTGACTCTATCATTGCAACTTCCGCGGACATTGCAACAGTCTTGGTTTTTATTAGTTGCGTTAACTGAGGCCGCACCGTATGTAATTCTTTTGCTCATCAAATTCAACATCTAACTGACAGCAAACATTTTCAAAAATAAAAGATTTTTATTAAATCACTTTTGTACACAGAATAAAGTATTTTAAATTTTAAAATTAACAATAACAATATTTGGAAATACTACATATAAACATTATGGTCAATTCAGGATAAATCGTAGCTCTATACTTTTATTCAACTCCTTTTTACTTCTTAGACCAACCGTTCCAGCCACTATTCCAACCATCATCATGTACTTTTATAACTTTTACAACTGTTGGTGAGGCAGACCAACCATGGCTATGACCATGGCCATGGCCATGTCCATGGTCATGTCCATAGCTATCATGATGATCAACTACTTTAATTACTTTGACATGAACAGGTTGCACATGATGCACAACTGGCACCTCTCTTATGACTTTGATAACTTTAGTTTGACCGCCGCCGGACCAACCGCCACCGTTTGACCAACCACCACCACCGTTTGACCAACTACCACCACCGTTTGACCAACCACCACCACCGTTTGACCAACCACCACCGCCGCTTGACCAGCCGTTGCCACCACCCAAGTCACCTAAATTTATAAAAGCAGCACTGGCTCCCGCAACAGTTAATGCGAGCAAGCAAAGAAACACCTAGAATTTGAAATCACAATGAATATCCAATTTGAAACACAATACACCATATTGCGTCAAAGGCTCACCTTCATTTTAGCTCTAACTTTGTTCAATTAATATGTTAAGAGCGAATTTATCACTGATGCTGACATATGCCAAATCATTGGGTTTTTATATGTTCATCAATCGTTTTTCTTTTAGAAGTAGTTTCCAACACTTTTATCGAAGTGAATGTCATCAAATTTGCAAGATAAAGGCATTAATTAGACTTTAATTTAACTTTACCATTTGACTTTGACAAAACTTTTTTATTTAGTTGCTCCAATTGTTAAACCCATAGTTTGAATTTATTATACATTATTATAAGTATAGCTATTAAATTTTAATAAATAAAATCAACAACAGGGTGGCACCAAATGACCTTTATGTCTTAAATTTGGCATACATTTTTTTGGTCATAATGAGTAATGATTTTTTTGTCAAATGCACTATGGCATCACAGTATGCGTGCGGCTCCATCCTTTTGGAACCACAGTAGTGTATGGTTTTGCAAAGTGGGCATCAAATTATTTGAACTCTTTTTGGATTCTCCTTATCCTGAAAATGTGGGACCAGATGATTTATTGTTGGCATGGTGGGCGTAATTTGTACATTACAATGTTACGTCATGAACGTTGCTTTTTTTTAGTTTCGTCTTTTGCGCATTTTACAATTTCTTATGCAAAACTCAAACCAATATGGTAATTTTGTGGCACCCTGTAGAGCAACTAGGTGGATAAGGTAGTTTTTGAGATTTTATTGAAGATTTCCTAACAAGACCTTGCTTGAATTTCCTCAATTTTAAATCAGACTAAAATATTTTATTGTACTAAGGCTTACCACTTACAAAATTACAAAAAGCAGTTTGACGAATTGTATCATAGCATAAATCGTATATTAAATTACAATTCAAAGCACTACATATGCTTTTAAATTTAAGTATGCCATAAAAAAATTGCTACACTTTTCTATCAAATATGTTGCAGATGTAAATCTTTCTAAAATTTAACATAAATAGCTAAAAACAACTAAAAGATATAATACATAAATCAAAGATGCGATCTCGTAAAACAAAAAGGTGTTGAAGATATCAATAGCTATAACAAATCGGATGTCTCTATCACTAATCGCAAATATGTATATCTTACGAGTGTACACAAGAAAGCAATATTTTATGAAAAAAAAAATAAAGTGACAAATCGCTAGAAATCTTTGCTGTGTCTTTTAGGCGCTTAAATACTACATGATTCAAAAAGTGGAAAAATGATGAAAACACAAATTTTTTGATAAAAATCGATTTTATTCTTCAACATAGTCCCCTTCGAGAGAGATACATTTCATCTAACTATCCTCCAATATTTCGATACCTTTTTTATAGTAGTCGACGTCGAGGCTCTCAAAATAGGCATCAGTTTCGAACTCAACCTCCTCATTTCAGTAAAATCTATTCGCTGGGAGCCAAGTCTGGAGAATACGGTGGAGGTGAGGTAGCAATTTTGCCATTGCTTTGAGCGATGAATGAGCGGGTGCATTGTCGTGGTGAAACAGTACTTTTTCTTGCCATATGTGACCGTTTTGTCTTCATTTCATTGTTCAAACTGTCCAATAACGCTACGTAATAGTCGCCCGTGATAGTTTTACATTTCTCAAGATAGTCGGTGAAGATCATGCTATGTGTGCATCCGAAAATATGCTGGCTATCACCTTCGAACAACTCTTACCCGGTTCTGACCATGTTGCCGACTGTTTATTGGACACGGTGTGTATTGGTGTATCCATATTTTATCCATTGTTACGAATCGACGCAAAAACTCTTTCAGATTACGCCAAAACAGCTCCGAATTGGCTTCCGAACCATTGACACGAAGTTGCTTTTGTTCAATTTTCAGCAAACTCGGCACCCATCGCGTGCACATCTTTTTCATTCCCAAATGATCATGCAAATTATTGAAAATACTGCCGATCGACAATTTCATTATATCTTCTGGGATGGATTTTCTTGATGTTTTCTAAAGTGGTAGCCTTATTTGGCCGGCCCGAACGTGGTGTTCATATTTAGCAAACCATCTGTAAACAGTTGTTTTCGACGGAGCAGATGTGCTGTGATGTTTTTGGAGTGTACTCCTACTTGACATAGGCAAACATATATACATCTCAACATTATTATTGAATGAATCATATAATTGGTAATGCTTACCAAGTCTTGATTTAGTAGAAAAAAATGTTTCTATCGATAGAGTTGGCTATACTTAACTATATAAAACATCATCACAGTGTAACAAAACTGGCTTATGGTTTGGACATTGCATATTGTCCCATTGTATACATGCAATTCACATTGAGTAGTCTACAATTCTGTTTATATGCCTTTCTACTTTTCAGAGGAGAATATGCCATGTCTGGTTTTTCCATTATGCTGCAACTCTATTGCTAGAGTCATCGTATTGGTACTCAGTTGTATGAGGTTTTCCCTTGACATCGCACCAGCGTGCTTGCTATAAAGTTGTTGCTGTTCTTTTAATGAGAGCTCAAAAAAAATGCAACTTGACCGGCACTTTCTTTGTCAACAATTGGGCTTTGTTTATTAAAGTAGGCGGATATTTCATTTGGAATGCTAAAATACCTTGTTTTGCAGATTGTTAGACGAACTTATTCATATTTTGCAGTGCTTTGGACATTCGTTAATTCTTTCAAAATGCTGATGATTTTGATTCAATTATTTTCGATCGCAAAAAACTACAACTTTTTAATTTTATTTAACTTGAAAAAAAAAAATGTTTTTTCTTTTTAACAAACATAGCTGCCTTTGTTAGCGTTTTTGGAACAGATCATAATATAGTATTATATTTCTGACTTAACTTTTTGGCACAGGAAGCTTAACGATCCATCATGTTTCAAACCCGAAGAATCCACCTTTACAGCTACTCCTTTGTTTTGACTATTGGATAGATATTATAAAAAATTGTCGGCCTATAATTCAGTGCTGATGGATATCAGAATGACTAGATGAAATTGACTATTTATTAGAAAAAAAAAAACTAGTTTCCAAGAAGCTAATCTATAACCAAATTGTGATTGATATTCTAAGTGTGTAAAATGCTTCCAAAATTACGAAAATAATGCTAACATTTTTCAGTAAGTTATTAATTTTTTTTCTCAATATCCTTTTAAAAAAAAATGCTAAATTATAATGAACCACAGATAAGTTTTTTTTGTAACGTAAGTTAAGAAAAAATTTATGATATGTTTTATCATATCGACGCATTGGTTAGATTCCTTATCAAATCAATATTTTTGCGTCATTTTTAACCCATGCGAAAATTAAATGACTCTCCTTTAATTATAACAAATTGAAGTATATTTTTGTACAACGTCTTATTTTTTACTTTATTTCTATTTAATAATTTAATTAAAATAATGACAAACATGCTTTCTTAAATAAAAAGAACTAAATGGGCGCATTTGTGAATTTGGCAAGAGGGCATATGCCCTGAACTAATTGCAAACTTAAAACTAAAATTGTGGACTAACTAGGATCACATGCAATACAAACAGATTACTGCCAACCATGGCTACTTGGTGGCGGATGAGATTGATGGTGTTCTGTACTACCTCCATGGCCGCCACTGTTGCCACTACCACCGCCGCCGCCGCCGCCGCCGCGCCCTAATAAACCACTTAGTACACCAATAAGTGAACCTCCGCCACCGCCAGAGCCACCTCCTACACCTGGACTGTTTGCAACTTGCTTATACTCTATGTGTCCCTTCTGAATAACGTGACCACCACGCAATGAACCTTTCCCTCCTTTGCTTCTTGTGGCTGTCGCTTTGCCCATTTGACCATAGGCACCGGTCAATTGATGATTAATGCCAGATACTCCAGAACCACCACCAAATTCATCTTGCAAAATAAGTTGCAAAATTTGTGGTAATATAGCATTCAACTGAGAGGAGACATCATTTCCGCCATAACCATGACCATGTGAACCACCGTGCGAGTAGCCAGATGAATAGGAATGACCACTAGCATAACCTCCACCGCCACCACTCCAACCGCCATATGATTTTGGTGCAGACTCTGTTATAACTTTGTAAATTTCCGCATGTGAGCCACCACTGCCTTGACCGTGACCATGTCCATGGCCGTAACTGCCACCGCCGCCACCGCCACTTCCACCGCCACCTCCACCGCCACCATGGCCGTGAGATTCTTGCAAAATAACTTTAATGACTTGGGCATTGCCGCCACCATGTCCATGACCGTGTCCACTAGCGTAACCTCCACCACCACCATGTCCATGACCGTGTCCACTGGCGTAACCACCACCACCGCCATGTCCTGGATGTGCTATTGCACTATATGTTACACCTCTGCCGGACGATGATGATGATGTCGAATGAGAGGCTCCGGAGGATGAAGCTCCGCTACCCCCGCCAGCCAGTCCACCCAAGAGCGCTAGTAATGAAGCATTGCATGCTGATATCGTTGCTAAGATGCATATGAAAATCTAAAAATAAAAAAGAAAAATAAAATCGTTAACCTCATTTATTTTATGACACTCATTTGTCTCGCCCGGAACCAGTTTGATTTTTTTTTTAGCTCTTACTAGCCTCTACCATATTCTTTACAATTTTTCTTTAAAAAAGGGACCTTGAAACCTGAGCATAATTGCATACTTTGCGATATTGAACAAAATGACCAAATTCGATCCAGAAATAGAATATTGGATAAGCAAGACCAATTTCGGACTCCTCTTTTTTTAAGTTTATTTTCTTTTCTGCATATCCCCAGTGAATAGCAATTAAAAAATTGCAGCTCGCCTCAAATGCAGTAGCCTGATTGAAAAATTTTTCTGGCAAAGCCTGGCCATCAAGTGAAAGAGATATTACTTGTAAGAATAATGATATAGAAACGGCTCCGATTCGAAGAAACTACAAATTTACATTCGCAGTAGATATGCAATCTATGATCTGATGCCGTCATCAAAACTTTTCTTCCCAGCTTATCATCGGACTTCGCACCCTTCAAATAACTTTTTCCAATAGAAACTTACTTTCATTTTGTCGAGTCCCACACGTAATCCTTACTTGACTTGATCGACGGAAGTGTTTCTCTCTACTGATGCTGCTTTCTTTGATTTATTTTTCTTTTATATGTCTAATTTCGATCCCCTCTAATTTAAGACAACGGTAACCTCTCCCGTTGGCTCTACATGCTTTTTGTCAGTCACCAATTCGACGTACGGCGGCTCTTCAACTCTGCAACAGTCAGCACATTTACCACTAACGTAATCGCTGTGCTTTCTTCATACCATCGCACCAAACAACCAGCGTTTTGTAGTGCGCGTGGATTCAAATTTCCTAACTTTTTTTCCGTCTCTGTTTTTAGGTGTTTTTCTTCCAATACTTGGTGACCCAAACTACAATCGATGCACCGACGCAACAAAATTCCGGATATCGCATATTATTATGATGATTATTTAATTTTATAATGTTTACAAATATTTGTGCATTTCAGTGTGTCCCCGCTTACCGAAATCACCTAATAAACCAAGCAGTGGCCCGACCTACCTCATCAGCGAAACAGTCAGTCATCAGCTCTTGTTTTTGCCTCTTGTGATTTTTTTTTTTTTTCAAGTTTTTCCTTTGTTATTCAAATTTGTAGCTATTGATTTTTATATGTAATGGCAGAGATTGAAAACGAAAAGATAAAAATACAGCGTCTTAACTGTCGCATTTGATGCTATATTTTGGGTCAGTACAATTATCAGCGATTGGTATTTTATCACCTCTTCATTAGGTAATGCCATCTATATATTGTTACGCACAGTGGTAGAAATCTTAGCTATATGTCACAAGTTTTAACAATGCACAATACAAACATTTTTCAAACAAACTTCTACTTCCTTTGGCTTAGCATGTCCTTAAGGACTGAACACCTTGTTAAAATTTTAAGTCCGTGCACTAACAAGAGTTGATTGGCAATGGTTTAGTTATATACTTTTTTTTTATGAAAATTTCTTACTTTTTTCTTAAGGCCGTTCATTAAATTTCGCACAGTTCGTCATCGACAGTACGGTACGATCTTCTCCATTAAGTCTGAAGATATTAATTTTTTACAGTCCTATCACTCTTTCAAAGATCTCTTTTCATTTAAGCCCAATATCTCCGAATTAGGCGCAGCTCTGGGCAGTTGGGCGAATTTGCTATTTTTGGTACAAAATTGATCTTTCAACTTTGATACCGTGCCATCGTAGCTTTAGAGTAATGATAGGTTGCTAAATCAGGCCTGGATATCACTGTACGCTCGTGTGCACGAATAAATGGAAGAATACGTTTTTCGAGGCCCTCATCTATATACTCGTAGACTTTAGAATTGATTGTGCATTGCGTAACAAAGAAGCTGCTTCTGAGGCCACAGGCACATATGGCTTGCCAAACCATATATTGGTTCGAAAATTTCGAATTTTTTTTCTTTAAATTTTGCTAGGCACGTCCTCTTTCTTCGATGACGTATAATATTCGAGCCCAAATAGCTGCTTAAAAAATGATTCAACATAAGTTTCGTCGTTCAGAATGCAGCAGTCAAATTTAGTCAGGTACCTTTCATAGAATTTTCGGGCTTGCATCTGAGCCATTAACTGCTTTTCATCAGAACGGTCTGCTACTTTTTGAGCTATATAAATCTTCAGCTTACTTTTCCCCTTTATCCTTTGTTCAGTAGAGTTTAATGTACCTGCTCTAGCCAGCATATTCCACATTGAGGTGTTGGGATTCTGCCTATAAAGACGATTCACCTTCCTCGCTACCTTTGGGTTAGCAAAATCTGGTTTTCTGTCTGAAGCATTTTTTCGAAAAACAGGTAGACCCTTTTTACGTTTAGAAATAACCGTAAAGACAAGAATATTTTAAGACTGAATTTTACAGCCATCATCATCAAATCAGTTCGCCAACTTTTTATTGCTTGCTTGACATCTTTGCCGTTAGAAGTGCTATCTTCAAGTATAAACATCATATCAAACGTCAATTTATATAGAAGAAATATTGTGTCTTATTAGACCTATAAGATTATCTCGTAAGTTTTTTCTGGGACAGTCCTTACTTTGAATAAGTAAAAACTGGACAATAAATCATAAATAAATTGGATTACCGTAATGAATTACCGGTAATTAAAATGATCAAAATGTTGTATTTGCTCACTTTGTTTCACTGTATCTTCTAATACTTAACAATTAAAGCAGATGAAACAGCAAAAAAAGACTCAACGGTTGTGTTTTCAACCGGTAGACCGATAGCCATAAAAAAGCATAAAGCGAACGCAAATCGTATCTGAGTTGGTTGTTACACACAAAACTGTTATATCACACTTAAACTTGAAATTTGAACTAAAATTCATTCATTCATTGAAAGACTTGTAGGTATATGTTATAATAAAAGAAATGTATGCAAATCGTCGGAATTCTCGCATGTATTTTAATAAATTCGAATTAATCGGTTGCGCTTGTAAGCAATTTATTCCGTAGATTGCGGATGAATCTTGACCAACGGCAACGTGACTTCAATTAGCCCTTTGAATACACTGAGAGAAGAATAGTTGCGAAATCGAAAATGGCTTGTTAGCAAAGTGATTTTTAAATAAATTTCTAATAGATCTAAATTCAAATAAATATATTTCATAATCAGATGACTGATTTGACTCTTGTCACAAAGCAAATTTATTGCAACAAGCAATGCAAAAATACTCGTGTGAAACCCCAATATTAAGCGACATTTATAATAATACTCGGATTATACTGTTCCATATGTGTTCCATGAGCTTGTCTTCACTATTCTACTGCAGCTGAGGAGTGTTTTCACTGCGTTTTTTGCGCTACCTAGGTGGAAACAGATAAGTCTCAGATAATTCAGCCAAAAAGCCGACCACTAAATTTTTCAGTTTTAGTTTTCCTCCTGACTACGACAAAATCAACAACTCTTTTCGTTCTGGTTATGTCAGCTAAACCGTACCTGAAGTGAACAGATTGAACGAACCACTCAAATATATAGCTTTTTGTAATTGTGTTGAGAATATTTCACTCCTGTTGAACTTTAGTCTGTCTATTTCACCTATATTAGACCAAAACTAAAGTATAATTAGAACATTTTGGTCGCAGTTTCAAACCCATTTTATACTTGCTAGATCGAGATCAGCATCGCATGATGAAACTAATGAGAATAATGTACGGATTCTGGTTTAGTGAACCATCATAAGAAGTAACTAGAAAATCAAAAAAAATCTTTCGTTTTACCATAACTTTTTTGTTAGTGTATTTACAAAAACTTGTTTAGTTTACCACACGTTTGTCACTGTTACAAAAACAAAGAGATTATTAAAGATACAACCAGGGCGACTGCAACTGAAGTCAAAGTTAATAATTTCGTAAATGATTAATGAAATAAAAAAAAAATTAACTTCTATTGGAGCCAAAGGTGTGTCCCAATAATCAGTTGCTAACAAATTATTTTGAATTTTAAATATTAAAGATTTGGGAAATTTTCAGCCAGTTTCTTACGCAGCAATAATAAAAAAAGTTACAACACATAGTAAAAATGTTATACAAACTCTTACGGGTAATATTTTGATAAAACGAAATGTTTTTGATTTTGTGCACACAGTTGCTTACAAGATATTGTCAAAGTAGCACCCTAAAGGATTAGCAATGATTGGGGGCATTTCCTTTAAGTTCTTTTGAACACCTTTTATGTCATCTCAAAAGGTAATTTAAGATGATTTCAACTGAATAATGTCAAAAACGCCAACAAAAAAGTTATAGTAAAATTTTGTTTCTAAGATATTTTCACTGAAAAAAATTTATCTCGAATTTTTGTTCTAAAAAGTAGTGTGAAACCTCTTAGTTAGTTCTTTTCCAAAACACAATAACACTTTTTACATTCAAAACAATATCATTAAAGGGAAATGTTTTTGGATGACACCCATGAGAATCTTATTAGGCATACAGCACCGCATATTATTGTTAATTAGCTTCTTGGTTCAAAATCCAACCATACACCACCTTTTGGACGAGATACGAAATATTTGGGGTCCAAAGTGTTATCCTTGCGCGTTTTTGGATTAACACGCACATCAAAGTTTTTCACAATCTCAGTGACTGCTGCTTTTGCTTGTGCAAGTCCGAAGCGCATTCCTAAAAAACAAAAGTAACTAAAGTTCTGAAACCCGAAAAATCAATGCACGAACCTATACAAACACGTGGACCATCGCTGAATCCATAGTACAGTCCCTTTTCACGATATTTCTTCAAACCATCGTGCTCTTCTAGAAAACGTTCAGGTATAAATTCCTGAGGATTGGGATAATAGTCCTCATCGAACATGAACGAAGCCATTGGTACGACAACTGTTAGGCCCTTCTGCAGCAGCAGCTTCTGACCATTTTTATTCGTGAATTCAATAGGTTCAGTGCAGAGTTTATTTGAGAACACGCCGGGGGGAAAAATACGTATGCTCTCTACGAAAGCACACAAAAAAAATTACGTATAATGCAATGGAACTTTCAACATTCACAAACCATGTATGCAGGCATCTAAGTAAGGTAACTCCATTAATGTGTCAAATTCGACTTCACCATTCGCATCGCTGTGCGTTGAAATCTCGTCTCTTAACTTTTCAAGCTTTTCCACATTTCGAGCAAGCTAAAAGCAAGAAAAAGCTTGAATCAATCGAATCCTAAACTGAAATGCTCAAATTACATTCTTACAAGTAATAGGCAATGTGTGATCACTGAAGCTGTCGTCTCGAAACCATCCAATAAAAACGTCATTGTATGTGATGCCACTATTGATGTTGGCAGCTTTTTCTTTTCTTGTAATTGCATTACGTAGTTTAGGAAGTCATAACGCTCACGCAATTGTTGGTCTCCAGCACGTCGCAAGTCGATTGCACTCTGTACAAGGTCTACAAAATACTCTTCCACGTCGCGTGGCATAAAACTGATTTTATATAGATATTTCAACCCAGGTACAATGCTGAGCACTATCTGATAGATTATCACTATCAGCGAATTATCAAAGATCTTCCTAACCATACCAATAATTGGTGAAGGTTCTCTCGAAAAACTATCAGATTGAATGCCGAGTACGCAATCCATTACTATTTCCGAAGTGTAGCGAAAGCAGGCCTTTGAGAAGAATCATTAAAAAAAAGGATTCCCATAATATAATGATAGTGTATGCGGGTAACAATTTCATAACTTACATCTTTGGTATCGATACCATCTTTTGGCGACATTCGACATTGCTCCCTCAAATAGACAGATAATTTTTTACAAACTTTTAGGGTTACCGGATAAACTGCTTTAATCTAAAAGACCATTAAAAATAAATGATAAGTAAAAATACTTTTAAAATATAATGGTAACAATTAATATGATATGCAGCACATCTGCTTTCATGAATCCGCTCAATAATTACATACTCTGTTATTTGACAATCCTGGAGATATTTCCAATCGTACTGCTTTCCATTCATTACCGGTTAAAACGAATGGGTTTTTGGACAAAATTCTGTCACTTTGATGGTCCACCTACAATAAAAAATAATGCACTTTTAAATTCAGTAATAGTAAACTCATGGAAGAACAAATCTGAACCAAGTACCCTAGGAAAAATAATCTCAAGAAAATAATTTTGTAATGCGGTCTGGGAACAGTTTATTTATCTAGCCAGAGTGAAATTTCCAGGAGAGCAAAAATGGCGATTTTGCTGAGTTTCGCTTCCATATAAATACTATCTACAAATTTAAATGAGGATTGGTGGAACATACTATTAGATTTGAGCTTTTTTGTAAGCTTGTGTAATCAGTAAGCGTTTGATGCTTCAAATATACAGAATGGTCCGGATCCAAAATGACATCCGGAAAAATTAGATCTCTTGGCTCATTGTGAACAAAAAATTGTATAAAAGGGGGGTCTGTCTTGAACAACATGTGAGTTACAGGGTGTTAAACAAAGATCCATACAAACAAAAATTACCTCATAATTTTCTAAATATTAGAGCGAGAGCAATAATAATAAATTCATTAGTAATTAACTCGCATATTTCTCAGTAGTACCATTACATATCGCTTGTCAAATGTCAAGTATAAAAGTTTTGGTGCACCATAATACTGCTTACAAATTCACCATACAAACATTTGCCCTGGGTCGTAAATTTTTCCAGGCATAAACTTATCTTATTTAATACCTACTTTTATTTGATGGGATCGGATTATAAGTTGATTCAATTTGCCAAAAGGATCCGTCATTAGAATGTCTTATTACCAAAACTTTCGAGATTTTTTACTCATGAGGAACCAAGGAATCAATTTTTTCGGATGGCAATTTCATTCCGGACCACTCTGTATATTAGAAAATATATGCTATGTATAGTTATTTGCATACAGCATTATACTGTTGGTTTCCGTCATTATTCACGAAAGATTTTTTAAAACCTTTATATGGTACCATATATTTTCGGTCATATGTATCTTTAAATTTTGAACTTGAAAACCAAAGGCTTCACCACAAGCACCGTTTAAGAGAAGTTTTTTTGTATTTTCAGCCTTTTTCACCTCGAAACCAAGAGCATAGTTTAGTATAGTCACAGTTGTATTGTAGGCAAGTGTGCATATTGGTATTATAACATTATCTTAACATGTCTAACCTTAAATTGTGTTCAACACTTGTTGGAAATATAATACATACCATTCTTGATGCTTCATTATCATGAAAGTGTTTGAAATCCGTCACTAAAACTCTATGTGCCAAGTCCGGGTTCAATATCAACAATTGCGGTATACGACTACCGAAAATTCCAACAAAATTTTCCTCATTTTTGTATTGACTTTAATATAAATCAGGTGGAATAATATAAAAAATATGTACATATATTTATAAAATTAAATTGAACAGCAAAACAATAAACACGTGCAGCACAACAAAAATACAAACCGATAAAGATCATCAAGATCCCAGACCATATGACGCTTCTGTGTAAAAGCGCTCGGGTAGGAACCAACCAACGGTAGACATTTGGGTTCTTTGACACCAAGCTGCCGCCAATAGCCGAAATTCCATATCAAATAAACATAAATTATACCGATTAATGTGACTAATAGTGCAATCGTCAGAAGCAACATCTTTGAAATTTGTTTTTATGTTTCATAAACACGTGATATTTTTATATTTTTTTATTAGAAAAATCAAAATGTTGTAACGACTTTAACGCTTGAAAGCTTTGAGAAGACTAAGCTAATCAGCAATTGAAATTCAAGAAGAAAGATTTTAAATGTATGTCTTATAATTAAATTTTATTTAATGTGTTTGACTTGACCCAATAAGAAATTTAAATATAACGAAAGTTCGTTTCATGCTATAATTTTTCATTACTGTTGAACAGAATCTTTTCGTTTTTGCTCAGTACATTTTTAAGAAATTTTCAAAGCAGGGACAGGTAGATTGATTTTTCGTCCTGGGCAGCAAATGTTGAACCACTGTATTCACCATACCTATTACGTTTAACTATCAAGTTTTTGTTACATTCGAAATTAAAGATGCCAAACTTTGAAATTATGAAGAATTAATTTGATTTTGTTTGAAGTGCTTTTTTGTTATAAATTTAGTAATTTTGTTCGTATTTCTACTGGGATAAGTCAGGGTTATTTTACTTGGATTTACATACATATGTATGTGCAGGGGGAGGATGTGATATTTCAACGCAGCTGAATTGAAGCTTTAACTTTCAATTAAATACTTACTTACTATGCACGAATGTACGTCGAGTGTGACAGTAAACAAAGTAAAAGTGCCGGGTTCAGTTAAGGGTGTCGTCAGCTTTTGTCAGTTCAAAAATAAACAGTTGTTACCTAATCGGCCGCAGTCACACGCTAAGCGTCGCGTGTCTAAATTTAAAAAGCAATTGCCTACAGAACAGTACAATCGGTTATTACGAATTATAACACGAACGGTGCTAAACATCAAAAAATTGCTTGAATTTGCCAGCATGCACTTTGAGCTTTTCATTTTAACTGACCGAGCTATTACTTCAACTTATTACATTAGACAACAATTTTCTTTTTAATTTTGGGCTATTTTTTTATTTTTGCATATATCGTTTTTTTCTTTTTAAATTCATTGAACCGACCATTCGCTCTAACGGGCGTCGACTGTACCATCTAATATGTAATTTCAATAAATGAAATGATTATTGTACTAAAAAGTACTCTTTTATTCAAATTAAAAATAGTTTTTACAAATTCATTGTCGTTTTCTTTTACTATAAATCTTTGAACATGAGGATTTAAGTTAATGACTCAAAATCTAACCAGATGCCACCCAAAAGACCACCGAGAAAATCTTTTGGATCCAGAGCATTATCTGTACGCGTTTTTGGATTTGGTTTGATATTGTAATTCTTTACAATTTCCACAATCGCAGTTTTACCTTGAACCAATGCGAAGCGCATGCCTGAAAATATAAAAACATTAGAAACACCTATTTCTGAAATCAAGAAGCAATTCCAATCAGCAATATGTTGGCGCTAGCTGCATTGCTTGGAACTTAACTTACCTAAACCCTTTTCACGATACTCTTTGTGACCAGCATTCTCAGACAAAAACCTATCGGGATGAAATTCTTCAGCATTTTTGTAGTACTGCTCATCATGGTGTATTGAGTTTATGGGTATTAAAACCGAATCATTAACGTTCAGTTTCAAAGTTGTGCCATCCTTGTTAGTCAGCTCAATTGGTGCAGTGCAAAGTTTCGTCGAGAACTGCGCTGGTGCAAACAAACGAAGAGTCTCTGTATAGAGCCAATAGAAAATGCAAATAGAAAAGATGGCTTGTGAACGTCTTTACTAGGTTTGACAAACTAATTACCATGAAAGCAGGCATCTAAGAAGGGCAACTCATTAAGTTTATTGAAATTGTCTTCATCATCCTCTGGAAAGTTTTCAGTAATTTCTTTGCGTAACTTTTCCTGCTCTTTAGGGTTTCTAGCCAGCTATACGAGAAACAAAAAAAAGCATATTTAATGTCATCTATATCTTACAAATACATAAACTTTTCCACAGCGTTGGATTAAGGTGGGGCTAAAGTGGACCATAGCCCCGGGCCTTGAGCTCAAGCGGGCCCGATCATGTTTTGTGGAAACGAAAATCAGTACCTTTATTAATTATCAGTTGTAGACTTTACAAAATTCTACTACCATTTCAAAAAAAAAACTGGCATGACACTACACTCAGTGTAGTCAAATTCTTATCAGCAACAGACACGCTGGTGTCCGCGACAGCATGCATAATTTTTTTTTTTTCTACATACAAGTTAAGTGCAATTATGAATTCCGTGTGTTGGGAAGTATGAGGCTATATCTTCTCCTGTGAGGCCTCTTCAATACAACTTACAGGGTCGATCTCTGTGTAAAAATTATATCACTAAAAAAGTACTTTCAAGCAATGTACTCATACGTTGGTATCTGTTATTTTTAACTTACACCTTAAAGTTCAATTACTTGGTAAAAATTGAACTGCCAAATGTGGAATCAAATAGCATATACTTGCCAGGTAAAGTTATAGTACGGAGATATTTATTAAGACATTTTTCGTTTTTTCGCATCGTTTCGACAAATTTTCAAAAAATCTAACCGAATATTAAGAGACCACGATTTTCATAAAGAATAGCAAAACCGCACTGAGTTTTTGTCACCATATCATGCGCTTTTAAATGTGTTGAGACTCGATGCGATGATCTTACCAACAATAAGCAATGCGCCACCGCCGATGCTGTCGTTACGAATCCATCAGTTAAAAATGTCATCATATTTGATGTCATCTGCGGTGTTGTTAAATTCTTTTTATCCTGAATTTGGAGCATATAATTGAGAAAATCGATACGATTATTTCCTTGCGCGCGTCTCAAATCCGTTGCTTGCTTAATTAATTGGCAGAAGAAGTTCTCAATATCCACATCAACAAGTCGCACTTTGTAGAGTTTCATAAGTTCAGGCCAGAGACCGGCAGCAATGAAATACAAAATAAATTTCCAATTTATTTCAAATAGTCGCTTTATCATTGGAAGTATTGGTGTAGGATTATTTGTGAAACTTTGAGCTTTAACACCCAAAACACAGTCTGTTACCACTTCAGTTGTGTAGCGTATACAAAGCTGAAAGAAAAATGATAGTCTTGAGGTCACTCAAAGTGCAAAAAACTAATAAATTTTCAAATACAAAAGTTAAATAAAAGTTAAATTTTCTAATGAGCACGTAAAACGTTAACAAAACAGGCGTTATTTTTTTCAGAACAATATAGTCAGTATCAAACAAATTGACAGTTTGCGCGCTTCTAGTGTCAAGGATATTCAGTATAGTCTGGCATATAATTCAATTTTAAATGCGATTTGTGTAATCTCTAACTTGTGTTGACAAACCAACAGCAATTGACGCCTTGGAAGCCAACATAACTCGTACAACTGCGGATCCCAATTGCTTGAAAAACTGGTCGGAAATTGAACTGACTGAGAATACGCTTTGTCAGAGGTAGCCGCGGTGGACTTATGCTATATATACTTTGTGAAAAGTTTCGAGATATCTGAATTAGTTGTTTCAAATTCGGACACTCCAAGAAAATCACTCATTAGTAAATTCAAACATGCAAGTCTGTGTACTGAGAAATCACATAGCCAATGTTTCGTATCGAACTTGAGCCAAATGTGCAACCGATAAAGAAAGAAATTCATTTGGAGCGCCACATAAAAGGAGCACTCAAACCCAGTGCCTTAGCTGCTCCCCACCCAGTGTTTGCGCGTTATTTATGGTGACTTGCACTCAGTACTCAGAGCACTCGCTGAACATTTTCACAAAGACTTTTTACCAAACCAACGGACAAACTCTAAACAATATTTACCCAGAACAACTGAAAACCTTTCAATACGGCTTCTTATTTAGAAAAGAACTAAGTCCAATAAAATCAGCAGACTATAAGATCTTCAGGTATACAATATAGCTTATGTGTCTTCATATTATATTTTCAACAACAACACTTACACAAAATAATAGGATTAGATCCGATCTTGCATCCAAAAATGACAAAACTGTAGAAATGGATCCTCGAAGTGTCATGCTTCCGCAAATTATACAATCGGATCTTAAGTAGTCGATTTTTAATTCACCCTAATTTAGAAGCAGTTGACTTCACTGATCTCAAAAGGCGCATATTCAGCTTCTATAAAGCATGGTACCGAATTTCTAGGGTCTCGTGTTTTGCCCCATGTTCAAGTCTACTTCCTCATGCTAATGCTATTGATATGTAATGCTGCTACTGAATACTAATGAATTCGTCAAGCATTTCTTAATTAATTTTATTTTGTGAAAACTTACGTCATTTGTATCGATGCCATCTTTGTCGGACATTTTAATTTGCTCTCTAATGAAGTTATTTAACTTATTGCAAACCTCCAGTGTCACTGGATAAGCATTTTTAATCTGTTGTCAAAAACAAAAGAAAACAGAATGAAAATAATATTTTTTATTTTAAAAAAAATTCACTAACTCGATTTTGTGTCAGTCCTGGAGAAATTTCATTTCTGCGCTCTTTCCACTTCTCTCCTGATAAAAAAAATGGGTTATTTCCAAACAGAATATCTTTTTCATCGGCCTGTAATAAAATAGTTGGCAATGATTCACTTCGATTATTTTCTGATAAGACTATCTTGAAATTATTAATTATGCCTATTTTACATAGTTCTACGACATGTCTAGAAGAAATGTGTGATAGAATAGGAAACGTCACACGACACGTTACTTGGTAGAATAGTGTGAACTAGAGATGGTTTCTTCTATGACTTCCACTTACAAATTTTGAGAACTCATTGTCATGGAAATTTTTGAAATTATTAACAAATACTTTATGCACACATTCTGGATCTAAGATCATTAATTGGGGTGTACGATTAATGAATACACCCACAAAGTTCTCGGTGTCTTTAAACTGTCTGCAAAATATGTGAAATTATCGAAAGAAAACAACTTCGTTATTATCATGTTTTTAACAGGCGTAATGAACATAAATTGAACTATTACCTGTAAACCTTATCATGGTCATAAGATAAGTGCTGCTTTTGTGTTACGCTACTTGGAAATGTGCCCAGTAGTGGATACGATTTAGCCTCTCGAATACCTCGCTTTTTCCAATAACCAAAGTTCCATACAAAAAATAGATATAGCAATCCAATGGCGGCTCCAATAAGCCCAAGTGTTGTACAACAAGTGGACATTTTTTCTTTAAATTTACGCACTATCTCTAGAAGCGCCTGAAGTATACTGAATTACATACTGCACTCATAAATGTACAATCTACAAATTCTTTTAAATGTGAATAATCTCCCGTGCATACAAAAATACCGAATTCAAACAATAACTGAAAAGCGCTACGAAAATAGTAAACAGTTGATATGTTATCTCTGCACCCTACTTTAACTGATTTAGCATTTGTGTTCAACTATTTCTTCGCACAAATTTACTTTCAGTAACCACAAGATAATATATTCGGTTTATAAAAAACTCTACCACAATTTTGTTTATTAATAATTCGAGCCAGTGGCGTAAGTAGTGGTATCGAAGTGGGTTGTATTACAAATTTCCATTGCACGCCTTTTGTGAATTGGCGCTCGTGTGCACTGCACCCTCTGCACCTATGGTGGGAAAGGCCCTAACCAGAAGTTAAAACCTTATGTTTAGCTAATCATTGTATACCCGATTTATGTACATATTGTCATGCAACCTAATTGAACTATTTCGATATTTTTATCAGTAATGATAAGAATGACCCCATATATCGAAGAGTATAGAAGATCATCGAAAGAGATTTCATCAAATTTGAGAAAATTCGAAGGATAGCGGATAGTTTCTAAAAATGGAAAAATAATCGAAAGTTATCAAGTACTTAGTATCGAAAAAATCGATGCATTGAAGATGTATAGTGTCGAAAAATATGAAAAAAGTCGTAATAATCACATAGTATTGAAAACATTGGAAAAGCTATATAATTTGGACAGTATCGAAAAACATCTAAAAATCGATAAAAGTTGAAAAGCATGGAATAATATCGGGAAACTTAAAAGACTTCGAAAAGTATTGAAAGAGTAGTTGATTGATACTGTTAGCACTGATGCCTTGTTTCGACATCAATCGATCTCATTCGATACTTTCAAATAATACATCCGATTTTAACCATTATTTTTTTAAATAAAAGCCTCATATAAATACAATGAACCCTGTTGGTTTAAGGAATACGAGAAAGAGTAGAGGGAAAAATATAAATGGAGTAATGTTGGTGAGCATTATTCTTAAACTTATCGGTAACTACATACATGCTAATTATTGTAAAAGAAAAAGGTAAATATACCCATGGTGACTTACCATGGAAGCATGCATCCAAAAATGGCATTTCATTTAGCTTCTCAAAATATATTTCACCATTTTCATCTAAATTCTCCAGAGTTTCTGTCAGCAACTTTTCTTGTTCCTTTGGGTTTTTAGCAAGCTACGAGCATAAAGAAAAAAATATTACACTTTCACAACATTCGTGGTCTTTTCAAAATCAACTTCAGTACATACCAAGAGTAAGCAGTGCGCTATGGCTGATGCTGTCGTTACAAATCCGTCTGTTAAAAATGTCACAACATTCGATGTTAACTCTTATCCTGCATTTATAGTAAATAATTTAAAAAATATATGCGTGCATTTCCTTGAGAACGACCACATGACGCTCCTGTGTAAAAGCGCTCGGGTAGGAACCAACCAACGTTAGACATTTGGGTTCTTTGACACCAAGCTGCCGCCGATAGCCGATAGCCGAAATTCCATGTCAAATAAACATAAATTATACCGATTAATGTGACTAATAGTGCAATCGTCAGAAGCAACATCTTTGAAATTTGTTTTTATGTTTCATAAACACGTGATATTTTTATATTTTTTTATTAGAAAAATCAAAATGTTGTAACGACTTTAACGCTTGAAAGCTTTGAGAAGACTAAGCTAATCAGCAATTGAAATTCAAGAAGAAAGATTTTAAATGTATGTCATATAATTATATTTTATTTAATGTGTTTGACTTAGTACATTTTTAAGAAATTTTAAAAGCAGGGACAGGTAGATTGATTTTTCATCCTGGGCGGCAAACTTTGAAATTATGAAGAACTAATTTGATGCTGGCAATTTGTTTGAAGACTTTTTCTTATAAATTTAATTATTTTGTTCGTATTTCTACTGGGCTAAGTCAGGGTGGATGTGATATTTCAACGCAGCTGAATTGAAGCTTTAACTTTCAATTAAATACGTACTCATTATGCTCGAATGTGCGTCGAGCTGTGACAGTAAACAAAGTAAAAGTGCCGGGTTCAGTTAAGGGTGTCGTCAGCTTTTGTCAATTCAAAAATAAACAGTTGTTACCTAATCGGCAGCAGTCACACGCTAAGCGTCGCGTGTCTAAATTTAAAAAGCAATTACCTACAGAACAGTACAATCGGTTATTACGAACTATAACTCGAACGAAGCTAAACATCAAAAAATTGCTTAATTTGGCCAGCATGAGGTTTGAGCTTATTATTTGTAATCTAATTACATTAGACAAAAAATTTTCTTTTTATTTATGGGCTACTTTTTTTGCAATTTCGTTTTTTCATTTTAAATTCATTGAACCGACCATTCGTTCTAACGGGCGTCGACTGTACCTTCTTATGTGTAATTTCAATAAAAAAAAATGATTATTATAATACATAAGCACTAAAAAGTACTCATTTATTCAAATTAAAAAAATTTTTACAAATCTAGTGCCATTTTCTTTTACAATACATCTTTAAATGTGAGAATATAATTTAATTTAATGCATCAAAATCTAACCAAATGCCACCCAAAAGACCACTAAGAAAATCTTTTGGATCCAGAGCATTATCTGTACGCGTTTTTGGATTTGGTTTGATATTGTAATTTTTTACAATTTCCACAATCGCAGCTTTACCTTGAACCAATGCGAAGCGCATGCCTGAAAATATAAAAACATTTTAAATCAAGAATCAATTCCAATCAGCAATATGTATATATGTATGTATGTATGTATGTATTGCACTAGCTGCATTGCTTGGAGCTTAACTTACCTAAGCAAACACGCGGACCATCGCCGAAACCCAAAAATAAACCCTTTTCACGATACTCTTTGTGACCAGCATTCTCAGACAAAAACCTATCGGGATGAAATTCTTCAGCATTTTTGTAGTACTGCTCATCATGGTGTATTGAGTTTATGGGTATTAAAACCGAATCATTAACGTTCAGTTTCAAAGTTGAGCCATCCTTGTTAGTCAGCTCAATTGGTGCAGTGCAAAGTTTCGTCGAGAACTGCGCTGGTGCAAACAAACGAAGAGTCTCTGTATAGAGCCAATAGAAAATGCAAATAGAAAAGATGGCTTGTGAACGTCTTTACTAGGTTTGACAAACTAATTACCATGAAAGCAGGCATCTAAGAAGGGCAACTCATTAAGTTTATTGAAATTGTCTTCATCATCCTCTGGAAAGTTTTCAGTAATTTCTTTGCGTAACTTTTCCTGCTCTTTAGGGTTTCTAGCCAGCTATACGAGAAACAAAAAAAAGCATATTTAATGTCATCTATATCTTACAAATACATAAACTTTTCCACAGCGTTGGATTAAGGTGGGGCTAAAGTGGACCATAGCCCCGGGCCTTGAGCTCAAGCGGGCCCGATCATGTTTTGTGGAAACGAAAATCAGTACCTTTAATTAATTATCAGTTGTAGACTTTACAAAATTCTACTACCATTTCAAAAAAAAAACTGGCATGACACTACACTCAGTGTAGTCAAATTCTTATCAGCAACAGACACGCTGGTGTCCGCGACAGCATGCATAATTTTTTTTTTTTCTACATACAAGTTAAGTGCAATTATGAATTCCGTGTGTTGGGAAGTATGAGGCTATATCTTCTCCTGTGAGGCCTCTTCAATACAACTTACAGGGTCGATCTCTGTGTAAAAATTATATCACTAAAAAAGTACTTTCAAGCAATGTACTCATACGTTGGTATCTGTTATTTTTAACTTACACCTTAAAGTTCAATTACTTGTTAAAAATTGAACTGCCAAATGTGGAATCAAATAGCATATACTTGCCAGGTAAAGTTATAGTACGGAGATATTTATTAAGACATTTTTCGTTTTTTCTCATCGTTTCGACAAATTGTCAAAAAATCTAACCGAATATTAAGAGACCACGATTTTCATAAAGAATAGCAAAGCCGCACTGAGTTTTTGTCACCATATCATGCGCTTTTAAATGTGTTGAGACTCGATGCGATGATCTTACCAACAATAAGCAATGCGCCACGGCCGATGCTGTCGTTACGAATCCATCAGTTAAAAATGTCATCATATTTGATGTCATCTGCGGTGTTGTTAAATTCTTTTTATCCTGAATTTGGAGCATATAATTGAGAAAATCGATACGATTATTTCCTTGCGCGCGTCTCAAATCCGTTGCTTGCTTAATTAATTGGCAGAAGAAGTTCTCAATATCCACATCAACAAGTCGCACTCTGTAGATTTTCCTAATGCCAGGCCAGAGACCGGCAACTATGAAATACAAAATAAATTTCCAATCAAATTGAAATAGTCGCTTTATCAGTGAAATTATTGGTATAGGATTATTTGTGAAACTTTGAGCCTTAACACCCAAAACACAGTCTGTTACCACTTCAGTTGTGTAGCGTATACAAAGCTGAAAGAAAAATAAAAGTCTTGATGTGCAAAAAACTAATAAATTTTCAAATACAAAAATTAAATATATGTATCTTAAATTTTCTAATGAGCACGTGAAACGTTAACAAAACAGGCGTTAATTTTTTCAGAACAATACAGTCAGTATTCGTGATTTTGCGCCCATCTTTATTCAATGAGAAATAAAACATATTAAAAAAGTAGCGGTTTTCAAATGTTTGAAGTTCCGATAAAGATAACTGTCAAACAAATTGTCAGTTCACGCGCTCCTAGTGTCAAAGATATTCAGTATAGTCTGGCAAATCATCTTGGAACGTTTAACGTCATAGGATAATTTTAAGTTTAAATGCACTCGAAATTTACTTGATTTTTTGAAATTATAAAGTCAATTGGTCGCCAATATCGCGTGAATTAACCCCACTGGATTATATTTACTGGCAATGTGTGTAGTCTCTGACTTGTGTTAACAACCAACAACGATTGACGCGTTGGAAGCGAACGTAAGTCGTACAATTCAAGAACAACTGAAAACCTTTTAATCTGGTTTCTTATTTAGAAATGAATAATTCCAATAAAATCGACAGGTTATAAGATCTTCAGAAATCCCACATAGCTTATATGTCTCCGAGCTCAATTTGCTTTTGAAAAGATTAGCAATTCCACAGATAAAGAGCGTCAATTTGTGGCAAGCAACTTTTTTTTCTCCATTTCAAACCTTAAATAAAAATCACTAAAATCGGATAGGTTTCAACCGCTTCCGAGACAAAACACAAATGATATTCCACATTGGCCCGTAATTATAGACGTAAAATTAAGAGCGCTCTAAGTTAAATCCTAGTTTTTATCTAAAATGGAACATACAGAGTTACTCCATAAAAACAAGAAAAACTTGCATTAAATTATGGGAACATTTTTAACAATATGTTACCCTGCGCTATTGACATAAAACATTGAACAAAAGGAATAGTAAAAAGCTGAAAGACAGCAGGCAGCGTGGCATAGGAGTTAGGAGTGTGAACCCATGCCTCACAGCGCGTGGGTTCGATACTCGACAGAACAAATGCTTTTTTTCTAAAAGCACATTTTTAATTTAAAAGCAAGATAAGGTGGTTTCAAATATTCAAAAGCAGGTTTCAAAGTGACATTTATTTTCATTCACATCAATAAAAAAACATTTGATTTATTAGAATCAAACCCACTCACTGTGAACTCATAGTTAACAGTCCTGACCCCTCTCGCCACGCTGCAATCTTTGAAATTATTATATCCATCCGTTAGCAAAAGCTCGCTCTTTTTAAAGCCATTAACTCAAAATCCATTCAAGAGCACAATATGTGATTTTTCATATTATATTTTTAACACTTTTTCAGAAATTGGTTTGAGTTCGAATTTTAATATTAATTCACATTTTAGAGTTCTCAAAATGTATGTCTTCACTTGCACAAAATAATAGGATTACCATCTTGCATCCAAGATTGACAAAACTGTAGAAATGGATACTTGAAGTGTCATGCTTCCGCAAATTATAAATCACAACTTAAGTGTTTGATTTTTAATTCACCCTAATTTAGAAGCAGTTGATTTCACTGATCACAAAAGGCGCATATTCAGCTTCTATAAAGCATGTTAACGAATTTCTAGTTTCTCGCGTTTTGCCCCATGTTCAAGTCTATTTCCTCATACTAATGCTATTGATATGTAATGCTGCTACTGAATACTTACTAATGAATTCGTCAAGCATTTCTTAATTAATTTTAATTTGTGAAAACTTACGTCATTTGTATCGATGCCGTCTTTATCGGACATTTTAATTTGCTCCCTAATGAAGTTATTTAACTTATTGCAAACCTCCAATGTCACTGGATAAGCATTTTTAATCTGTTGTCAAAAAGAAAACAAAACAAAATGAATATAATACTTTTTATTTAAAAAAAATAACTTACTCGATTTTGTGTCAGTCCTGGAGAAATTTCATTTCTGCGCTCTTTCCACTTCTCTCCTGATAAGAAAAATGGGTTATTTCCAAACAGAATATCTTTTTCATCTGTCTGTAATTACATAATTAACAATGATTGACTTCGATTATTTTGTGATAAGATTATTTTGAAATTATTAATTATGGCTATTTTACATAATTCTCGGACATGTCTAGAAAAAATGTGTGATAGAATAGGAAACGTCACACGACACCTTACTTGGTAGAATAGTGTGAACTAGAGATGGTTTCTTTTATAACTTCCACTTACAAGGTTTGAGAGCTCATTGTCGTGGAAATTTTTGAAATCATTAACAAATACTTTATGCACACATTCCGGATCTAAGATCATTAATTGGGGTGTACGATTAATGAATACACCCACAAAGTTCTCGGTGTCTTTAAACTGTCTGCAAAATATATGAAATTATCGAAAGAATACAACTTCGTTATTATCATGTTTTTAACAGGCGTATTGAATATAAATTGAACTATTACCTATAAACCTTATCATGGTCATAAGATAAGTGCTGCTTTTGTGTTACGCTACTTGGAAATGTGCCCAGTAGTGGATACGACTTAGCCTCTCGTATACCTCGCTTTTTCCAATAACCAAAGTTCCATACAAAAAATAGATATAGCAATCCAATGGCGGCTCCAATAAGCCCAAGTGTTGTACAACAAGAGGACATTTTTTCTTTAAATTTACGCACTATCTCTAGAAGCGCCTGAAGTATACTGAATTACATACTGCACTCATAAATGTACAATCTACAAATTCTTTTAAATGTGAATAATCTCCCGTGCATACAAAAATACCGAATTCAAACAATAAATGAAAAGCGCTACAAAAATATTAAACAATTTATTTGTTATCTCTGCACCCTACTTTAACTGATTGAGCATTTGTGTTCAACTATATCTTCGCACGAATTTACTTCAGTAACCACAAGATAATATATTCGGTTTATAAAAAACTCTACCACAATTTTGTTTATTAATAATTCGAGCCAGTGGCGTAAGTAGTGGTATCGAAGTGGGTTGTATTACAAATTTCCATTGCACGCCTTTTGTGAATTGGCGCTCGTGTGCACTGCACCCTCTGCCACCATAGGTGCAGGGAAAGGCCTTAACCGGAAGTTAAAACTTTATGTTTAGCTAATCATTGTTTACCCGATTTACATATTGTCATGCAACCTAATTGAACCATTTCAATATTTTTATCAGTAATGATAAGAATGAGCCCACATATCGAAGAGTATAGAAGACCATCGAAAGAGATTTCATCAAATTTGAGAAAATTTGAAGGATAGCGGATAGTTTCTAAAAATGGAAAAATAATCAAAAGTTATCAAGTACTTAGTATCGAAAAAATCGATGCATTGAAGATGTATAGTGTCGAAAGATATGAAAAAAGTCATAATAATCAAATGGTATTGAAAACATTGGAAAAACTATATAATTTGGACAGTATCGAAAAACATCCAAAAATCGATAATAGTTGGAAAGCATAGAACAGATCGGAAAACTTGAGACAATTCGAAAAGTATTGTAAGAGTAGTTGATTGAAATCCAGTAGCGCACCGTAGTATTGCGTACAAAATGGTACAAAATTTAGAAATGTTGTGAACTTTTATTATTTTAAATTGCAATGTGGGGTAACTGAATGTGCTATATATCTCATTTTGCTAAAATTTCCAAGATTTCTAAAGTGAAGCCCTTTTTTTTCTTGTAAATAAGTTTTTTTGTTGTGATATTTTTTCTTTCAATATTTGCAAGTTTCAAAAAACACAATAATTCTTTTAGTATGGGGCCGCACTTTACCTCTCCGCCATGTGCGCCTAATGTGGACGGTACACCACTGATGATATCGAATAATAACGAAAAAGCCAATTAAAGTACAATGGTATCGAATAGTATTGAAAAACATCACAAAGTCGGAGAGTATCAAAACTTTTAAAAAACTGGGAAAGTGTTGTTATCTTGCTTGTATCATACAGCTACTTTGTGTTATATGATACTGAAACTTAAGCACCCTCATGCTTGAAACACAATTGCAGCAGCGGCAGCAAAGCTGCAGAGCAGCATAAATCAGTTAGAGAATATTGGACTTGAGAAAGAGGCAGATAGCGACTTGTTTTGCTGTCCAAAGTCGTTTTATTTTTGCTGCGGTAGCAAAGCAGCATAATATCAGTACCTATTGCGTTTTAACTGCCAAACAATCAAAAATAAATTAAATAGTTTTATTATCAAATTTTTTAATTTATTCAGTAGAAATATTTAAATTTATTTCAAATTGATGGAATAACTTTTAATTCCTCAGTTCATAGTCCAACCAAATACCACCCAAAAGACCGCCAAACGATGCTTTTGGATCTATTGTATTATCAGAGCGAGTCCTTGGATTACATTTAATGTTAAATGTCTTTACAACTTCTGCAATGGCTGCTTTTCCTTGTACCAATGCAAAACGCATACCTGTAAAGTACACCACATGGATTAAAATCAACAATAATCTTTGGTTTCACGAAAAGTATAGTAGTAACTCACCCAAACAGGTGCGAGGTCCATCACCAAAACCTAAAAATAAGCCTTTATCGCGATACATTTTGACACCGCCGTTTTCAGGTAAAAATCGGTCAGGCCTAAATAACTCAGGATCATCATAGTATAGCTCATCACGTTGTATGGAAGGTATTGCCAACATTACTGTATCGTTAACATTTAATTTTAATACAGTGCCATCTTTATTGGTTAACTGATGTGGAGCGGTGACCAATTTGGTTGATACAAAAGCAAGTGGGAAAAGGCGAAGGCCCTCTGTATCAATATAAAGATAATATTTAGCAATTATTGTTAAAGGAGCTAGGATGGAGGCATCCGATGGCATCGAGAAGTATCGTATACTATCGGAAGCATCGAATAATATTGGATGGTACCGAACAGCATGAGATAATATCAAAATATGACAATCTAATTTATTATTATTTGGAATGGTATGTACGAGTATATTACATATTCCTACTGTTAGCGCTGATGCCATTCGATATGTTTCGACGTCAATCGATCTCATTCGATACTTTCAAATACATCCGATTTTAACCATTTTTTTTTAAATAAAAGCCTCGTATAAATGCAATGAACCCTGTTGGTTTAAGGAATATGAGAAAGAGTAGATGGAAAAAGATAAATGAAGTAATGTTGGTGAACATTATTCTTAAACTTATCGGTACATACATACATGCAAATTATTGCAAAAGAAAAAGGTGACTATGGTGACTTACCATGGAAGCATGCATCCAAAAATGGCAATTCATTTAGTTTCTCAAAATTGATTTCTCCATTTTCATCTAAATTCTCCAGAATTTCTTTCAGCAATTTTTCTTGTTCCTTTGGATTTCTAGCAAGCTACGAGTATACAGGAAAAAATTCCACACTTTTACTACTTTCATGTTCTCTCCAAAATCCACTTCATTACATACCAACAGTAAGCAGTGCGCTATGGCCGACGCTGTCGTTACAAATCCATCTGTTAAAAATGTCATCACATTCGAAGTTAATTCTGGCGTGGTCAATCCTTTCTTATCCTGCATTTGTAGCAAATAATTTAAAAAATCTATGCGTGCATTTCCTTGAGAACGTCTTAAGTCCATAGCTTTCTGTACTAGCTGTGAAAAGAACGTTCCCACTTCGGCTGAGAAAAAGTTAAATTTGTAAAATTTTTTAATAATCGGAAAAATTCCAGTTATCACAATGTATACTACAAATGATACACCAAAATCAAGTAATTTTTTAACCATAGAAAGTATGGGCGTAGGATTATTGGTAAAACTATCAGCTTTTACGCCCAGTACACAATCCGTAACGACTTCAGTGGTGTAACGTATGGAGAGCTGAAATTGAACAAAAACTAAATTCGATTTCAATTTTTAATAAATAAAATAAAAGACAGCCACTGCATTTTTTAAAGAAAAAACCTACATCATTAGTATCGATGCCATCTTTGGTTGACATCTTATTTTGTTGCTTAATGTACTCATTCATCGTTTTGCAAACTTGTAGTGTCACTGGGTAAGAATTTTTTATCTAAAATATTATAAGTTTTAAATGATAAAGTTTCTATTCAGCCTCAAAGAAAACCTACTCTATTTATTGTCATGCCCGGTGAGATTTCATTTCTGCGTTCCTTCCACTTTTCTCCAGTCAAAACGAATGGATTATTACCAAATATCACATCGGATTTTTCGTCAATCTTTATGTGCATAAAATATGAATATTATAGTAACATTTGCAGATGTGCTACTTATTGTTGAAACTTACCATTGTCGATACTTCATTGTCATGGAAGTATTTGAAATCGGTTACAAGAATTTTGTGAATACATTCTGGATCCAATATCATTAACTGTGGTGTACGTATATTGTAAACACCAACAAAATTGTCAGTTTTTCTAAAAGCTCTACGGATTGAAATACACAGTAGTTTTTTTAATAAAAATTCACCAAGAAACTATAGCTATAAGTGGAAGTTGAACCACTTTTGAAAACCGTTTAGATTTAGTGGTAAAACTTCAAAAAAATGTTCAAAATTACACATACAGCTGATGACTTTTTCTTAAAATAAATGAATGTTTCCGATGTTGTGCATGCAGATTGGCTCATTAATTACCTGTAAATATCTTGAATATCGTCTACCTGATGCTGCCTTTGAGTAATGATACTTGGAAAGGATCCACAAAGTGGATATGAATTTGCTTCGCGTACGCCACGCTTTTTCCAATGACCAAAATTCCATACCAACAATAAGTATAATATTCCGCACAGGACTCCAATGAGCCCTAACGTAACCACGCAAGAAAACATGTTGAATTATAATAAAAATTAATTATTTACTGAACGCTTTACTTGCTGAATTTGATCCAGCATTCATTGAAGCACTATACTCGAATACCGATAACAAATATTCCTAGTTATAACATCACTTATAGATAAGAGCCACAAGTATTATCATGTTGTCATAGTAGAAATCTATAATCTTTCTATTACACTGGTTTACAGCCTTCAAATACCGCGAACGGCATAAGCATGTGCGAGTCAAGTTTTGTACTGTGGCATTATTCGGGAGGCGAGCTGACCTTGCATCGGAATAACTCAATTACCTTTCCAGCTATACTTTATTTGATTGCTTTAGTTTGTGATTAAATCATTAGTTTTCTTAGTGTTAGTGAGAAAATTGGTTTTTAATAAGTTCATTGCTCCTAAGCTAATAAGTTATTTCAAAAGTTATTTAAGTTTTCCTTAACTTGGTACAATTAATTGATTTAAACTTTTTGAAAACTTAAAAAAAGAAACTTAATATGTCAATATCTCTAAAACTATACGAATTTTATGATGCGTTCATTGAAATTTGTGCGCCATTTTACATAAGAAACGTTTATTGTCAGACCTAACAGATATTGCTTGTTGAACAGTGTTATCCAAGAATCTACCAAAATTTATGCGTTATAAAGAGTGTTTTTTTTAGTTAAGTAAAACTTAAATTTGAAATATAAATTTTAGAAACTATGTGCAAATCCAAAATTTTTTCACGACATTTTTTGCTAAACCGAATTATTCCAATAAAAAAGTATTTTTTAAACAATTGATGCCTTGTATCTGAAACACTATAAAACTGATTGTCAAAACGTCAATTCCTGCAAGTTGAACAACATAATAGACAGTAAATACACGACTAATTGATGTCGCCATTTCAAAAGCATGTGAAATCATTAATTTTTGGGAATGTAAAATTTTGCTGTATTCATGTTAATTTGTCAAACCTGACTCTACACAAATGTCATAATAGTTTCCATTCAGCATCTGTCAAATAACAATTGAATTCAGTGAAATTTCTATTACTCCAAGAAAATCACCCTATCTATTAAGCAATTGTTTCCCACTGTTATCAAAATAATGATTAAATTTGTGATTGTGGCCCAGCATTATCAGTTAAATAAATTAAAATAATTTATGGTACGTAAATAGATTGAAAATAAGTAAAAAAGACTATTGTTGTCAATTGTAGTAATAACATCCAATTAAACTTTTATAAGTACAACACTGATTGTTCTATGAATGTAATGTAAACAAAAGTGGGAGTTTTTGAACCATGCCACTAAATTATCACACTACAAAGTCTTAAAATAAGTCTGAATAAAATACTGCTTAATTTTACACCATTTACTAGTAATAAGTGTAGAGTTTTACTAGTAACATAGATGCATTTTTTCTCATTTTCACCCACAGTAAAAGTCTGCTTCGCGAGCTGATTACAACTCGGTAGAAACTCAAAAATACAAGCGTATTTCATACAAACAGAAAAAAAGCAAAAGCTGAAGTAGCTAGGGACTTGGAAGCAAAATCCCACTTACAAAAGAGTGCGCTAAAGCTAAAATTACACAAGCAAAACGCATGCGACGATAGCGAAGCGATATTATTTATCTAGCTCGATATTTTTTGTTATTGTTCTAAAAGCTGAAAGAGCTAAACGAGCTTTGAGTGTGCATGCTTGATCGAAATAATAATTCACACAAACAAATTCAGAACTATACAGTGATCTATCTACACTCTGAATTAAGTCCAATAGGAAAAAGGTAGCTACACAGTAGTTATTGTGTTAATTTTACTTGTAACATAAAAAAATATTCACACTCTTTTGAGTAAGTTTTGTTCACCTGGAATATTATTCATACAGTTTATGGTTAAAGTGTAAGTTGAAAATAGTTTCTAAGGAGCGAAACTTTTCATATACATCGTTATTATGTAGGATTGTAAATACTGTAAGAATTAACTATTAATCAATCCGACTACTGTTCAGGCGATTTCATCGTGTTTTTGAGTATACAGTAATTTCCACCCGAAATTCGTAATATCCCTTGTAGTAGCTCTCTTTTATTTAAACTTTTTTTTTGAAATTGTTACACTTAACTGAAAAAAATTTACCTTATGAAAATTATCGCAATTTAAAAATTTCATATGTATTTTTTTTTTAAATCACTATTTTGATAATGTTATAAGCAACTCAGAGCTTTTTGTCTTGGACATGTAATTGCCGATGTGGAATGAAATTAATTTTTGCTCAGAAACTCCATGGGTTAGCAAAATTATGGAATATATATGGACAAAGCTAAATAACTCAAAAATTAATTGAAATATGTAAAGGGTGTTTTTTTTAGAGGTATAGAGCTTCGAATTGAAATAAAACACAAGAAAATCGTTTTAATGTCCATCAATTTGGCTTTATTGGAAGGATAATTTTATGCCATTAATGTTTAAATATGATTTCGGGCATGTGGCCGCCGCGGCTGGCTCGAATAAAGCCAATTCTACAGGTCCAATTTTGAACCACTTTTTCGAGCATATGGGGCCGTATGTCGGCAATAACGCCACGAATGTTGGCTTCCAAGTCCCCTAACGTTTCTGGTTTGTTGGCGTAGACGAGCGACTTCACATATCCCCAAAGAAAATAATCCAATGGTGGCCAATTGACAGGTCCATTCCGCGAAATTATGCGCTCATCGAATGTTTCCTTCAATAAATCGATTGTGACGTGCGCTGTGTGGCATGTAGCGCCGTCTTGTTGGAACCACAACTCATCCACATTCATGCCATCCAATTCGGGAACAAAATAGTCGGTTATCATGGCTCTATACCGGTCTCCATTAACGGTAACTGACTCTCCAGCATTATTTCGGAAGAAGTATGGCCCAATGACTCCACCAGCCCATAGAGCACACCAAACAGTCAGTTTTTGTGGATGTAATGGCGTCTCAAGGGTCTCATGTGGATTCTCTTCACTCCAAATGCGGCAATTTTGCTTGTTGACGTAGCCATTCAACCAAAAATGAGCCTCATCACTGAACAAAATTTTGCGATGAAAATCAGCATCGAGATCAATCTCATTTTCGGCCCATACACCAAAATCACGACGCATTGCATGGTCTCGCGGCTTTAATTCTTGCACAAGCTGGATCTTGTAAGGTCGCAAGCCAAGATCTTTGCGCAAAATCTTCCATAAAGTTGATGGACAAAGCTCCAATTGCTGTGCACGGTGGCGAATCGATTCATTCGGGTCCTCTTCAACATTTTGCTCTACAGCGGCAATTGTTTCTTCGGTGCGCACTGTTCGACGTCTCTGCGGATGCGTATTATCACATAGAGTAAACGTAGTGCGAAAACGATCCATGGTTAACCGAATTAATTGCTCTGATGGACGATTATGTCGACCATAAAATGGACGGAGCTTGCGGTAAACTTCGCGAACTGAACCATTATTTCCGAAATAAATTTGCACAATTTGCAAGCGTTGTTCTTTTGTCAACCTGTTCATGATGAAATGGCAAACCAAACTGAACATAATTGACATTAGAGTTGCCAGATTTGACCATAAAATGCCAGTTTTATCTCTATTCGAAAAACAAACCTCTAAAAAAAACACCCTTTACAAAAATTTATCCGACTCAAACAATTTTTAACTCAATGAAAAGGTGATTTGCAAAGATTTTGAACATTTATGCACATGACAGGTGTAACAATCAACTCTAGGAGTTCGTTCAAATTAGATCAAAGAATTGTTTTATACAAATGACTAACTCATTCCTTGAACCGGATTTGATTGCGCTAGTGAGTATCCTATAATTTAGGCATTACTTTACTCAAATGGCATTTTCAGATTATCAAAAAATCACATCCTTATAAAGTTTCTGATACCAAACCTTTCATAAGATGAGATAATGCATAATCTAGAAATGTTTTCTTTAATGAGTCAATTGCCAGCTATTAATTTCATCACTTGAACGTATTTATTTTTGACTTAATTTCACAAGCTCTCCAATAGGTCAGTTTTCATGTCAGTTAGAAATTTTAATGGGATAATAAATTTTCAAGTATTTAACTGGCTTTAAACTTTAAATATTATGATGAAATTCAATACCAATTTCATAAGCTATGCACCAACAGGCAGATCAGACCTTTTGAAAATGTAAATAATGACCTGTGAAATTTTAGAGATATCGTACTAATTGATAACAAACTTTATTATCAAAATACTTTCACACAATATCTGATTGAACAGTAATTTCAATTGCAAGTTAAAAAAGCGCGAAAACCACAATAGAACTTTGGAAGCGACAAACCTTTGGGAAACCTTTTCGGTCTTCCTGAACACTGTGTGAAATTGGAAACAGATCAGATTATTTTAACTTTTTTGACACCATTATACATTTTCGACATTTGTTGACGTTTTTCGGCATTATTCGACCATTATCAACTCGTTCGACATTGTTGGAGTTTTTTCGACTATTTTCGACATTCTATGTCTACTATAATACATATGATAACACCGCGAGGGCATGCACTCACTCACCGACTTTTTGTTGTTGTCAATTAATCATTATATTTTGGCAATATCAAACGGTAAGTCTGTCACAATGAAATTATCAAATGTTTGTACGAAATGTTTACGTCTCAAATCAATAAAGCAACAACTTTGGAATAATTTATTTGACAAAGACGAATGTCTAATTGCCCATTAACAATGGACTGCCATATTTCACATTTTGAAAATTGTTATAATTTGTTTAGTTTTTTATAAACTTTTTACTTTTTTGAAATAATTGCTCCAAGGGAGCAATCATTGTTTATTAATTAACCTATCAGTTATGCGCTGTCAAAGGTTATAATTCATATGTTTGGCAATTTGATGCGCAACAGCAGTAATCAACTCAAGAAAGGCATTTCAGAAAAAGGCCTGCGTAAGATATTTTATCTAAATTAATGTTGTTGTTTCTTTTGCCTACCAAGTTACATATATGGTAATGAATCTGTTGAAATGACATATTTAAGTAAAACTATCTGTTATATGATTAATGTTGAAAAAAAAAATCAAATATTGATATTGAAAAGGTAAATAGCTATTATGGAGTTTGTTAGTTTTGTTAACTTTAGGCCTAAAAAGAAACGGAAACATGCATATTATTGTAAAGAGCAAACATTACCATAATTTATGAAATACAAATCCATTCATGTGGCTACCTCGGCTGGACTTGCAGTAGTGCATCCTGTTAGCCCCATTTTCCAAGGCTTTGCTTATGATTTCAAATTCTATTTGTAGATTGTCCACATAATAATATCGATCTTTCACGATAGCTTACAAAATTAAATGCAACGGCATCAAATCGCAGCTCCGAGGTGGCCACATTACATCGTCAAGATGGCTGATGACACGATTACCGAACTAAGTGCACGAAAAAATTGATTGTTTGATGGACTGTAAGGCTTGGCGCACTATCATGTTAAAACCAAAGGTCTTCCAAGTTCTTGTCCTCAACTTCTGGTCACAAAAAATCGGTTATTGAACGATCTGTAGCGCTCACCGTACACCAAAACTGCGTTTTCATCAGCATTTTCAAAGTAAAAATGACCAACGATGTCACCACTCCACAATCCACCCCGAACTATAACTCTCTGAGTATGAACTGATTTTTCGACGTGCGATATGAAAATATACCTTATTGGAAAAGATGATTTTTCGAGCAAAATAGCTTGGACTACACAGCATTTATTTTAGAAAAAAGTACTCAATATTTCCCAACGTTGATCAAGCGTAAGTCGATTCATTCCGATTCGCAGAGGTATTGACTTTCAGAAATTTGAAGCGGGACAAATAATTTATGATTTAAAACGATACCATAACATATAGCTCAGTAACAATATGTTTTCACCTCATTTATTCCAACAAATTAAAGTCTGTAAATATACTTGATATTTTCGCATTTGCGACGATTGAAAACACCGCATTCTGGAGACATATTATACCATGCCAAAATAAATTGCAGGCCATGATTTCTTTACTAATGATATATGTACATAGCTCGAAAGATAGTGCTCTGAAAATTTTTTACTGTTTTAGAACTTATGAAAGTACCAAATAGCAATGAACATTTCCACTGAATATTTTCTAAGTACAATTTTAGCCTCTACTTATCATATACATATCTAGTCAAATTGCTTATCTATCTTCATGTAAAAATGAGACAAAATCGAAAAATTGACATTAATTGACTAAAAAATATTGGTAAGAGCTTTTTTATCATAAGTTCTGAAAAGAGACAATTAAATCTCAATTTAAAAACTTTGTTCAATATTTTACACAAAGGCTTACAAAACGCAATTAACACAAGAATTAAACCCCCCACACATTACGAGTAAAGTTTATGCGGATAGTACTCAAATTGTTCAACAATGATGATTGAATCATCATTATTCAAAACTTTGGTAAACGATTGAAAGCTTGCCGAGCTAGCTAATGAGGTCACTTAAAAGAAATTCGTTTTCCTTACTGGCCGAAACTAATGTGATTTAATTTCCATTAAAAGTAAATAAATATTTCGCACAATTTATGTATTTTAATTAAAATTTTAAAGAGATATGTCAAATTTAAACACCCTTTATTTTAGTTCAAATTCACTTCGATTTTCATCGTATTCCGTGAAGCCGTTTCAAAAAATTAATCAGCAAGTATTTAAATTCGAAGGTATTAGTAATACGTTATAATGATCTTCTAAATCAAGACATTAAAGTTTTTCTAAGCCCTTTGACCACGATTTGCATGATGGCGTGCTCCGTTTTCGTAGACAATTTTGTTGCACTTAAGCTTTCTTCCAGTGTATAGGCGCGCTTCTCTCATAGACTCGGCCACAAATGATTTTTAATTTTATTCCAAATTTAATATGCGCAGTGCCAACGAACTTCCTGCATAACTGTGCCCATCATGTAATGATTACTAAATCACTGCTTCGAGAAATGAAATACGAACAACAAACTCATGCAGCCACTAGCAGCTTACAGTATTTCAAAGATTTAAATATCAAATTAATCATTGCTGAAATTTTAAGTGTTACAACATTACACAACAACAAACAAACAAATGTTCCCATATTAATGTTCACACACTTTCGTGCCACTTCCTGGCCATGATCTCTTCTACGCAAAGAGATTAAAGAAGCAACCAAAACCAAAAATAAAACGATTGTTGATTTAAATTTTTTAATTTTTTTTAATATTAAGTAAAGGTAAATTTATTCAATTTGCATAAATCTTCGAAATTGGCACAAATGGGACAAAACAAAAACAATAGTAATAATAACAATACAACAACAAAGATAATAGTTACAAATTCATGAATAAATGCTTAAAACATTAATAAAACAATTGAAAACAAAAGAAAGCTAAAAAGAGATAGCACATGTGTTCGTTCGTTAGAGCAAAGACACACTAATGAGTGAATTTCACAAATTTTATGTAAAACTACGAGATAACAACAAGTGAGTGAACAAATATGCGATGCGGCGATGCTTTCGCAAACTTTGGAGCGCGCTATTAAAACTAATCAGTTCTGCGTCGTTTGATGATGCAAGCAATTGACAACACTGGCCATTAGGTTTCCTTGGTAGCATAATGGTTTTTATCACCAATAATAAATCTAATGCGGTGTTAAGAAGAAAAATTATACTGGCAAATTTTCTGGCAGCCTAACGAAATGAATGATGACGAACGATATTTGATATGGAATTGGCAATTTTTTAGGATTTTGTTTTGTTTTGGTCAAAAAACCCCCATTTACATATTGAGGAAAAACTTGAAAAGATTTTTGCTTTAACTTTTTTGTAAAATATAAAAATCACAAATGAAGCAAAATCTTTAAGGATAATTTCAATACGATCTTTTTGGAAACTTTTTCTCGCGGTTTTCGAGCATTTTTTTTTAAATTGTATGAAAAACGTGTCCCAAAAAAAATTTCCAAAGACTTTCTCTTTGACTTTTGCAATATTTTTCGGTACACTTTGTGGGAAAATTTCTTTTCGTTCCTGTGCGATTTTTCATTATTATTGTGAAACTTACTTTCAAACGATTTTCCTTTAATTCCTTAGGCTGTTATATTTTAAGTGTTTTATGCCCATAATAATTTGAAGCTCATTTTTTTTGTTTTTGATATATTTCCCCAACAATAAATCGTCCAAGAATGTAAAGGAAAAAACTAACCAGCATTGATCGCTTCAGTTTTGGTCGTTTTCTTTAAAGACATAACGTCTAAAATTTAATTTCTTTGAATTGCTTTAAAAAAATGTTTCTTGTATTTCATGATATTTTAACTACAACGCCCAAACTCAAGCTTTATATCACATGCTACAATGAATTATGTATACATATTTGATCCCAATTTGTATAACCTCGAATTACGTTTAAGATAGTTAAATTTAACTAAGGAAACAATTCTTTGAAAGTAAAAATTATCAAATTTCGAGCCCGACTTGGATACCTCAAGGCTTAAACGAAAAACTTTTTCAATATTTTTTGCAAAATTTGTTCTGAAGGAAAAATTACCTAAAAGATAATCGCTAAAGGAATGAAAAATCGGATTAATTTTCTGACCACTGTCAATATCAAAAGGGTGAAGTGACCCAAAAAATGCTTTCAGAATCGCCCAAATGCTTGGAAGATTTTCTTTATACAAAATAAGACCCACATTCGACTTAAAAATTTTTTCGGGTGCACTTATCTTGTGAACTTCCATCCGGCAATTTTGCCTGTATTAAACGTTTTCCAGGTAGCTTTTTTCGTTAGCTTACCCAAAAAAAAACCAGTTAAATTCTTCTCCTCGGAAACAAGGTGTTTTTTTTGCGCACTTAAAAACGCTGACGATACCGGCGATTGTTGCTCTCCTTGCTAATACGTCTTCGTGGCTGCGCTTGCAAATGATGCGAATCACGCACCAAACGCTTTTTGTTCACCGCTACTGCGGTGCCTGCTGGTGGCAAATAAGCATTGTTGCCTGTTGTACCAATTGCAACAGCTGTTCCTGTCGCACCAATTGTCACATCTTGTTGGTCATTGTAAATCTTCACCGTTTGCACATGATTCTCCTGCCCATCAGCGCCACTTTGACTGACCACATTAACGACACGATGTTCACCCATGGGGGATTCATTGCTTGGACCAAGAATTTTGATTGTTCTTACACCAGCATGATCGGAAGTCTCTAAAACCTTGAGTGTCTTTACTGTATTGGGATTTACAATTTGAACAGTGCGTATTTTGCCAGAAGTTGGTGCGGCGGCACTATGTTGCTGCTGCTGCTGTTGTTGTATTTCTTTTGGCATAAATTGCTGCAATTGTTGCTTGGTCTGCTCATTCAATGTGTAGGATGTATATGCGGCAGGTACTGGGTTTTCTGTATAGGACATAGTAGGAGCATAGGCATGGGGGCGTGCTGTTGGCTCACGATACATGGGTGCAACATCCACAAATGATTGTTGCTGCTGCTGCTGCAAAAACGGTAGTGGTGTTGTTACTGGTGGTGGGCCATACGTGTCGAATGGTTTGCGTGGTGATGTTGTAAACTGCGCATCACCATAACGCTCGTAAGGCTGCACAGTAGTCATGTAACTGCTAAGGCTGTGCATATGTTGCTGTTGATTGAATTGCTGTTGCTGCTGTGGCTCTGAGTGGTATTCTTGCAATGGCTGTTGCTGTTGCGCAATATAAGGTTGTTCGTATTGTGGTACTGGCGCAGCATAATTGACGGGCACAGCTGCTGCTTGCTGTTGATGTGGTTGAGAGTCAACATGTGGTGGCAGGTAGCCAGCTGGGTCAGCTTGGTAAGTCGAATGTGCCTCAGGTGGTGTTGGAATTCTTTGTTCTACATGGAGAATATCGGGCACCGGAACATTATTGTTGGCAACTTGAATTTGAGACTGAATAGCAACTTGAAGATGTTGTTGCTGTTGCACTGATGAAGGAACAAAATGTTGCTGTTGCAAAGGCTGATCTTGTAAGCGCTGCTGTTGCACGTGTTGATGCTGCAAAGGCTCCTGTTGCAAGGGCTGCAGTTGCAAAGAGTGCTGTTGCAAAGGCTGCTGTTGCACATGTTGATGATGCAAAGGCTGCTGCTGCAAAGGCTGCTGTTGCAAGTGTTGATGTGTTTGATAGTTTGATTGCGGCAATTGCTGCTGATGTGGCTGGCTTGGTGGTGCCTGTCCATGAAGCTCAGCTATAGCCTGTTCCGCATTGTCTGGTTTGTCGAATTCATATCCTGGTGGAAGTGTGCCTGGCGTTCCCAAAGAACCCTGTGTTGGAACAGGGTGGCTGAATTGTGTAGCAACTGGCACATTTTCCTGATATTGAAGTGGTGATTGTTGAACTTGCACATGCTGGTCAAAGTGTTGATGGTGCTGTTGTTGTTGGAATTGTTTCTCTTCAGGATTATTAAAATCGTATCCTGCAGGCAAAAATCCTGGTGCTCTTTGTGGAGTTTCTGCCGGCAAGGATTGTTGTGCAATATGTTGGTGGTGACCCAATATTGCTTCAACTGTTCCATGTGGCGGCAAGTAATCAGGGCCCTTAAATGATGGCTGCGTTTTCTCTTGATGTGGTGGTAAATAATCGGGCCCATTATATACAGAAGATATAGCTGCTGATTGTTGCAGGTGTTGATGATGCTCGACGTGCTGGACATTTAAGTTTGGAGCTTGTTGATGTTGGAATCTTTGTAGTTGTGGTTGTTGCACTTGACTACCACCATGTGGAGGTAAATAATCTGGGGCATGATATGCACCACTAGCGCTAGAACTGACTTGATATGCAACATTATTTGCTGGTGCTTGGGCAGGCCCGCTATGATGTGGTGGTAAATAGTCGGGGCCTTTAAATTGGTTTTGATGATTTGTATTATGTGCATTTATTGCAATATTTTGTTGTTGCGGGACCTGTGGTGCCAAATACTGTTGTGCTGGTGGTGGCGCACCTGTATGAGGTGGCAAATAATCTGGCGCTCTATAATCGACACCTCTGGCTGATGCGCTTGCATCTAATGAATCCGATGGCCCCTGCTTATAAGGTGGTAGATAATCTGGACCCTTATAAGGTTCTCTGCTGAGGCCTTGCGAAACTTGTTTGATGTGTCTTTGGCTGACAACACCTGCATTACTGCGCGTGTTCTGGAAGCCATGCTGATAATTGGATGGGAAGGCCACTGGAACATTTGGCGTTACTTGTGATACAGGTGGTGCCGGTGGCGGTGGTAGCTGCTCATGTATCGTAATTTGCTCACCATTAGGACCCTCATTGGCAGCAAAACTTAAGTAAGATATATCCAAATGATTATCATTGACAGCAGGATGCGCTGCCGGTGCTATCCCCGAATTAATATGCTTTATATGTACCACAGCCTGTGGTGCTGCACCATGATGCTTTGATGATGTCTCATAATGATTGTGCACTTCGAAAATTTGATATCTGGCATTGCCATAGCTCGATTCTTGAAATTGCTGCTGGTGTTGATGCTGATGTTGGTTCGCTACCGGTACATGCTCTTCTTGTATTCTGTAATATTCTTCAGTTTTATGCTGGACTGGTTTCACCGGTGGTGGTAAATATGTTTTTCTACTACGCCCGTAGCCCGGTCCAGAGCCCTGTACACCGTTTCTTAGTGTCAAGGAGATATCACATAATCCACTTTGTACAAATAATCCAAGTATTGTGAAACTAACAAATGTGTGGAATTGCTAGAAAAAGAAAAAAAAAAGATATGATACAGAATCATTAATACTGAAAAATCTACATAGTGTGCTAGGATATAATAAAAATCCAAATTTTAAAAAACTTAATTTTTTTTGTTTAAAATACCGTAAAATTGAAAAAAAAAACCTCAAACTCCTAAAGTTAAAAAACTCAGTCAGAAATGTGGAAAAAAATGGAAAAATTATCAATATTAAAAAGCTTAATATAAAGAAACCATGTGTTGCGAAAAAATGTTTAAAAAAGTTGAGAGGGATTGCGCAAGTCGACTGGCTCACCCAAGTAAATATGAAAACTCCCAAGTAAAGCACGAACTCTCAGGACATAGCGTGTTTTGTTTTTTTGCTAATAAAGAATATGCCACGCCTGCTAGACTAAGCTGTCCACAATTTCATAAATGTTACGAATAGTGTTGTCCTTCGTTTCTGTAACAAGTTTCGTTATACTGCTTTTTTCAAACATTCAAAAAATAACGTCCACTTACATAACTCCTCCCACATTTTCTTAATCGTTTTTTTTTTTGTCTCCCAGCATATCTATTTGAAGGATCATCGTATTTTCTACCAAGAACTTTCAGATATGAAATAAAAAATTCTTTGTCACTCCCACTTGTACAATGCCGTCCACTTTTTTTACGATATTCTAAGTCACCTGACTTCTTCGTATGAAGGTTCCTAAAATTACCCAACGATAAGTTTCTCCACACAAAATGGCAGGTTTTGTACCCTGATTTTGAAAATTGTATAGGAAATAACAAAAATATGGCAGGCTTTGCAAGGTAGTACATTTCTAAAGATCACTTTATTGGTCCATAACAAGTTTTTGGAACGAAATTTTACTTGCGCCCGTAGTCGTCAGAAGCAAAGCGTAATTTAATTATTTAGAAAGCTTAACGGCCGACTGTGTGTACAAAGTTCAATTTGATTTGGCTAATGACAAGTTTTTGAAACGAGCTTTCATTCAGTCCTGTGGACTGAGGCTAGAAAAATCCGGAGCTCTAAAAATTGTATTTTTATTGAAAAGTTATATTTTTATTGAAACCCTTGAACTAAAGTTTGTGTGAATGTAGCTCTGTCCGAGTGCAAAGTGCTGTATATTTTATTGCAAAATATTTATCTATCAATTTTTTATAAGAAACTGAATTTTAAAATAGTGTTTAATTTAAATTAAATTAGGATCTTAGGTTTATAAAAACCTAATTTATGATTTTTGTCAATAGCAATGTCGCGTGTAACTTTTTTAGTCAAATCTTGCCCGGTTGTACGAGAAAAAAAATTGCTGTTGTGAGGGCAATTCGATATACAGCTTTTTTATTTCAAATCTTATATATTAAGAGTATAGTGCTCATTTTTCTATTATTAAAATTAATTAGAAAACTACAGAAATTATTTAATTTTTCATAAAATGGACTCTTATCAAAAACAATAACAAAAAAAAAACATTTTCAGTTCAGACAAAAGAAACTACTTTAAAATTCAATTTTGTCTCTTTTGCACTCCAAAATAAGTTAGCTAAAAACATTTTATCGGCAATTTACTAATTTTCTTATTGCCGTAATCCAAGTTTTCCAATACCACTATTAATTCTATAACACATCAGCGTACGTATGTTAAGGCATTTTTTAAGCTTTTAATAGCAATGGTTCACAGCACAAGCTCGAGAAATCCATTTTTAACACCGTATAACTTTGAAATCTGTTTGGTTTTTCCACAACTTTTTCACATTTTCATATTTTTGTATGCACATTTTTTTTTTTCTGTTATCAAAAGTTAATTCACACATTTTATGTATCCCAACTGTATCCGATTTCGTGTTTTTATCCAATTTTTGACCTTACCTTAATCCTCATGTTGGTCGTGCTTAATTCGCGAGTATCCAACAGTAAATGATGCCCCAAACTGACCTATCCATACATTTTATACTGAAATAAAATAAAAACCAATCATTTCGAATGCATTTGCATGATCACAGCGAAAGCAGCAGCGATATTTCAGTTCATTTGACCTAACCATTCATTAGCCTAAATGTTGGGAAGCTTTCCATCTGGCGTTTATCATCATCAAACTATTGCCGAAATTTTCATATACACATACCTACCTACCTATGCTCCACTTCATTTTCGGTCTCTTTCATTTGCATGGCGATGTTTGATGTTGCTGCTTTTGTCAGGTGTCGATGCTGCTACCGTGGTAGCAACAATTGGTCGTTTGAGTTAACGATTATTAGAAGTAGCTAATTAAATATTGAATTTGTTTTTGATTTATTGACTGTTTATAATAGCATTTTATTTGTTTATGTCCAGAAGAGTGGTCGGCACAATCAAAAACATCTGTATCAGTTAGTGAAAGATGATTAGTGGATGACGAATAGCAACATTTATGGTAGGAGTGTACGTTGTAAAATCATAAGTAGACTTTAATTGGTAACAGCAGGGTGCTAATGGAGGTGGAACATAATCATGTAAAAAAAAAATGTAATTGAATGTTTCATGACAAAAAACAATATGAGTTCCAAAACACAATTTTTTATTGCTCTCATGAGACGTTTGTCGATTAAATAAATCTGTATTGATTATTTTCACCAAATCATATCAAATGAGATTGTAGAGTGCAGAGCCTTCTCATATACGAAAGCAATAAAGAACTTATTACGTTGCTACAGCTGAATACCGTAGGCTGACTGCCCGCAGGGAACTTTCATCTTAAATTTTCTAGCCCTGATTATGACAAAATTGCACTTCTCGTGAAACGCTACTTGTATACCCTACACACAGCCTATATTAACTTAATTATTCACTTGAAACGCATAGGAGGGAGTGCGGCAGGTTTATTAGAGATTTCGGTCAACGTCATCGCCTGATTCGATATAGCCATGTCGGTTGTTCATGTGGAAAACACGATTACGGGAAAACGAAGTACACAGTACAAGCAAAAAAGATTTTAAGCCCTATACTCAATGTGTTATTTAAGGTAATGCAATCAAATTGCACACAAATACAAGGAATGGTTCGGACAAGCTCTGGAAAATATCTGACCAAATTTCGACATAAGGATTTGACACCTCCCATACAAGCAAAAACTGCGAAACAGCTTTACTGACACAGATATTTGAAGTAATGCAACCAAGTTTCACAAAAATTTCAAAAATGGTCTGAATTAGCACCAAACAAAAATCTGGCAATTATTTTGCTAAGCTTTTCTGTCAGTATAGTGTGTGTCAACACCAAAAATATTACACAAAACATAGATCGACACAACAAAAAACGGCTAATGCTAATCATTCTAGTTTCATTTCTTACTAAATGAAATTATCAGTGACCTTTGAGCCGATTAGTATAAATTTCTATGCCTGATATGTTGCTTTTTTTTCATAAATTGATTGAGAACACATTTGAAATTACTCTTTTCTTGCAGGCTTGTCAAAATATTTTTAGCATTTGTGTGAAATACTTAAGTATGTTGAAGTGTCCTTTCATATGTCAAGATATAATGCACATAATGACTGTTACAATAAATTGTCTACGATTTTTGAAAGCATAGTACCCAAATGTGAGCTTAGGACACTAGAGCGTTAACCTGAGTGCGTCCAACTTTTTGTTTTTCTAGTATTGATCTTTGCCTCAAAAATAGCACAGTCAAATTCGCATAAGGACAGTTTGAAAACCATTTCTAAGCAGAGTTTGGAACTTTTTTTTTTGCTATTGTCGACTCACACGAGTTTGGCCAACTGGTGGTGTGCGAAAATGTCTTATAAAATAGCTAAAACGTTACTGATGAGTCATCCTAGCAGAGGATTAAACTCATTTCACTAGCTTTAGGCAATTTTTCTATTTTATTTATCTATGTTTAGTGTAATTTATTTTTTTTTATGGTGTTTTGGCACACCAATAGCTCAATAAAATAATAATTACAAATTATTTTCTGTTCGCACACACCACAAAAAAATGGCGACAGTTTTGCACTAAAATTATAAAACCATACTTAAAACCTAGAGTTGTTAGCAGTCTTTTGTGACACAATATCAACTCAATAATATTTTTCAGAATGTGAGAATAAATATAATCATGCATATTATATTTGTTCAGTTCGATTTCACCTTATTCATCCATAACATAATTAAGAGCTTTCCTTGAATTTAAATTGCACGTGCTAACTCTATTTAGGTGAATATTTCAAAGTTGCCTGCAAAAACAAATAGCACTAAATTGGCCATTAAAACCAACATATAATTAAAAAAATAAATCATTGATGCCTTTGAGATTGCAACGACACTGCAATTTAAAATCTCTAATTACTGTGTAATGCCATTTAGCCCCAAGTCTGATATTTTTGCCCCCTTATATTTGTCGACAGAATCAATCAAATAAATTGCTCGTAACTATGTGTTAAACTTCCAAGCTTCCATTAAAAAAAAAAACATCAATTATGCCTGAAGTATCATCAATACCCTCACTAGACTAATCGCTTCTCAGCCAACCCACAAAACTGGCATAAAATTTTATCTTTTTTTTCCAATTTTGAAACCAAATACAATGAAAAATCGTGTGGTAAAAATTTTTGAACTGTGACGGCACTTATCGATTTATCTCAATCAAGTTTTGCAAAATCTTTTCACAGCATCTAATGGTGCCGCTACTGATCTGCATACAGATCCAATTAATCACCCCACTGTTTACATTTTGTCAATTTTATTTGATTATCATTGCAAATCGTCGTTTGTAACTGATATTAACAAATCTACGCAATTTGCATTTTAATCAATAAATATTTTTCGTGAACTTTACAAAAACAAAACAAAAACTCAGTTTCTGCAGTAGGTGAGAGTTTGTTACACAGTCACAAATTTATTTTC